>CM053583.1:370354969-370429823 GCA_028627135.1 Pseudochirops cupreus | reverse complement strand
ATTATATATATATGTGTATATATATATGTGTGTGTGTGTATATATATATACCATCTCTAATAGCATAGGAAAGAAACATTAAACCAAGGTGCAAATGTATAGTATATCATAATTAGTGAATGTCTATAGGTGTGACAAAGAATTAGCAGATTGATGGACCTGTCTCCTTTGATACCTCCATTTCTAAAATAAGTGGCTGGTCTACCTTTCTCTTTATCTCTATGTGTGTGTGTTGTGTGTTGTGTGTGTGTGTGTGTGTGTGTGTGTGTACATGTGTATGTATGCATACAGATGTTGACTTTTACCTATAGGTAGTCTTTGTACAAAGATCATTACATTGGCTTCAGACTATTTTAAATCCCAACACTGGTATTTAACTACCTGTGAAACCGTAGGTGAGTCACAATTTCTCTGGGCCTTGGTTTTCTCAGCTGTAAAAGGAAGGGTCTGCATTAGTTGACTCCTAAATCTCTTCTGGTTTTATATCCTATCCTCCTATTTTATGGGGAGTTCTATTCTTAGAGTTAATTATCTAGTGAAAACCTTTTTACTTTGGCCGGAGGTATTTGAAATAATTAATGACTGTAACTCCCTAGTGTGAAATGCAGGTTTTAGGAAATTCTAACCTCCTAAGTTTAGCAAGTGCCAGAGCTGGAAGGGACTTTATAACTAATGGGTATCATCCTATTCCCTCATTTTAAAGATAAGGATCCAGCAAAGAGGAATGATTGACCAGCAGTCCATGTTGTTAGCAAGTTGCAAAGCTGAGCTTTCGTTGGTGAATTCCACCAGCATTTTTGAAAACGGTTAACATATGCCAGACACTGTTAGGCACTGGAGATACAAAACCAACAATTAAACAGGCACTGCCCTCAAGGAGCTTATATTCTAGTAGGGGAGAAATGGCATATACCCAGAAAAATAAATACAAAATATATGAAAAGGAACTTGGGGGATGGATAGAACTGGAAACTAGGGGCATCAGGCTAGGCCTGATGTGGGAAGTGGTGCTTGTCCTAAGCTTTGAAGAAAGTGAGGGAATTTTAAAAGGCAGAGTGAAGAGGGAGTGCATTCCAGGCATAGAGAATGACCATGGGGATAAGAGAGAGAATATTGAATATAGGAAGCAGCAAATAGGCCAGTCTGGCTAGAACATAGAGTGAGTGCAGGGGAGAAATCTCTAACAAACCTGGAAAGGAAGGTTGGAGCCAGGTTGTGAAGGGCTTTCATTTTGAAGTGGAAGTTTTTTTAAATTTCTTTTTTATTTTTTGGAGGGGAGAAGGTAAGGCAATTGGGGTTAAGTGACATGCCCAAGGTCATACAGTCAGATTTTTTTTTTTTTATTTCAACATGGAGATAAGAAGGAACCATTAGAGTTTCTTGAGCAGGGAAGTAACATGGTCAAATCTATGCTTTTACAATATCAGTCTAAAAGCTGTGTAGAGGGGAGAGGTTTGAAGTAGGATGAGGAAACTGAGGCAGAAAAATGTTAAATCATTTGCTGAGTCACACAATAAATGCTGGAAAAGGATATGAACTCAGATCTTCCTGACTTCAACACTGGCACTCATGGGGTGGCTAGGTGGTACAGTAAATAGAGCACTGGCCCTGGAGTCAGGAGGACCTGAGTTCAAATCTGACCTCAGACACTTAACACAAAACTAGCCATGTGACCTTGGGCAAGTCACTTAACCCCAATTGCCCTACCCTCCCCCCCCTCCAAAACAAAAAAAGACTGGGACTCTTTATTGAACTTTGAGTTTCCATCTGACCACAACTTCAATCTCTATCCATCCCTCTCCTCTTAAAAATCAAAGATTAATGGCATTTCAGAGTTGGAAGGGGCTTCAGTGGCCAAATAGTCCCACCTCTATTTGAAAAAGAATCCTGTCTACAGCATACCCAACAAATAAGCATCTGTTCTTTGTTTGAAGGCCTCTCAGTGTGGTAGAACTCACTAGCTTTTGAGACAGCCTATTCCACTTTGGGTTAACTCTCACCATGAGGAAGTTTTTCCTTATATCAAACCTAAATCTGTCTCTTTGAAACCTCCATGATTACTGCTGGTTCTCGGGCTGAGTTTATGTAGATTATACATCTGCTGTCATGCAAAACCCATCTCCATATTAATCATTAACTACTATTCTGAGAAGGGGTCCCTAGGCTCTACCAAATCACCAAAGGGGTTTGTGAAACAGAAAGGTAAAAGAACTCTGGACCAGGTAGTCTTTAAGGTTCTACATGGCTTCATTTAAAGTGCATTCAATGAACAGATGATGCAGTGGTTAGAGAGCCAGGCTTAGAGTCAGGAAAACCTGAATTCAAATTCAGCCTCAGACACTTACTAGCTACGTGACCCTGGGCAAGTCACTTAAGCTCTGTTTGACTTAATCCTAGAGAAGGAGATGGTGAACCATTCCAGTTTCTTTGTCAAGAAAACCCATCAGACAGTTCAATCCATGAGATCACAGAGAGTCAGACGAGACTGAATGACTGAACAACAATGGGTTGTTGTAAGGATCAAATGAATTAACCTATGTAAAGTTTGCAAACTTTAAAATGCTCTATAAATGCTATTATTATTATTATTATTTTATATGTAAAGTCCCTCCAAGGCTTAAGCTCCTCAAACAGTAACTGTCCTCCACATCTTTACTTCTCTCCTTCCCTCTTTCTTCAGCATTTACTTCTTGTGGGTCCTAGTAAAGGGGCAGTAAGGTATAGTGAACAGAGCACTGGACTTGGAGTTAGGAAGTTGTAGGTTCAAATCCCATGTCAGACACTTACTAAATGTGTGATCCTGAGGAAATCACTTGACCTCTCTCTTTGCCTCTGTTTCCTCATCTGTAAAATGGGAGGTTGGTCTCAATGGCCTCTTCACAACCTAAATTCCCTTCAAGTTCTAAATTTTATGGTGGTAGTCTCTGCTCTCAATTTGCTTTCATTTGAAAAAGAGAGGTGATTTGTGTAGCAGTATGAAGAATCAAGGGACTCTGTTACTTTCCAAGGTGATTGTGTTACCCTGGACAAGTCACTTCATTTATCAAAGCCTTTATTTGTCTATCTGTTAAATGGAACTTCTCATTGAGGATCCATTGAATGAATGCACTTTCATGTAGAACCTTAAAGACTACCTGGTCCAGAATTCTTTTACCTTTCTGTTTCACAAACCCCTTGGGTGATTTGGTAGAGCCTAGGGACCCCTTCTCAGAATAGTGGTTAATGGTTAATATGGAGATAGGTTTTGCATGACAGCACATGTATAAGCTATATAAAATTATTTGCCTTCTGAAGGCAGGGGGAAGAGAAGGAGTGAGAGAATTTGGAACTCAAAATTTAAAAAAGAAGGAATCTTAAAAATTGCTTTTACATGTAATTGGGAAAAATAAAATATTTTAAAGAAAAGAATAGTGGTTTTAAATGCTTAAAATACATAATATTACAAAGGAAACCAGTAACACTGAAATATAGTAATATATATTTTTTTAAGTTCATGGACCACAGGTTAAGAACTGCTGATCTAGCTCAGACCCTTTATTTTAAAGATTGAAAAACAAACAAACAACTAAGGGGGTAGTTAGGTGGTGCAGTGAATAGAGCATCAGTCCTGGAGTCAGGAGGACCTGAGTTCAAATTCAGCCTCAGACCTTTAACACTTACTAACCATGTGACCTTGGTCAAGTCACTTAACCCCAACTGCCCTGCCTGCTCCCCTCCAAAAAGCAAAAAAAAAAAAAACCAAACAACCCAAACAAACAAAAACCAAAACAAAACCCTAAGAAAAAGAAGAAAAAAGGCTAAAGATAAGAAGAATCAGAATTCAGTCCTCTGATGGTCTGTAGATACTGCTTGGGGACTCAGAGAAAAGTCCGTCAGATTGCCTTGTCCCTCTTTGCCCCATTGAGAACATTATAACATAACCCCTTACCTTGATATAGAACAAAACAGTTTATAAGGTGCTTTTGCATGCATTACCTTATTCAGTCCTTAACAGGATCCTTTGAGACAGGCAGATTGAGTATTCTGGTGCCTATTCTACAGACTGAGACATTATGATTCTCCAGGACCCAAACACAGATGCTCTGACCCCATGTCAAACATGCTTCCCTCTGCACCACCTTCCCTCTTGGGTTACATCTGAAATTGCTTTGAAAAGTGTAAAGTGTGAAGTAAAAGTAAGATATTGATTATTAAATCCCATTACAGTGTAAAGTCTCTAGATAACAAAAAGATATTCAGGTCCGGGGGGATGGTCTGTGTATTTCAGAAGTGTTCTCTCCAAGAAAATTCCAGGATACTGAAGAATTCATACAACCCCTTAGGGCTCATACTAACAGGATTTAACTCTTGTGCTGAGAGAGAGACAGACAGACACAGAGAGAGAGAGTCAGAGAGGGAGACAGTGAGACAGAGAGAGACAGAGAAAGAGACAGAGACAGAGACAGAAAGAGAGAGAGAGGAAACGAGACAGAGACTGACAGAGACAAACACGCAGACATAGATACAAAGACACAGAGAGACAGTGATATAGAGGTAGAAAGACAGAGAGAAGAAACACAGAGGCAGAGAAAGAGTGAGACAGACACACAGAGATAGAGACCCAGACACAAAGAGAGACATTGAGATAGAGACAGAAACAGAGATGGAAGAGAGAACAAGACAGAGACAGGGAAACAGAGAGAGAAAGGCAGAGAGAGACAGACAGAGATGAATGTAGCTTTTACAGGTGTAAAGAATTCTCTTGGCCTAGTGAGAACAATTATGAATTGAAGCAGCCAAGAAAGCCTGAATTTCAGATAGCTCAAGGGGACTAACTCCTCCTAGCCGAGGAGATCGAAGGCCTGCAGGCCTGGAGATATGATGATTAACTCCTTGCCTAGTTTTCCAGCTGTTGGATGTTATCCCAACTTCTAAGGATCTTTAATGCTTAACAGGCAGAATGCGTGTGTGTGCTGAGCAGAGTCTCTGACAGAGCTTTCTTTCATAAATGCAGGAGCGCAGAGGAGAAAAGAAGGGTCTGGGACTACCACAGAAAGGTCTGGGACTACCACAGCCGCTTCGGACCTGAGACAGGCTAGATTTCTGATTGGACGAGGCCAGGTCAAGTGCCAAGTGCAATCGAGGGGTTTCCACTGCTGGAGAGGGGGTGATGGCTCTGCCCAGAGGGCTTCCTTGGTACTGTCTGTCAGTAATCATCTCGCTGCTGCTCCTGTCCAAGGGATCAGGGGCCCAAAAGGATTGCACGGGTGTGGACTGCAAGCCCCTGGAGAATTGCATCGAGGAGGTGCTGGAGCCGGGTGAGTGCTGCGCCTCCTGCCTGCAGCACGGCTGCACCTGTGAGGGTTATCAGTACTACGACTGTGTCAATGTGGGTTTCATGAACGGCAAGGTGCCCGAGGGACAGTCCTACTTTGTGGACTTTGGAAGCACGGAGTGCTCTTGCCCCAAAGGTGGCGGCAAGATCAGCTGCCAGTTCATGCTTTGCCCAGATCTGCCCCCGAACTGCATCGACGCCGTCATCCCCTCCGATGGCTGCCCGCAGTGTGGACGTATCGGTTGCTTGCACGAGGGTCAGAAGTATGTGGCGGGTCATACTGTCCGCATGCCCCACTGCAAAGTCTGCCACTGCCCAAACTCTGGCGGCGAGCTCATCTGCTACCAGCTCCCAGGCTGTGATGCCTCTGCCTTCCAAGTCTCTGGCAACCTCTCCGAGCATGAAGACAACGACCCTGAGAGACACTATGATGACCCCTACAGCTATGACCAGGAGGCTTCAGAAGGAGATGCAGCCCAGGTGGAATCCGCAACAAAAGGCTGGACAGTTCCAGGAGCCCAGCCTGCCCAGGACCCCAGCAGCCTAGAGCAGCTGGAGCTGCAGCGAGAGGATACAAACACAATCAGTAACAACACAACCCTTCCCGGATTCACCCAGCTTGTCTCCCCTACCAGGCAGGCAGCTGCTGTGGCCGTGGACCCTAAAACCCCAAGCCAGTCTAGAGCCAGGAGTGTGATGGAACAGAAAGAGAAGGCAGTCATAGAACAAGAAGAAGAGGAGGAGTACATAGAGGAGGAAGAAGAGAGGGGAGATGATGGCTACCTAGAACCCTCCATAGTACATGAGGTGAATGAAAAAGCCACTGGAGCTGGAAGTATTCAGGAGAAGCCAGAAGAGAGACAGAACTCAAACAATGCTGTAGAATCTGAGGACAGAGCCCAGGAGAGAGGTGAAGAACAGGGAAGGGCAGAACCTGAAGGAAACACCATTCCCAATGTTCAGCCAAACCCCAGAGACAGAGGGAAGGATGGTGAAAGGAGTGCCAGTATTGGATTCCAAGAGGCAACTTCTACAGAAAGAAACATGCACCAGCCAGCCCAAGGGGGTCGAATGGAAAAGACCATCCCCAAGGTGAAGTTTACTCCAACCACTCTCCCTCCTGTTGCTCTCCAAGAGGATCCAACTGAGGAGACCCCCAAACAGTCCCAGACTCTCTACCACTATCCACCTCAAGAGAAGGTCGACCCGAACTCCATTCATTCTGACCCTAGAAGCCAGGAAGGTAAGGTTCTTGTATACACTTATCAGAGTCTAAAAGCCCTCAAGACATCCTACCTACCTATCTTTTCTGGAGTGTATGGCTACTTTCTTAGCATTATCTGTTTTTTTCCCCTTCTACTCCTGCCTCCCTCTTCTCTTTCCAGGACCTCTCACCTAATACCCCCATTTCTTTCCCCTCCATCTCTCTCTTACTGCCCTCTCCCTTTTTCCTTCTCTCCTTCCCTCTTCCCTCTGATTTCTTCTCTCCTTCCATTCTCCATCTCCCCACTGCATCTTTTCTTCCATTCCCTTTCTCTTGATGGTATAGCGGAAAGAACCCTGGCTTTGGAGTCAGAAGAGCAGGGTTTGAATCCCAGCTCTTGTAATTACTTTGGGAAACTCTTTTAACTTCTCTGGGTCTCATTTCCTCATCTATACAAATCCCTTCTTCTAGCCTACTCCCTCTCATCCCCTCTTGCTTCCATCTCTCCTCCTCTCTTTCCATCTTTTTCTCATTCCTTCCCTTTTTCTCTTCCTACGAAAGCCTTCTGCTACCTACTAAATAGGTAACTTAGAACTTAGTACTGCTTTATTTAAGAACAAGAAATGATTGGCTTTTGGTGATACCTGTTCAGCTTTGGAAACAGGGGTGGGGGTGGGATTGATTAGAGGGATGGGTCTTCCAGTGGGATAACTTGTGTACCAGAGATGACATTATTCACATATGGAAAGGTTTGGCATTGACTGATCTGCTTTTTAATCAGATAAATAAATTTGCCTCTGCTGAACTAGGAAGAGTAGAGGGAGAGGGAGAGAGAGACAGAGACAGAGACAGACAAAAAGAGAGAGAGTGAGACAGAGAGAGAGAGAGAGACAGAGAAAGATGGGGAGGGAGAGGGAGATTTGCTAAATTTTGGTCCTGGTGTTCTCTTGAACATTTTGTGTCTGGTTCTCCATGCATGGACATACTTTTTTTTTTTCTTTTTGGAGGGGGGAATGCAGGGCAACTGGGGTTAAGTAACTTGCCCAAGGTCACATGGCATGGACATACTTTAAGGGACCTGGGTTCGAGTTATGCTTCTGCCTTTACCGACTGTCTGATCATAGCCAAGTCATTTCAGAATGATCTGAGCCATAGCATCCTCACCAGCAAGATAAACATCCTCCTCCTCCTCCTACTTACTTGACAGGATTGTCACGAGGAGCCTTTTAGAGCTATAGAAATAAGAAGTTTTCATTTCCTGGCTCTTCCTCTTCTTTTTGTGTGTGAGACAGTTGAGTGTAATCTTTATATATTTATTCAATAAATTTTTTATCCTCAACTTAGTTACAACCTCCAAAAACAAACAGTGCATTAAACAAAAACAATTTTAAAATGGCCCTGCATAATCTGGAAACAGCAGATTATTTATAATTTGTTTTTAAACAAGTGTTTGTTTTCCAAAATGATGACAAAAATC
Source organism: Pseudochirops cupreus (assembly GCA_028627135.1). NCBI lineage: Eukaryota > Metazoa > Chordata > Mammalia > Diprotodontia > Pseudocheiridae > Pseudochirops > Pseudochirops cupreus. The sequence continues at coordinate 370,421,828 of CM053583.1, read as the reverse complement.
TTTTGTTTGCCTCCATGCTCCCTTGTCCTATGACTTTTTCAGTGCATTTTTGGGTGTTTTCTGGCTTTTTCAGCTTTCCAGAAAGCCCTAAATGGGAGTTGGTGTCATTGTTTTGTACATCCTACTGTGCCTTGGTACCCTTTCTCACATGTTTTTCTGTATTTCTTTGTATTCTTCATATTTTCCATTTCTTATAAAACAATCTTATCCTATAACATTCCTACACAATTTGTTCTTCCAGAATCATTAACAAGCAATATGGATAGCACAAACCTTGTCCCCCAAATTAACTTTTTAAGTGTGGCTGGGGGGTGGGAGGTGGCTATCTAGCCAGCCAGAGATACAACTGTGGGTGGGGAGAAAGCTTACTTACTGTCCTTTCTAAAGGACACCATCTGCTTTCAGTATCCTCCAAATCCAGTACTCTAGTACACATTACCCAGTGGGGATTCCCACACTGGCTATGACTGGTTATGACTGCTTCAGCTATTCTAAACATGGGGTTATTTCCAGATTTTGCAATTGTGAACAAAACTACCATGAATATTTTCATACTGGTAAGAGATCCTTCCCCCCCACCTCTTTTAATAAGATCTATGGAGCATAATCCTAGTAGTGAGATCACTGTGTGACGGTTTTTAATATTTTTCTTTTTCAAAGATCTCTAGAGCATAATCCTAGTAGTGAGATCACTGTGTGACAGTTCTCAATATTTTTCTTTTTCATACCTGGGTCTCCTTATCTCCAAAGCTCCCTGATGCTCCTTCTCTCCCTTCCCCAGGGCAAAAGTTCAATCACTGTCCTGTGGATGCAGCTGAGGTTGGGAGACATGGAGTGAGGGTTAAATGGAGGTTCTGGGATTGTTGGTAGGCACCATAGGAAAAAGCACAGTGGGGTGGGGAGGAACCAGGGAAGGTCTGCCGGCCTCCACATCTCTTCTCCGCAGTTCGGCTGTGCTCTCTGAAATTTCCTCTGAGAGACATTCCTTTGACTTAAGGCTCTGAAAACTATTAAAGTACAAATGTCATCCTGGCATACACATGAAACCATTATCATCCATTTACAGGCAAGTGTAAATTAGTTAATGGGACATCTTGGCTGAAAGTATGTCTCAGAGGGCATGGGGCAGCAGAGGAGTCTGTTCTGATGAGGAAAAAGGCAAGGAAAATATCTGGAGTACTACAAAAAGCGACAGACACAATTAGAGACCTGATTTTTGAATCTAGGCTCATTGTCTTCCTCCCTGTGTGACCTTGGGAGAGTCTGTTCATGACTGTGGGTCTCAGTTTCTTCATCTGTGAAATGGGAGGGTTGGCTGAAATGACCGCTAAGGTTCCTTCCAGCCCTAGATCTATGGTCCTGTGTTCTGTGAAGTGAGATATTTGCCCCAGATGATCCCTTCTAGCCTTAATATTGTGATTATCTAACTGCGGAGAATTGCCTGTTGCTGAAGGGAGGAGTCTTGGGTACAAGGTTGCAGCATAAAGGAATTTCAGTGTAGTAGAAAGAGGTATAAGTCCTATCTCTGCAAATAACTTTGGGCTTCATGCTCTAAGCTACAATTTTCCCATCTGTTAAATGGGATTAAAATACTTGCTCTTCAGAATAGAGGATGGTAGAGTCCGGAGGACCTGGGTTCAAGTCCTGCCTAGCTACAGAACTGAGGGCAGGTATCTTAACCTCTCAGTGCCTCCAGGCAACTCTAAAACAATTATCTATTGGCCAGTTGCCAATCTGGACAGGAGGAGGAGTTTCCATGCTGGGAGTTCCCTATAGGGATAAAATCACAAGTCTGGACCCTAACCAACAAAAACACTGACATTGCCAATCTGCAATTTGCCTGAAACAATTTGCCTGACATACAGGGTTGTTGAGGCTCAATAAACTGCAAAGTGCTATAAAAATTTGGACTGCTTTCATTTATTTGCAGAAAAGGGGACTGAAAGGCTGGGGATATAAACTACACAGAAAGGCACTGAAGATAAACTTCTCTAACGACCTGAAACCTTGGCCGGGTATGGGCTCAGGATTCAGGACACACTGCTCCTTCTGGCCTCATTAGCACAGAGAGCTGAGGCTTGACCTAGGAACCCCATGGACCACAGGAGAAAACCATCTTCTTCCTTGCTGCTTGACTAGCTGTGTGGTCATGGCATTCCTTCCTTGCCAGTGCACGTTGTTCCTGGCTGGGGGCAATCTGATGTCAGAGGTTTGAGAACATATGCAAAGGGCAGCTCTATCTCAGGACACATGATGTGTGTGAGCAGAGAAATCCCAGATCCTGCCTGGAGCCTTTGTCTCTCAAGTTTGCGGTGCCAGTGATCTGGACTGGCAAGAGGGCACATTTCCTCCCTGCCCATAGGCTCCTTCTGACAGCTGGCATAGTGGGGGGATGGCTAACTAGGGCATCCTTCACATACAACAGCCTCCTGGCAGGAAATGGTCTTAGAGATGTCCCCTTACCCGCTAGGCAAAGATATTCATATCAATAGCAACTGTCTAAGAGTAAAACTCCCCCAAATTCAAAGAATATTCTCTCTTCTGAAAACCGTGAATTCACAGTGGAAGGTGTGTTGCATATAGAAGCAACAAGGTGGTGGATGGAGCAGTGGATTTGGAGTCAGGAATACCTTGGTTCAAATCCTGGCTCAGGGGCTTACTAGTTTTCTAACTCTAGGTGAATCATTTAATTGCTCTGTGACTCAGTTTCCAGATCTGTAAAGTAATAAGTTTGGATTTGATGACCTTTAAGGGCCCTTCCATCTCTAGATGTACATTTCTATGATCTTGGTTCTACCATTTGCTAGCTATGTGAGCTCGGGCAACCAGCTTCTCTGGGCCCTGGTTTCCTCATCGTTAAAATGAAGAGGTAATTTTTAAAAGACTCCTGAGGTTCCTTTCAGCTCTAAATGCATGATTCTATAAAAATCCATTTCCAATGCAAGTCTTATAGAGCAAGGAAACTGTTGAATAATATTTGATTGGTTTTTTCTATTGTTTTATTTCATCATAGCCACGCATTAAGTTGTCTTCTGAGGTGTGGAGTTCCTCAGAGGGAAGGCCCATGGGTCTTTTGAGGGTCTCTTGAAATATTGTTAGTTATTCACATTTCTTTGCTAAAAGCAAAGGGATGCTAAGAATCTGCAAGAGGATCTTGTGCTGGGATTAGTGCAGGTTTCTTTGCTAATTGAAGTTAACCATTAGCAGGTCCTCCATAAACACTTGTCAGTTGGTTGATATGATGACTAACCTCAAAACTGAAGGGTGACCAGAGTCACAGGATGACTGGAGAATATGTCAGGGAGGGACTTTCAAAGGAACTAGGGCTTCTTTGTTTAGAGAAGAGAAGATTCAGGGAGCACTTACTAAGTATGTGGAGGGTTGTCGTGTTGAAGAGGGATTATATTTGTTCATGCCCATCCAAGGAATCAAAACAGGATAAATGGGTGGCAGTTACAAAGGCATGATGTCAGGAAAAAACTTGCTAACATTAGACCTATCCCATACTGGAAAGATTTGTCTCGGGGAAGAGTGAGTTCCTCCTCATTGAAAGTCCAGAAGCACAGATCAAATGACCACTTGTCCAGTGTGTTTTCTAGAATATCTTTTCCTGCTTGGGTTAGTAATGGACTAGTGTTAGTGGAAATGGCACTAGATTTGGAAGCAGAGGCCCTTGTGTTCAAATCTCAGCTCTCCTACTGAAGGGAGTTCCCCACAGAGAAACTCCCTTCACCAATGCATATCTCTCACTGATTTGTAACTTACAGCCTTAGAGAGTCATCTAGGGACACTTTGCCCAGGGTAGCCCAGTTAGTACAGTATATGGTATATGATATCCAAATAGTGGATGGGAGGGTTGAATTTCTATGATTCTTTTCCATATCCTTTGATACCCCCAAGGTCTAAGAAATTGAGAATGCTTCAGATATATCTATGATACTCTCCTTTGAGAGTCAGGTCCCATGATGAATGATTGGAGAGATTTCATTCTCAAATGCTTATCTGGGAAAGGTGAAGACTTGCCGGATATGAAAGCTGTCTTCTAATGGTTAAAGAATTTTCACTTGGGAACTAGGAATTAGATATGCTCTGTTTGGCTCCAGAGGACAGAGAAGCATGTGGCTCTGGGGTTTGAGGGTAGAAGGAACAGATGTTAGCTCCGTTTAAGAGAGAACTTCCTTCAAATCTGAATTGTCTGAAGGTGTAAATGAGCTGCCTCATGATAGTGAGCCATCCATCACTGGTGGTGGTCTAACACAAAGTAGATGACCACTTATCAGGTGAGCTTCAGAGGGCAATCCTGCTTTGAACAAATGTTGGAACAGATGACTTCTGAGTTTTCATTGAATCCTATGTCAGATACTCAGTGACCCTGGGCAAGCCCCTCAGTGTCTCTGAGCTTCGATTTTCTCATTCATAAAATGGAGATGAGGGTAACATCTACCTCCAAAGGTTGTTGTGAGGATTAAATGAGATAATGCATAGAAATTAATTTTTAAATCTTAAAGGCTACATATAAATGTCAGTTACTATTATCATTAACATTATGATTTCATGATTCTATAGAAACTACAAAAGAGTAAAGAAATATTGAATTTGTTGACTTGTAGGCTTAGGGCTAGAAATGACCTCATCCCTCAGTTTATAGATAAAGATGCTAAGACTTTAGAGGTGAAGTACTTCTTTTGTCCAGTAATATCAGAGGCAGGATTTGAACCCAGATCTTCCTGAGTTCAAATGCTCTTTTAAAATAGTCTTATCAATTGAATTCAGTTGGTTCTAGTTAGTATTTCTATTTCTCTGACCACATTCTCACAACTAATCCTAGTTTTTTAGTTCTGAAAAGATCTTAGTTCATGGTTAGAATCTCCTCTTAAGCAGATCTTGACTCTTTCCCTATTTGATTGTAAGTCGCTTGAGGGCAGGGATTGTGTCGCTTTTGTATGTGTATTCCAGTGCTTAGCACAATGCTGGCATATAGTAAGCTCTTGATAAATGCTTTCTCATTCATTCATTTTTTTCCCCAGAAGACGTTGGTACAGGCAACACGGTATTGCAAAGTTCTTAGCCCAGCCTTGGCTGAGTTGTACTCATCTGTGCACACTAGGGATGTGAAAAAAACCCAGAGCACCTGGTGCTTTGGCCATTTAAATCACAGCAGAATCTCTGACACAGGGGGACCTCCCTCTTCTGTGATTTCCCTTCCTCCTGACACATTTTCACTTTGTTGATTTGGTCAGGACCTGTGATTCACTACTGAAGGGAGTTCCTCACAGAGAAACTCCCTTTACCAAAGCATATCTCTCACTGATTTGTAAGTTACAGCCTTAGAGAGTCATCTAGGGACACTTTGCCCAGGGTAGCCCAGTTAGTGCCGTATATGGTATATGATATATGATATATGGTAGTTAATACGTGGTATATAGTATATGGTAAAGACCTCACCTTCCACCTCACAATCCTGCACTCTTTCTGCCAAACCACAGCCTCAGCACTCTTTGCTTTTACTTCTGTCCCCTCTATTCATCCCTGAAGTCACGAAATGTTTGAGTTGGAAGGGATCCTTTCTTTGCTCCAAGTGGGAGTGGCTTCCTTAGCATCCTTGATGAATAACCATTCATTCTTTGTTTGAACAACTCCATCTATAGGAGGTTACTACTGAGTGAGGTCATTTACTCCCCTGTTGGACATCTCTAATTATTGCCAAGTTCTTTTCCTGAGCAGAAACTGTGCCTTTCTGCTCCATTTCCCTGCCCCCGGTCTCTACCCCCATCACTTGTAGGTTTTTCTACTCTGCCCATTGGTTGTAAGCTCTGCCCACAGAATAGGTTCGATCCTTCTTCAATTCAGCTCAGTAAGTACCTACTACAGCACTGTGCGAGATGCCCCTCCCCCCCAAGGGAATCATTTCTGCCCTCAAGGACTTTACATTCTACTGAAATAATCCACATTCACGTAATACTAGAAAGTGTGTAAAGTGCTTTGCCTGCATTATTATCTCATTTGATTCTTATGACTGGTAGATACTACTATTGTCCCCATTTCACAGATGAGGAAACTGAAGGAATTCCGACCTTCCTGAGTCTAACTGTAGAACTCTGCCCCTTAACCCACAAGTCTGTTATGATAACCCTACTACACAGTAGCCTGTTGAATATAGAGAGATAGTAATACCCTTCCACCGCACAAGGCTTCAAAGCCCAGGTGCTTCCTTTGTTCATCTGTGGTGAAATCCCTGAGCACATGCTGGTCTTTCTCATCCAGATGCATTCTCGTTTGCGACTGTTCTTCTCAAAGTAAGTGTGGCGCCCAGACTTGGGCACAATACAGCCCCAGATCTTGTCTGATTGGTTCTAATTAATTTCTGTCTGTTCTGACCATGCCCTCAACTTGAGCCCAGGAACTGATAATCGTAATAATCTCATGCCATGCATGTAACACTTTACAGGGAACCAAATGTTTTCCTGTGCATTTTCTACTTTGACAATGAGAAAAGCAGGGTGGTATACCGGTTAGGGGACTGGCTTGGAATCCGGAAGACATAACTGTGTCCTGTGCCATAGAAACCCCTTCATCCTAGAAGCTCACTCCATGCCTGGACTGTTTCTTCCATTGGAAGTATATCATGTCCCTGAGACCTCTCCCTCTGATTGACTGTTTCCTCCCAGAACCTTCATTGTCAGTAGGAAGCCCAGGTCAACTTTGTCTTTATTTCTCTCTTGGCTATACTCCCATTACCATATTCCTACCCAGAGAAGCTTCAGTCCCCACCTTCTACCCTTTCAGCCCCCCTTTATATATAATCTTTCCTCATTAGAATGTAAGCTTCTCAAGAGCAGGCCCTGCCTTTCTGTTTGTTTGTATTTTTATACTTAGCACAGAGTCTGGACCATATTTAAGTGCTGAATAAATACCCATTGACTTGACTTGATCTGGGTTCAAGTCCTCTTTGACACATACTTGAACATGGAGAAGTTATTTTTCCTTTTTTGCTACAAGTAACTCTCTTAAGACTATAAATTATAGACTAGATGACAATATTCATGGGTGGAAGGAGTTGCTACATAAGGGAGTTCCCTAAACAGATGAAATCACAGAAATCTCCTTCTTCCAAAAAAAAAAAAAGACACAAAGTTCCTTGGTCCTTCAGAACACCCCTGTGAGGTCACAGTGGTCAGATTATCTTCTTTTTATAAATAAGGAAACTGAGGCTCAGAGTGGTTGAGTGCACCCAAGTCACATAATTGGTTAAGTACGAGAGCCAGAACTCTTAACCTCAGGTCTTTTGGTTCTGAGTCTAACCCACTCATTACTATACAAATCCAATATGACTGGCCCCAAATCCTTTCTATAGGCTTTGACTAGCCAGGGCCCATCCCCACCACAGCCATAGACAGAACTCAAAGGGGCAGCACGGATTTGAGGATCAGATTCAGAGAGAAGGAAAAATAAAAAAAGAAGAAAATCAACCAAAACAGAGTCACTGGATGCTTCATTGAGAAGGTCAATCCAAGTGTCCCTGGCTCCAGGTACGAGAGGACATGGTGGGGTAAAGAGGAGCCTTGGAATAGCTGCCAAAACATAGTGTTTTCATTCCATGTTTTTGTAAGATTATCAATTATCATGAGACATTTCTCTGCCCATTACCCTGGTCCCAGGAAACTTTCCACTCCATCCAGGTTGAGGTTGGAGTTGGGGAGAGAGGGTTCTGATATTAGAACAGCATGAGTCCCTGGGACCTCGTGCTGTTTTTACTGGGGGTGGGTTGTGTCTCCCTTGAGCGTATCCAGATGTTTTATATAATAGAAACCACATGTCTTGTTCTTTTGGTGGTGAGGTGGGGGCGGCAGGATGGGATAAGACAGGGCTTCTGAGTTAGTATTAAAAAAAGGCTAGTCAAGGCTTCAGCCAGAGCATAAAAGAAAATTGTATTTTGGCCCTGGGGATAAGATAGAGATGAGAAGTTGTAAAATTTACTATGAGGATAGTTCTAGTTGAACACCAGGACACACTGAAAGAGAAGCCAGAGTGATGATAGAAATAAAGGGCTCTGCTGGCAACGGGTACTAGGGAATGGGGAGACCTGTAAGTGCTTGGGGAGCAAGTCTGTGATCATCATGGCCCCAATTCCTCCAGTTTCATCTGCAAACAAGTGGATTTGGGGAGGAGGGAGGGAAGACTCTTCTATTACAATAGAAAGAAAGCAGGAGTTGGAGTCTCAGGATCTGGGTTTGAAGCTTATATTTACTACTTATATAATCATGGTCAAAACAACCTCCCTGGGCCTCAGTTTCTCCTGAGAAAATTAGAAGTTTTAGACAAGGTAGTGTCTAATGTCCCTTCTAAATCTTCCTTGAGAGACCAGAGTCCCCAGATCACTGAAAAACCTTAGTTCTCTACTTCCAAAATTATTTTTTCAAACCTCTCCATTGCAGATGATTTATAAGGAAAGAAAAAAAAATAAGAAAAAAAATTCCTTCTCTTTTAAAAATAGCAAATGAAGCGTCTATGTGGCACAGTGGAGAGAACAATGGACCTTGAGTCAGGAAGACTGGAGTTCAATCCAGCCTTAGACACTCATTTGTGTGACCCTGGGCAAGTCACTTAACTCTTATTTGCCTTGGTTTCCTCAACTGTAAATTAGTGATAATAATCACACCTACCTCTCAGGGTTCTTGTGAGGATCAAATGAGATAATTGCAAAGTGTTTAGCAAAGTGTCTGGTACCTAGTAAGCATTATCGATGATGATGATGGTGATGATGATGATGATGATGATGATGGTGATGATGATGGTGATGATGATGATGATGATGGTGATGGTGATGATGGTGATGGTGATGATGATGGTGGATGGTGATGATGGTGATGATGATGATGATGGTGATGGTGATGATAATGGTGATGGTGATGGTGGTGATGATGATGGTGATGGTGGTGATGATGATGATGGTGATGATGGTGATGGTGATGATGGTGATGATGATGATGGTGATGGTGATGGTGATGATGGTGATGATGGTGATGGTGATGATGATGATGATGATGGTGATGATGATGATGGTGATGGTGATGATGGTGATGGTGATGATGATGATGGTGATGATGATGATGGTGATGGTGATGATGGTGATGGTGATGGTGATGATGGTGATGACGATGATGGTGATGGACTTTGCCCCTACAAAAGACTTGAACTCCACACTCCTGTTTCCAATTGAATACAGATTTAGAGCTGGAAGGAACCATAGAGACACTTAGTCAAACTCTCTCACTTTATAGGTGAGGGACTTGAAGCCCAGAGAGGGTGCCCAAGGTTACAGAACTAGAAAGTGACAAAGCCAGGTAGGTGTTAAATTTAGGTTCCCTGACACCAAATCTGGTGCCCCTCCCACTATGCTGAACTTCTCTCATGTCAAAAATATTGTATCCAGATGAAAGGGGTAGGATCTGAACTTAGGATTTTCACTGGTACAGAGAACTTGCAGATGGGAAAACTTCCTCTCCTAATGCAGATGGGACTTTTCTCTGCAACTGAGTATTTTGGGCCATTTCCTTGAGTACTGAGAAGCTGAGTAATTTATCAAGGGTCATATAACCAGTTTGTGTCAGAAACAGGCCTCGGATCCAGGCCTTCCTGACATTGAGACCAACTCTACCCATGACACCCACATTGTCTAAGTTTCAATGACTATCAAAGGTGGCTTTGAAAGAGAAGAAGAGTCCCCCAAAAGGCAGATTCAGGAAGAGGACATTTGAAAGAGGAAGAGAGTGGTCCCTTTTCATTGTTGATTGGGGAAGGGAGTCATTTAGAAGTTGCCTATGTGCATTTGAGTCTCAGGCAATATTTCCTCCAGAGTCTGTCTCATTGAATCACTGTGCATCACAGCAAACACTGATCCCACCAACATTCAAGGTTATTGCCTTGATTCACTTTGGGTGGCTTTGACTATCAAGGATGCTCTATGACCACTAAGAATTCTTCTAACTTAAAGATTCTATGCATATGTTTAAAGAAGAATGAACATGGTTGGCATGGATTCTCAGCTCGATCTGAAAAAACCCAGATCTTCCATCATCTGCCAAAATGCTGTATTCTAATTAGTCGGTTAGTAAATATGGTCCCATATGTTTCTGTTTGCTCTAGCTTTCACAGTGTGGCTATTCCTCTTTCTTCTCTGCCCCTCTACTACAAGCCAAAAGGCCCGTGGGTGAGGAGGAGGGGTGTGGTAGAGAAGTGGGAGATGTGCATAAGTTGTAGGACTTTAAGCAAAAACATATTTTATTTTAAATGTAACTGCAGTGATAGCTTTTGGAATAGCTCAGTGCATATACAGGAAAAATGGCTAATGGAATTGGGCCCAAAACAATTTCAACCCTAGTTCTTGATTCTTTTTTTGTGGTTCACCTTAATCAGACTATAGTTATGGCCAAAAAGTATTTCCATGAAAGCTTTATATACTTGACCTCGGTGTGGTTGACAGGCCAAAGGGTTGCTGTTGCATAGAATGTCAGAGTTGGAGGGTCAGAACTAAAAGTCCTTCTAGTCTACTCCCCATTTTACAGATAAAATTCAACTTAAAAAATTGTTAAGTGTCTATATTGTGTAAGGTACTGTACTAGGATTGGAGATACAAAGACAGAAATAGAACTACCTCTGACTTCGGGGAGCTTCCTCTCCACTGAGCAAGTACAGCATGTACACAAGGAAGTAAACACAAAGTGTGCACAACCTCCAAGAAGGAGCAGGTGCTCCTGGGGTAGTGGAGGATAGGAGAACTGGGCAGAATTATGAAAGCTCTAGAGTAGGAGGTAGGGCCTGATCTGTGTTCTGAACAGAAAACTCACCACCACCATCAACCTCCCCCAAGCTGCCTTCTCCAAGATGACACGTTGTCTTCTCCATGAGAATACAAGCTTCTCAGGGCTGGGGTGGGTTTTGTTTTTTCTTTATATCCACAGAGCTTAGCATAGGGCCTGGCATATACTGGACACCTAATAAATGTTTGTTGACTGACTGACAAACCGAGGCCATACAGCCAGTTAGAGGCAGATTTCCTGGCTTCTGATCCATGACTTTCTTTCTTTTATATCTTGAATTGTAGTTGAAAAGAGTATGAGACTTGGAGTCAGGAAAAGGCCTAAGTTTGAATTTCACTTTGGTAAATTATTGGTGATATGACCATGGACAAGTAAGTCCCTTAACCTCTCAAAGCCTCAGTTTCCTCATCTGTGAAATGGGGCTAATACCTGTAGTATTTATCACACAGAGCTATTGTGAGGATCAAATGAGGTAATGTATACAAAGCATTTTTTTTCAGAGGGGGGAAGGCTGGGCAATTAGGGTTAAATGACTTGCCCAACGTCACATGGCTAGTAAATGTTAAGTGTTGGAGGTCGGATTTGAACTCAGGTCCTTCTGACTCCAGGGCTGGTGCTCTGTTCACTGTGCCACCTAGCTGCCCCATGTATACAAAGCATTTTACAAATATTAAAGTTATATGTGTGTGTGTATATCAGTCATTCCTATTACTACCATTATAATTGCATACTTATTCATCCTTTAGCTTAAGTGTTGTCTCCCTCAAGAAGCCTTCCCTGATCCCCTCAATCTATAACAAACTTCCTTCTTAAACTTAACACATTTTTTTTTTGTTCCATCTTTCTAATGTGCTTGTCTTGTGCATTATAGTTGTCTGTGTTTCTATGTTATCCGCCTTCTAGACTGCAAGTGCTATGAGGGCAGGAATGTGTACTATCTAAGCTTGTCCTTTCTCTGAGGACCTAGCACAGGATTTTTCACACAAATTTTTCACACATGCCTAAATCTACTGCCTTCTATACCATGCTCCCACCTGGCGTCCTGGCAAACCTGAGTGTAGTTTTAAATGTATTTTACCTGCCATGCGGGAACAGAAAAGGCCCTCCAGCATGCATCTATGATCTCACTGATGTGGACACGCTCTCCAATGGTACAAATTGAAGCCTTTCCATGCCTGATCATCCTGTAAGATATGACTCAAAAGGGTAAGAGGCGCCATTTGCTCCCAGATATCCCCATCAGCCACCATGCTGTGAGGAATTCCACCATTTGAGATGAAGGAATGCCTTTTGCTTTGGAGGTTGCATCTCCAGACATTTTCCTTGTTAAAATGTGCCTCCCCTGGGAATGATTTGGGTGTAGAGGTGGGAGAAACAGCGTGGTGCCATGGTGAAAGCATTGGACTGGCTCGTTCAGCCAGCAATTGTCTGAGAATGGTCGGGAAGACTGTATTCCAAGTCTTGTCTGTAAGTACAGCAGCACTTTATGCCATACGGCCAGTAGGTGGGTAGATGAAGGAGTGCTGGGATGGGGTAGGGATTTGCAGGCAACTTGCAATTTGCAAGCTTTGGCAGGGTTGGGGTTTTTCTTTTTTCTTTTTTCTTTTTAGTTGTTGACACAGACGTTAGTAGCCCTGGGGAATGAGGAGGAGAAGCATGGAAGGAGATGGGGGAAGGTCATGAAGACAGACTTTGTTCTCTCTGCTGCTCTGTTCTGGGCAGCCTGCTGATTTAGTTTATTTTACTCTATGAATATGTCCTGTGGGAGGGCAGCCTGGAGGGTTAAAAAAAAAAAACCCAAACCGTCAATTACTTACAAGGTTAGTGCAGATTTGGACGTTGTGTATGGAATGTAGCCTCCCAGACCAGGCCTCCGGCTGATCTCTGACTGTTCTTCAGGCCAGACTTTTGTGTGGACCAACTGTCGGAATGTGCCAATGCCCCATTTGTTCTCAGGCATTATTCCTGGTTTCTTTATGGGTGTCAGGCTGGCTGGGTCCCCTAGGAGGCCCTCTCATTCGGTTGGGAGCTGGCACTGAGGGCATCTAGTCTAATTGTGTGTGTACATAGACATACATATATATGCATGCGTGTATGTATAAATACACATGGTATATAATATATGTACATGCATGTGATTATCAATATATATGCATGTATATACAACAAAACTAGATGTTCTCAGCATATCTATATTGCATGGAAATTATATATAATATAGGTAAAACTAGATTGTATATATGTATATATATCTATACATATAAATATCTATACATATATGCATATATCTATACATACATATATCTATGCATACATATGTTGTTCAGTCATTTCCAACTTTTCTTTTTTTTCTCTTTGCTTTTTGGAGGGCAATGGGGTTAAGTGACTTGCCCAAGGTCACATGGTTAGTTGTGTGTGTGTGTGTGTGTGTGTGTGTGTGTGTGTGTGTGTCTGTTAAGTGTCTGAGGCTGGATTTGAATTCAGGTCCTGTGACTCCAGGGCTGGTGCTCTATTCCATGCGCCACCAAGCCACCCCCATTTCCAACTTTTCATGACTCCATTTGGGGCTTTCTTGGCAAAGATACTGGAGTGGTTTTGCCATTTCCTTCTCTAGCTCATGTTACAGAGGAGGAAACTGAGGCAAGCAAGTTTAAGTGACTTATCCAGGGTCAAACAGTTCATAAGTGTCTGAGGCCAGATTTGAACTCATGGAGATAATTCTTCCTGACTTCAGGTCAGGAACTCTATCCACGACATCACCTAGCTGCTATTTATTTATTTGTTATTAAATTATTATCAAAGATTTATTATCCCAGTGCTTTGTACAGTGCCTGAAACATAGTGGGGGCTTAAGAAATAATAGCTGATGATTGCTCGGCTCAGCCAGGACACAAGGGCTACTCTGTGCATTCTTTCCTGGCCACCTGTGTTGGCTGTGGGCAGTTTCCTAAGAGATTCTGACCGGACCAGTAGCTGGCCCCTTTTCATAGCTATCGCAGTCACAGAACTTGATCTGCAATGGACCTCAGAAGTCATCTGTCTATTTCTCTCATTTTACAAAGGCCGGGAGAAGGAGAATAAGTCACTTTCCACAGCCCCTCAGCTAGTTAGGAGCCAGGTGGGAATCAGAATGCCACACTCTCAAATCCTTTTCCAGCTCTCATTCCCATCTACCACGGCCTTTATTTTTAATATCTTGTGGATTTTTGTAAATATCACTGCCATACCCAATAATTGCCCTCCCATATAAACCTTCTCTTGGAATTAATAAAAAAGGAAAACTGACAAAGTGACCATTTCTGACTAGATCTCATTCTGCCTTTGTAGTCTTATCACTTCTCTACCGTCTGAATTATCCCTTTCCAGTCCATCTTCCATGTAGCTGTCAGAGGGATATTCCTAAAATACATGTCTGACTATCTTTCTCAGGAATCATAAGTGACTCCTCTTAGCCTCTGAGACAAGGGGAGGGGTCTTAACCTTTTTCCCATCCTGGACCCCTATGGCAGCCTGGTGAAGCCTAGGGACCAGAATGTTTTTAAATGCATAAAATAAAATATGTAGAATTACAAAGGGAATGATTCTGTCAAAATACAATTATCAAAATGCAAAAAAAAAAAAGTTTAGTTTTCATTCACATACTCTAAACTGAGAATCCCTGCTAGGAAAAAATAAAACTTCCTATCTTCAGCACTTGAAGCCATTTATAGCTTGGCTCCAACCTATCTTTCCAGTCTGATTTCATGTTCTTCCTTGTCTATCAGTCCACACTCCAGCCAAACTTCCCTACTCAATATTCCTCATGCATGTCTTTCTTCTCACACCACCACGTCTTTGTCAAGGCTATCTAGTCTCCCTTTTCACATATGCCTCTTAGAATCCTTAGGTCCCTTCAAGATTCAGATCAAATGACACCTCTTATGTGAGTCCTTGCCTGATGTCCCTGGTTGTTCGATCTCCAGCTCAAAATTATCTTGTATTTCCCAAACTTTATGTGTATCTTGTATATACATACATAAATATATTTTTATATATATGCATGTGTTTATGTATGTATGTTGTGCCCCCCTCCCTGACAGAATGTGTTTTCCATGAGATCAGGTTCTTTTCGCCTCTTGTATTCCCAACAGCTAGCACAGCCTAGGACATAGGACAAGCTTAATGAATGCCTATAGGTTTGCTGACTCCAGAGACCATTTAGTTCAAACTCTACTCACTCCAACCTTAATTTTATGGATGAAGATAGTAAAGCCCAAAGAGCTTAACTGACTTACCCAAGATTTCGTTGGCAGTTTATGGCAGAGAATGGATTTGAACTCAGGTCCTTCTGACTCCCAGCTCTAAATTTTTCCACTGCTTAGAAGATGATCCTGGGTTCTTGAAGGCTATGCTAGAAGGTCTATGAACTAGACCTGTGCTACCAAGGATATATTTGTCTGATGACAGCCTGTGTGTCCATCATATATACATACATATATATATAGATATATAGATATAGATATACATATATAGATAGATATAGATAGATATAGATACATACACATATACATATACATATACACATATATGTGATAGTCATATAATTGGACAGTATCTCTCCATCATTGGTAAAACCATAGTTAAAGTTATCATCTATTTTGTTACTTAGTTTTCATTATATTGGGAATTGGGGAAGAATGGAAAGAACACTAGATTTATAGTCAAAAGACCTGGGTTTGAATCCTGGTTTGTGATTTGCTACTTGTGTGATCTTGGGAGCAAGTCACTTCTGAGTTTTTTGGGTGGAAAAATGAGGAGGTTGGGCAAATTGATCTCTTAAGCTTACTTCTAGTTCTAAATAAGCCTGTGACCCACCTGATAAAATTCCTGGTCTGAGTTTAGTGCCAGAGAAATCATTGTCTCTGCAAATGAATGTGTATGATTTCTGTTTTCAGAAAGGGAAGGTTATATAATCCAACATGTTTCTCTTTTTGTCCAATCTGCCAGAGAGCTGAGAAACATCCTCATTGCCCAGAGTGATGACCTCCTCAAACTCAGGTACCCCAACCACCTTCTCTTTTATTTTCAGTTTTTAGGACCACCATTTTATTTTCCCCTCAAGCATCTCATCTTGTACTATATTTTTATCTATATGCTGCTTCCAATCCTTTTGGAAATAGGCAGGGTAGAAATCATAAAAAAAAAAACCAAACCCATAGCTCTTTCAAGCTTTTTTACACTCTTCATTTAATAGGATCTTCAAAACTCTGTGGGTTAGTTAGGTATGGCCAGTATTTTTGACTTCTTTTGATAACTGAAGAAAGTGTGGCCCAGAGTTAAGTACTCAAGACCCAAGTGTGAGTCAGTTTCCAAATCTGAACCAGAATGATTTCCCTGACTCCCAGGACAGTGCCCAATGTGATAGATAGAGGGCCCGTAACAAAGTCTGGAAGAAGAGGATTTGAATCCCACCCAGACATATATTTATTGTCTGGCCCTGGACAAGGAACTTAGGCCCTCACTCTTCTTCCCAGACAGCTTTCTAAAATTATAAATTGCTGAAGAGTTGGCAATCTGCATTGGTAGAATGAGTTTCCTCAATGGTAGCTCTCTGCACTGGTAAAATCATTGCTCTCTACTCCCTGCAAATGTTTGAAAGTCAATCCCAGAATCAGGAGATTTCAAAATAGTTAGTGTCTCTGGGATTTGAGATAGCAGAGTGATCAGCCTATGGTGTGGTTTCTTGGTCACTGCTTTTTTGAACCTAGCTTTGCACTTGTTCTCCTGTTTAGGAGACTTCTCCAGCTCCTAATTGGCATAGGAAACTAAATCTAGGCCTTATTTTCCATTGTGCCCTTCAGAGTCCTTGACCAAAGGACCCTCAGCCTTTAAAGATATTGTCTGTGCTAAACCTGAGGTGTTAGGCTTCAGAATGATCCTTGTTAACAGACTCTATGTTGAGAAACATCATACCATCGTTAATAGAGGGCCAGCCTTGGAACCAGAAAGACCTGTGTTTAAGTGCTGCTTTGTTCCATATTAATGGATTATTGTGGGAAAGCCATTTACCCTCTTGGGATTGCAGGTAGCTTCCTAAGACTTTATATTACTGATATTTGCAAATCTGTTTCCCTGGAGGGAGCTTTCATGCTGGGAGGTCTGCACATAGATTGACAGAAATATATACACACACATACATATTATATATGTATATACTAGTGCATATATGTATTTTATATAGATACATATAGAGTCCTACATTTATATAGACAAAGCTATGTATCTACAGCCATATCTATATGTCTGTCTAGGAATGTATACTAGGAAAGAGAGAGAAAGAGAGAGAGAGAGAGAGAGAGAGAGAGTTACACATTCAAGGATGTCATGAATGAATAAAAAGAAATTTATTAAAAACTATGTGATAAGCTTAGGGTATGTAAATAAAAATGTGTAAACAGTCCCTGTCCTCAAAGTGCTTGCATTCTAAGGGAGGACGTGACAAATAGAGGAGTGTTAAACCAGAGAGTAGCATTTTAGTTTGGAAAGTTTGGATAATGAATGGAGCCATGGAAGACTAGACTGGCATATCCTTTCCTGTAGCAATGGCAGTTTTGATCTGACTATGGCTCCAGAATTGGAAAGGAAGGATAGGGAGTTCTTAAACTCACCAATCAAGAGGATCAGGTGGAGTGGATCAGGGAAGATGCTTCCGATCTGGAAGGGTTACATTTGTTAATTGAAACACTTATAGGGAACATCAGCTTAGCTGGGTGGGTTTGAATATTCCTGCCAATTTGCCTTTCCTGCTTTTTTCACTCCTTAACTCACCCCAGGGCTAATTCTTTGCCTTCTTCCTTCAATGGCTTTCTAATCCACCTCCTATAACTCTGGGATTCCATAGTATTCCCCATCCTTTCATGTGAAGGTTTTTTTTGAGGTTTTATTATCAAAGATGACGGTATTGTGAGGTGGTAGTGGTGGAGAAGTTGTGTATCTGAGAGGTCAAGTCCATTATGAGACTTGTTCTTCATAGTCTGATTCCTCATGTCATGTATGAAAAGTAAAGCTGGTGAGGGTAGGGGTAGAGGGAGAGGAGGAAGACAGGTAGGTCACTAAGTTCTAGCATTACATTGACTTCTAAACCATAAAAGTAACCATGTATGATTAGCAACAGCTGATTATGGAGTCTCTTGAATACTCCTTCACTGAAAATAATAATTGGAAAGAAGGCTTCAGGCTGAGGATGAGATAGCTATATAGGAGCATCTGTTATGGAGAATACTATATACAATGGTTTTTTAAAAAGGACGTTTTGTTGAATGTTTTTCAAATACTCATAAGGTGGAAAATGTCTAGTTCCTTTAGGCATTTCATATAAGTTGACATCAGAGTTCTTTCACATAGGTCAGATTGTTCAGCACAGAATTCTGTAGAGCTTTGAGGGGAAACAAAATAAAACACTTTTTGTGCAAATGTAGTCCAGGTCACCAAGCTGAAATAGAAGTTCTAAGTGGGGGGGGGTGGGGGTGGGGGTGGGGGTGGGAGGCGGAATCTTCTTTTGACTGGAAAAGGAGACTATAGACATGTTTACCACAGTAGTAGTATTCCTCCTTCTAAAGCTACACATGGCAAAACTATTTCTCTCTTTTGCGAAGAAGCTGTTGACAAGAAAGATTTGTTGTTATTTTTCCCTCATTCTTGAAGAGGACCCTGAAATCAGGCATCTTATGTCATGACTTATAAGTGAATTGGATTTCATTGAGGCAGGGCTGTGCAAAGTCATCAGCCTCACTCCCTCCTTCAAAGCCATCTAGATCCAGTGGCTAAATATAGATCAAGATGAACCCAGATGCAATGGGAGACCCTGGCCTTTTTAAGCTAAGGTCTTTCCCAGGTCTTAGTCTGACTGAGGCAACACCCATTCAATGATTAAGGTTAGGTAAGAAATAAGGCAAAAAATGGCCTCTTTGACTTAGTCAGAAAAAGAAAAATCATTCTATAGGGGAAGACCCTCAGGCAAGAAGGGGAGAGAAGACTAGACAGCATTCGTGAGGCCTGAGGAGGTCACTTAAAGCCTTTCCTCTGACAAGTGATCGGACATTTAGAGGCTACTTCTAAAGAGCAGGAGAAGACCCCTATAAGGACTTTTGAAGTTAAACGTTGAAGCTCTGAAGCAAAAGGTGGAGGCCTGAGAGTTTTCTGACTCTTTGAAAAAAAAGGTTCAGGGTAGGTTTTCATCTTAGCTCTATTAGGGAATGTCAATCAGTAAAGCCCGTCATATTGGGAGACAATGTGGTTGTTTTTGTTCCGTCACTTCAGTCTTGTCTGACTCTACGTGACCCCATTTGGGGTTTTCATGGTAAAGACACTGCAGTGGTTTGCCATTTCATTCTCCAGCTCATTTTACAGATGAGGAAACTGAAGCAAACAGTTAAGTGACTTGCCCAGAGTCACATAGCTAGCAAGTGTCTGAGATCAGATTTGAATTCAGGTCTTCTTGACTCCAGGCCCAGAACTTTATCCACTGAGACATCCAGCTGCCCTGACAATATGGTACAGTGTGAATGATTGACAGCAAAGCAGGGAAACCTGAGTTTAAAATCTGCCCCTGACATAGAACTAACCTGCTGACCAGTAAGACACTGGTCTCCTTCTGCATAAAATGAGGGGAATATTACCTGTAGTGCCTATTCTATTTTTAAAATTGGGGTAGGTGGGTGTAAGGCCCAAATGAGAGCTTATTCATAAAGTGCTGCAAAAATGTCCTTGCTGCCTCAAGTGAAGTCTGCACTTCACAGGGAAGAGGATGGTGAGTGAGTCTATAGGAGAATGATGCTTGACTAAAATATGGCCTTGCAAGAAAATTATCTGAAGTACACAATGAAGAGCTATGAATGAGCGACATCCTTCCTTTAGCCTTGGATATGGGAGAAGGAAGAGTGTGATGCCTTATAGGGTCTAGTAAGATTCAGTATGAGGGCTGGGTTGATGTGAAAGAGCTTCTGTGGGAAAGATACTCTTGTCAGAGTACGGGGTTTGGAATAAGAATATTTATATTCATGGTCCTCTCTAACTGCTTGCTACCTGTATCCTCTTCTCTTGGCCAGGTCACTTAATCTCTGGGAGCCTCTGTTTCTTCATCTGCAAAATAAGGGGGTACAATGTTAATTGGATATAAGATTTTCCCCACCCATTAATAGGCCTTATGTGGAACACTTTAAGGTAAGCTTGCTTAGGGGAGGCTTGCTTGTAGGAAGGCTTTCACACCTTTTGCTAATTTCTAATCAGGCACTGAGTCATGAGAGTTGTGATGCCTTTTGGCTCTGAAAGGTGTATATATACTCTGAGTTGGTATTTTGCTTTGGGGACTTGCTTATGAGAAAGATCTTGTGATTCCCTGGTCAAGATTCTGAGTGGCTGTATGTTCAGAGCTCCCTGACTGCTCAGATGTAAAGGCTCCCTGGATCCGGGGATATATGTAAAGTATATAGCAATATTGCTTTGATTCAGGCAGTCAGAGCCCTGTCTGTTGGTCTTTATTTCTCTGCTTGTATTTTCTGTTTGTATTTTCTCTGAAGTTCAGGATACTGACTTTCCCCTGAACTAGTGAATATAATTTAAAAAGATTGTTGACCCTTTAAATAGCTCTTTCCTAGTAAAGCAAATCTAAGAACCTGTGCTAGCAGTCATCCTGGGTATGCCAGTGTGGTTGCCACTACAGGGGGCTGAACTGCATGTTGGTTAAGGTCTTCTGGTGCCAAAATCTTAGGAGAATCCCAATATGAACAGAAAGATGCACTTTATTAATTAAGACCATCCAGGGCAATGTGGGAGGGAGATAGATGAGGAGACCCATCCTCCCTAAGGAAAAATGATTGAACTAATAAATGAAAAATAATTTAGTAAGTACTTGATGTTGTGCTAAGCACCAGGATACAAAAAGAAAAAGATAGAGGGTCCCTGCTCTTACAGAGTTCCCACTTTTAATTGGGTAAGACAACATATAGAAGAAGAGTCAGTTGTAGGGTATATGGAAAAGCCCTGGAGATCCAAGAGTGCAGTGGTAGGGCAAATGGAAAAGCCTTATTATATTGAAATGAGATGACTTTTAAATTTCCATGAGTCAATCATTAATTTATCTTTTAGTATGCTAGGAAAATAGATTTGGAACTGGAAGGAACCTTGGAGGCCATTGAGTCTGACCCTTCATTTTATAGATAAACTGATTGGTTTGGTTAAGTACCAGGTCAGTTCTTCCACTGTACATTGACTGTAAAGTTGGCATAATCAGCTCCTTACAATGGAACCAGAATGGTTGAGAATTTAACATGATAGCTGCTGGCAAGTGATGATGAAGCATCTTAAGCTAATTAGACTTCCTTGATTAGTAAAGCCAGGCTACAAAGGGCAAGGCTGTTTGGTTAACTCTTCATTGCTTCATTTCCTCCTGGAATTCCTCTCTTTGTTTTTGAACCCACCATGGTGGAGCCATGCCCAAGGCCAGACATGACCTGGGTAATTGACTCAGATAAGTCCTCTCTGAAGGAGGGTCTGTTTCCTAATTAAGCACTGACCATGGACACTATCCAGAAAGCCCCCCAACTAGATGAAGTAGACATTCCATGCCCTTTGGTCCTTGACAGGATGCATTTCTTTTGGTGAACTCTTAGGTTAACTATGGGCAATGGTGGGTTATCTAGGACTGAGTGAGATTTAGAATTATAGGCATATGATTTCCTTTTAGGAAAAAATTAATTGAATGTGTGCTTTAATTTCACTGCTTATTGACTTGACTTGGGTTACAGTCTTGGAGGAGGAGGACTTTTAGTTTCATTAGTTCAGGGAACTCCCAGTGTGGAAGCTCCTTCCACCAAAGTGGATTGGCAGAGAGGAACTTGTTTGTAACTTATTGTCTTAGAGAATTTCATGGGGTGCAATGAAAGATTAAATGCCTTGACCACTTGCAGACAACTAGTGTGTGTGTGTCAGAGGTGGAGTTTGAACCTAGATTTCCTGACTCTCAAAACTGACCCTCTATATACTATGTGCTTTATAAATCAAGAAATTTTTAAAGGATTTCCCAAAAGTCTTAGTGCAGTTTTAAGCCTTAGCTTTAAATTAAAACTTAAACCATAATCCTTTATATGTGTGTTCATGTGCATGTGTTTGTATGTATGCATATTTTAGTGATTTTTTTTTGTCCACATATGCTTTTAGACTAACTTTTATAAACACATTTCCAGTTAGTCTTTAGTGAAATTAACTAACCTAAGAAACTTTGGGCCAGTCACCTCGTGTCTCTAGGCATTACCATCCTCCTTTATAAAATTATGTAAAATAAATTATATAAAATTATATAAAATAAAATTAGGTGGTTGGATTAAGTGATATTTAAGGTACTTCTTGGCTTAAAAAAAGTAGAATTTAATGATCCTCTGAATTTAAATGAAGTTATTAATGCAAGTTATTAAACATTAGAGCCTGATTATAAATCCAAGCTCTCATTCACAGTTGTCAGAGATGTTCCTTGTGAGGGTATTAGGGCTTAAGGGGTAGGGCTCTAGACCCTTAACCTAAGTAGAAGCATAAAGTGCTAGATTTGAAATCAGAAAGACCTGAGTTCAAATCTCTCCACTGATATTTGTGAGATCTATGATCATAAACTTAACATCTTCAAGACTTACTTTCTTCATTTGAAAAATGAGGGGATGGACTAGGTGGCATTTCAAGTCCCTTCCAGCTCTAAATCAATGATCTTAGATTGAGTGAATCCAGAGGGATGCAGCTTTGTGCAACCAAAGTCTTTAGATGCTGACTCTGAGTTCAAGGTCTCATTCATTGTTGACAAGAAGACTAAACCTTCTGCTTGGCTTTTGTCAGAGATGTTGCTTGTGATGATATTAGGGGTGGTGTGAGCACTTAAACTAGGGAGCACTAGGAAACCTGGGTAGACAGCATGTTCAACTTGGAGCTAAGATTACCTGGATTGAATTTGGCCTCTGACACTTACCTGTTGTGTCACTCCAAGTAAATCACTTGAGTTTCCTTATTTGTAAAATCAGAGTGACAATTGCAATGATCTTTGTAGCCCTAAACTTGAATTCCAAGTTACTTACAAGTTTATTGCAAAAACCTTGGACAAATTGTTTCTCTGGACCTACTTTCCTTATCTGTGAAGTGGAATAGGGACAGATGGAGAATAATTGGGGTGGATGATGCCAGTGTGAAAAATCCATGAGTCTGTGGTTTGCCTTATGAGTCACAAGCTGGAGACCTTGAGCTGATAAGAATGAGCTGCTTTCATCTGAGTGTGTTTGTTGGGTTTTGGGTGGAATAATTTCCATTGGAATATAAGCTCTTTGAGGACAGGGACTGTTTTTGCTTTTGTTTTGTAACCTCTTTATTTGGCATAGTGTGTGGCATATAATTCTTAATTCTTAATAAATCCTTATTGATTGATTAAACTTTACCAACTTACCCTCCCCTGGATTTTCACATGGACTGGAAGAAGCTCCAAGAGGCTGGTGAAAGAAAAGAGACAAAAGCAAATAAATGTTATAAAAGCCAATGGGTTCCAGGGTTGGGCTCTCCAGGTATAAGGTGGGGAGCCCAGGTGCATTTCTTAGAAGTAAGCCATCATGGTGGCTCAGAACTTTTGCTCTGGCTCTTTATGGAATGCACAGATATACTTTTGATTCTGGTTACCAAGGATGAGTTGAGTACAAGAAGTGGAAGACAGATTTCAGATGAGTATAAGAAAAAAAATTTTTTATTACCATTTAGTGCTATCCCAAAATGCAGTGTCTATTTTGAGAGATAATGGGATCCTAGTAACTAGGAGTCTTCGATAAATCATTAAAATCAACCAATCAATAAACATTAGGCATTTGCTATATGCTCAGCACTGGGGTATAAAAAGAAGAAAAAAAACCAGTCCCTGCCCTCAAGATACTTACAGTCTAGATACAAGTCCCTAATTATCAGGGAAATTATAGAAGGAATCCTTGTTCCATTGTTGCTTAGACTAGGTGATTTTGGAGATGGGGTTCAAATCTTGACTTATTACCAGCATGACACTGAGACAAGAAGCCTCTCTAGTCCTCTAGTCTAGGGACCTCTAGTCTAGACCCGCTGAGGTCCCTTCCGGCACTATATCTCCATTTCTGTGGTCGCTTCCTACTCTAGAAATAAGGTGTTAGAGCAGAAGCCCTTTGTTGGGAGTCAGAGCATCCCAGGTTTAGATTTTAGCTATACAACTTTCTATTTGTGTGATCTTGAACACGTTACTTCCTCTCCCTAAGACTTTGTTTCCTTTACAGTAACATGGGCAGGAGGCGTTAGACTAGATGACCTGGAAAGGTTTCTTCTTCCTCTAAAATCCCATGATCATCACTCCCCATCTATCTTACCACCCCACCGATAGCCCATCAGCCAGGACTGTGGAGAGATGGTAGCCCAAATGGAAGGCTCTTCTTGGAGAGGTTGATGTCAGAGAGTCTGAGAGCATCATGAATTCAGCAGCAGCAGAACAGCATGCTGGAATACAAAGACCACTGTCCTGGGACTTGGGAGAATTAGAATCTAGTTCCATCTTGACCACTTATTTGCTGGGAAGGTCTGGGTTTCAGTTTCCTCATCCGTGAAGTGCAGCAAGAAGAACAAGGGGATAGGGGAGCTAGATGATCTCCACGGTCTATCCCTGGCTGCATTGCTGTCTGGGGTGGGGAGACACTGTTCATGCTCTATGGTTCCAGGCTTAAGCCTGTTATTACTCCTTCTGTAGATTGGAATTCTCATCTGATTATCATCATCTGTGAGCTGCCAAGAGCCCTAGATTTGCTTCTCTTCTCATTTGCTGGTTCAATAGATGGCAAGGGGGAAAAAATGAGCCAGAGATTGGTGAGGAGGTAGATATTGGAGAAGAATTGGACAGTTTTATTTCAATGAATTCAATAGCTTGTCATCTTTTGGCCAGATGGGAGGAAATATCTCACAAGGATGCACCTTAATGAATCTATAACCAGCCAAGCAGACATTCTTCAGAAAGAATGACAGGGCTGGCCAAGCACGGGAGAACAGGCCCCCAAATGGAAATCAGTTCTGATTGAGAATGTGAAAATGAAAGGCTAATGGAATCCACCGATGCCCAGGATAGTCAGCAGCGAGAGACTGGGCTCGGGCCATTCTAATTGTCTTTGCTCTATGTGGGAAGATGAAGTCTCCTCCCATTCTCCCACTTTGCATACTCCACATCCAGCCTTCCAGATGTCTACCGTTGATTTTGAGACTCCTAGTAGAATATAAAGCAGATTTTTTTTGTCAGTTCTTGATTTTTTACTGTGAAACAGTCATCAGGAGAAGAGGAGTACATATGGTACATGGGGAGGGGCAAGGAAGGGAGAGAAAAATGAAGAATCTCTCATTATGGACATAGGTCCATCCAGTGATCCGTGGGTGGATTGGTATCAGAATTCTTCTCTTTATGCCCAAGCAAAATCATCTTTGGTATTTACTTCTGTACTTTGCTGTGGTCTATGGTTCTCTGCAGACCTTGGGCCCAGGGGCCAGGAATTGGAAAAAGACCCAATATTAAAGCTGCTTTTCTTTTCAACTCTTCATTCCTGATACCACTATCCCTGTAGCCCAGCAATTCTTAAGTTTTGTATAGTCTGGTGACAGACTCTTCTGAGAATCATATTATTACATGTTTAAAATAAAATACATAGTCTGATAAAGGAAACCAACATATTGAAAATCAGTTATTAAATGTATTTGTTTAATATTCATGGATCCCTGGGTAAAAACACCCAGCATTTACCAGTTAATTTGGCTTTATTTCAATGCTAGGGATTTTTCTTTCCCTAGCTTCCTGAAGCCAGGGGAAAAGGAGGTATGGGGGCAAGGTGGGCTATGTTATTGTGGAGAACCACAAACTGTAGCTGCTGGTCCAGCTTACCCCTTCCTGCATTTGTTTGTCCCAGGGGTCTGAGAGCCAACATTGTTCCTGGCCTTGCCTCTCCTCAGGACGGCAGATGGGTGTGTGGCCATTTAATATAAGGGAAATGGGCAAGGGCTCAAGAATTCTGCCCCGCTAGCAGATTGCCTGATTTGGCTTAGATGTGATAAAGAAAGGAATAAAATAGAAGTTTTGATTTGAAATGTTCAGATATGAGGATTTGTTCCTTATATATCTTTTATCCAACCAGTTCCATTCTACTCAATTCAATTCAAGAAGTCATTGAAGCACCTACCCTGTGCCCAGATACAAAGCCAAAAAATCCTAATAGTTTCTGCCCTTAAGGAGGATGCTGGGGAGATACAATCATGTGGTACATTGGGAAGAGCCCTGGGTTCAAGTCCTGGTTTTGATGCTATGTGGCCTGGGGTGCTCCTTGTGCCTGAGGAGCACAAGACACATTCCAATAAACTCCTCCATAAGACAGAGACACAGAGGCTCATTTTTCACGAGAATAGCTGGGGCGTTGTGGATGAAAAAAAATCTTAAAAAAAGAAGAGGCTTGGGCTGAGGGAGTTAAAGTCAAAAGTGGCTTTTGGTTTATGCTTTATTTTATTTTCCTTTCCTTTTTTTTTAAAGTTTTACTGTTTTTATTGATTCAAATTCTCTCGGGGCTTCCCTAGAAGTAAGTAAGGATCCTCTTGGAGAAATGAAAAGAGCCTTTGGCTGTTGGGTTCCAGCAGGTCTGTGGCCTGGGACTGGATTCCAAAGTAACCAGTTGGGTGGCTTTGGT
This sequence comes from Pseudochirops cupreus, assembly GCA_028627135.1. Classification (NCBI taxonomy): domain Eukaryota; kingdom Metazoa; phylum Chordata; class Mammalia; order Diprotodontia; family Pseudocheiridae; genus Pseudochirops; species Pseudochirops cupreus. Next base: position 370,395,280 of record CM053583.1, on the reverse strand, counting down.
GGCTGGGTAAGTCACATTCTCTCTGCACATTTTTCTGCCTGTAAAATGGAAGGGGGACGGCTGACATGATATTTTCTGAAGTCCTTTCCAACTCTGACATACAAATCCAAGGGTCTATGACCCTCCAGCTCCCAGATATGTAGGATTTTTTTTTTAGCAAAGTGCCTATAAGTATTATACAGAGCATGAGGAGAGTGTTTTTCTCCTTTATGTCCATATATATGTTTTTGAGAGTCCTCTTTTCCACAGATTGGACCACAGACCCTGACTTCTATCCATATTCTCCTTTTTACTTACTTGTCCTTATAGCAAGACAAATTTCAAATCCCTGGTTTCCTCCCTTTCTCTGCCTCTGACAAGCTTTTTCTGGAAATGACTACAAGTAAAATCGATGTTACAACTCACATCAAGATAGACTTAAAATGAGTCTTGTCTCTTTTTGAATCAATGTCCTGATGGGAAACAATGGTTTGGTGGTCACCGAGTGCTAAAATCACAAATTCTCCCATTACCCTTGAATCAGAGGTCCTGTCCTGACACAAAGGGCCCTGGTACCCTTTCAGGTATTTTTTAGTTCTCTGGTTCGTTGACCTTACCTAGAAAACCTGGAGCTTCAGCCTTTGACTCTCTCTCTTCCACTCCCCCATCCCAGGATAGTTACCAATTCCCCTTACAAGCACATAGGTTCACAAGGCTCAAGACATGAACAAGTTCATTTAAAGGTAAAGAAAAGTAAACAGAAATTTTATAAAGCCATAGGAAAAAACAGGATTATTTAATATTGAGCAACTCTTCTCTAAGAGACCTGTGCAGAATAATCATTTTAGGCCTCGGGGTGCTTAGAAGTTGCTTTTCCATATCTTTGCTCTTTGGGCTGTCTACATAGCATCCCTTCTCCTGTAGTGACATCTCTACAGCTCTCATATGCACCTCTAATTGTGATCCACTGCTGTAGTCCTTTTGCCATTCTATTTGCTCTGTCTGTGGCCTCACATTTTATACGTCTTTTTAGCTTTCATTGGATGGCAATGTCCTTTCTTTCCCAGAGGATCAGCTCTCTGTCTCTGGACTTTCTACTGTGTCTGTATCACAGCTCAAAAATACAGATCTAGGTGTTTCTGTTTCTAAAATCTTCTCTTGTTCCTAGCTCCTTGGCTTCATATGCCAGAGGTCCCCCAGGGATCCAGAAGAAAAATCAGTTCCTTGTGCTTTATAAGGATGTCTCTCCCTAGTTCCATGTTGGTAATTTATGGTAATTTATCCTGGTTTAATGTTCCCTCTCCCAAAGTGTCTGGACCAGGTGTCTCCCACCTAAAATATAATACTTGCTATGGGTCTTAGAAGAGCACTCTCTTCTCTCTTCAGTTATCCCCCAGCTTCCCACCCTTCCTACTTGATTGACTGCTTAGGCTCATTCACAGATCACATTTGGAATACTGTGTTTAGTGCTGGGTGCCACATTTTAGGGAGGGCACTGATAAGCTGGAGACCACTGAAGTTGGGCAGCCATCATGATGGAGTTTCTTAAGTTCATGCCATGTCAGGATTGGTTCCAGTAGCCTGAAAAAAAAGGGAAGACTTGGGGTAAGGGGAAGAACATGGAAATTATTTTTAAGCATTTGAAATGTTACTGAGAGAATGGATCAGGTGTGTTCTGTCTACCCTCTTAGGGCAGCATCAGCGAAGCATAGAGTTTCACAATTAGAAGGAAGCTCAGAGGCCATCTGGTCTAACCCATCACTGAAAAAGGATGCCCTTTGGAGGATGCTCTTAAATGGGTCATCCAGACTTTGCTCGAAAGAGTTCTAATGAGTAGGAACTTGCTCCCTCCCAAGGTGACTTATTTTCACTTTTGGACAGCTCTAATGATTTGCGAGTGCTTTCTTCTAGCAAGCCTAAATTGGTGTCTTTGCAATCTATCCATTACTCCTGATTTTGGGCTTTGGGGCCGTGTTCTTGGCCTGTCAAATCTCTCTGATTCCTGATTATCATTCCATGTGTTAGCTCTCCTTCCAAGTTCTCTGTCATCTGGTAAGTTTGACATCTATACCTTTATCCAAGTCACTGATAAAAATGTTAATTTCTTGACCCCAGAATGAAGGCACTGAAGGAAAAAAAAAACCCATATTTTATTTTCATAAGAATATTTCCCCACTGTTGTATCTACAGTCCTTAGCATGGTGCCTCTATAGAGTGCTTAATAGAGAACACTTAATTCATGCTTGTTAACTGAATGACTGACTGACCCCATGAAGTCTATTTGTATTTTAAAAGAGGAACTTGGAGAAAGCAGTACCTCACTCGAATGAAATGCTAATGGTGGTAATTCAGGCATGGGGGTGATATTCTGAGCTCAGGGGCTTTTTTGTTTTTCCTCAGTTAAGTCACTAACCTGTTCTAACTGGGTATATTCTAGCTGGGCATACTGCTGGCTCTATGAAGTCCAAGAACACCAACTGGACTTGGAGTGTTCAGTGGGAAATTCTAGAACCCATTTCTTCAGAGAGGAAAATTATACTCAGAATCGAAAAAATTGGGCTTGAATTTTTGTTTCTTCTCTCTTAGAATGTGGGCTCCTTAAGGCCAGAGACTTTTTACCTTTCTTTGCATCTCCACTGTGTCTGATACATAGTAAGTGATTATTGATTAAGTATAATGGAAAGGCTTCTGAATTTGTAGTCAGAAGATGTGGGTTTAAATCCTGGCTTAACCACTGGACAAGCCACTTCTGGAGCCCTCAGTATTCTTCTATGTAAAATGAAGGTTGGCCTAGATGTTCTCTAAAGTCCTTTCTTAGCTGCAAATTCACAATCTTTTGATCCTAAGAATGGGAATTTAGGACCAGAGGGAGCTGTTTCTCCTTGTAAAGGCTCTGGCTTCAATGGAATCACCTTATGTTTTCCTTGGTTCAGAGCCAAACCCTGGAAATCTTGGCCCAGCAGTGCACAAAAGATTGGACATGGAAACAGAGTGTTTGATAAGCACAATCTGTGCTCTATGACCTGGGCCATGGGGAGGGACCAGCTGGAGACCAGCTTCTGGTACCTCTGTATTCCAGAGGACCTTTGAGAAACCCTGAGTTCTCAGTAGCTGGAAACAGCCACAGTCTAAAAGTTAGGAGGTTTAGCTCCCAATGGATGAAGGTTGAGATGTGGGGAGACCAAAAGCCAAAGATTATAGGTTGGGTGAATTTTCTGGTTTGGGATCAGATGGCTACCATGTCAGGGATATATGAGCTTGTGAAGGAAAGAGAGGAGGCTGCCACAGCACAGAGCTGGTGGCAGGAGGCATCCTGTGGATGGTGGTTATGGCTCCTCAGAGGGGGCAAAGCTTGACACTCCCTGACCATTCATAGAGTTTAGGGAATTGTGGATAGGGAGTGCAATGTAACACAAAGTATGTTGGAGCAAGGATCAGGAAATGGAATCACAGACCTTGAATTAGAAGGAACCCAGGGGCCATCTAGTCCAACCCATATTCAAAAGTAATACTCATAACATACTGAACAAATGGTCCTCTAGCCTCTTGCTGAAGACCTCCAAGGATGGTGGGGAAGGGAACCCACCACCTCTAATTGCAACTTTTAATTACCAGATGTCTGAGATCAAACAGAACAAGCTAAATCCCTCTTTTATGTGAAAGCTTCAGATACCTGAAGATAGCTATCATGTCCTTTCCTCTTCTCTCTCACCCAAGTCCTCTCTAGATTAAACATATCCATGCCTTTAAATTGCTCCTCATATAACAGCCTCATATGCACCTAGGTTTGAGTCCTACCTGTGTGAACTTGGGTGAATTACTTAATCTTTCCGAACTTCATCTTCCTCATCTTTAAAATGGAGAAATAATAATTTCTACCTCCCAGAGTGGTGAGGAAAGAACTTTGTAAACCTTCAAGTTCTACGTAAGTGTGAAATATTCAATTCAGCAAGCACTTTTTAAGCATCTGATATTTGGTCGACCTTGGGGATACAAAGATAAGATAGTTCCTGCCCTCAAGGAATCTATGGTATTATTAATCATTATAATAGCTAGTATTTACAGAGAATTTTGAGGTTTGTAAAATGCTTTATGAGTATTGTTTCATTTGATCCTAAGAACAATACTGGGAGGGGTAGGTGCTATTATTAACGCCCTTTTATAGATGAGGAAACTGAGGCAGGCAGTGGTTAAGTGACTTGCCTAGAGTCACATAGCTAGTAAGTATCTGAGGCTGGATTTGAACTCAGGTCTTCCTGCACTGAGGTCCAGCATTCTACCCACTTCACCACCCATTACAATCTGTCATTCTTAATGAATGACACTTCACAGATCCTCCTAATTCAACATTCTACCCTATTCAGCGTAAAAACCCTCTTGATAACATTCCTGTCAATTGGTCATGGATGTTTATTGAGTTGGATTCAGTGGAATTCATTATGTTCATGAATATTTCTTGTGACTGGGAGCTCACTGTCTCATAAAGCAGACTGACCAATTGTTAGTTCTAGTTCTTAAAGTTCTTCCTGGTGTCTTAGGAAGATTCTGAAGATCACCTGGCAGGATTAGGTACTGGATCCTGAGATCTTTTCTCTAACTAAATCGCCAAGCATTCAAACACTATTTCAGAGAGTGCAACTCTGATGGGTTGGTTATATTGTTTGGATGCCAAATGATGCTTGCCCAAAAGACTGTTTTATGGAGAACTCATACAACGTAAGTGCTCACAGTATGGTCAAAAAAAGCGATACAAGGACACCCTCAAGTTCTCTCCTGAGAACTTTGGAATTGATTGTGTGACATGGGAGACACTGGCACAGGACCACCCAGTATGGCATGCCCACTTCAGAGAAGGTACTGTGCTCTATGAGCAAAGCAGAAATATGAGATGCACAAATTTAGAGAATATTCACAGAGTCTATTTGTGTCCGACCTGTGGTAGAGCATTCCGAGCTCATGTTGGTCTGATAGTAACTTGACCCTAACATAGTGATGTTGCTTTGGTCGGCTTCAAGAATGAAGGACAATGGCCAACCAACCAATCTCCTTGCAACTCTGACTACTGGTCCTAGTTCTGCTCTTCCCCTCTCCATTACAATCTTCTTCCTCCTCTTCTTGTTCACTTCCTCCCCTCTCTCCTTAAGTCACACACATGATACAGGACCTACTTGGGCATTCACCATGAAGTTTCAAGTTTGGACCAGATAATGGATTGTGTCTACCATTGAAAGACCAATCTAGCTAAATCTGGAGAGGCTCCTCCTAAGACGGAGACCAGAGAATGGGTTGTTTTTGGCCATAGCAACTCGCCAAAGCCAATACCATTACTGTAGAGCTCAGTTCCGTGTTGGTAAAGGGAATGCTACGCCAGTGAAATCATGTGTAGCTGGCTTTATTATGATGCTTAAGGAGTTTTACCTGCCTCTCACAAACCACTCCATGAGATAATTTAATATAAAGGTTATTATTCCAATGTTACAGAAGGGAAAACTGAGCTTAGAAAGGCCAAGTAACTTGTCTGTGGTCACACATCTGGTATGTTTCAAAGCTGGGATGTGAACCCAGGTCTCCCTTGCCTCTAAATCCAGCACTCTCCCCACCTCTTTATCCTTGAGGATTGGAGGGAAAATATTATTTTTCACAAGTACTGATGAGGATACCCAGGTCTCTCTTAGTTGGGAAAAGAGGTCAGTAGTCATCAGACTCACAGAAAGGTCAGAGTTGAGGCCTAAACAGAGAAACAATTGGATGGCACAGGGCTCCCACGGCCCTCACCTGCTTCAGGGAGTTGGGATGGGGCTGGTTTCATTGTACACCCTGGTGCTTCAGACCAGACAAGCTCACAGCTGGAGGGTGATTGGTAGAGCAGCTGGTGGCTATAATGGGCCACAGGTGTGAACACAGATGGATGATGTCAGACTGGGGCCTGGAGGAAGGAGAGAATTGAGGGGACACATTGATGTCAGCCCCTCCCCCAAGAGCCCCAAAGTATCTTCACCTTCTCCCAGCCTATGTTTTACAATGCAGTGGAGTCAATCTATAGCTTCTACAATTCATCAGTCAGTCAACAAGCATTTATTAAAAGAATAAAGTTGCAAACCATGGATTTTGTGCCCTGTAGCCTTGAGCCCTCCCTTCCCCCCAAGCCCTGATCTCCCTTGGTAATGCCCCTCATACTGTAGATCAGGAGTTTTTAACCTGGGATCAGTGACTGTCTCCACCTTGCTTCCCCTCCCCCCAGTATTCTGATAAATATATTTCAATATATTTGGTCATCTTTATTTATTTCATGCATTTAAAAATCTAATTGTGAGATGGGGCACGTTTATTTCACCAGACTTCTAGAAAAATCCAGAACACAAAAAAGGCTAACCTTTCTCTTCTTCATCCAAATTTACCCCTCCCATGTCCCCAGAAAACCATTGAATTTGGAATCAAAAGAAGTGGATTTAAACCTTTGACCCCAGACAAGTCAATTAAACTTTCTGGGCCTCAGTTTCCTTGCTTGCAAAACACGAGGGGGTTGGCCTAAGGGACATGGAGTGTTAATTTTAGCTCAGAACTCCCATCATCCTCTTGTTGGCTCTTTCTCCTTTCAATCCATACTGACTTTTTTTTTGTCCTTTCCCCCTTTTCTTCTGCAGACTTCATCTTAGGTTAAGCAGAGCTCCCTCCCACCAGTCCTTCCCACCTCTGAATTCTCTCCTGCAGCGTGTAGTAAGGCCAAAGGGGTTGCTTGACCTCGGTTCTTGAAATTAAAAACACTGTTGGAGTCTGTCAGGGAGCATAAGCCCCCCAAGGAATTGAAAAGAGTAATTGAGGCCTTCAGATGTTTACATACTATTGCCTTTGACTTAAGGAGTTTTTATGGACCATCAAGTAAACAAATCTTGGAGACTGTAAAATTGCAGATTCTTGGTTGAGTGGAAATGAGACCATTTTACTGAAGTGTACGTGCCTGAGGTGATATATCCACCGGGGATGTTAGACTAGCATTCATCATTCACTGTTAGAATGTAAAACTCTTATGGAATGAAGTTGCAAAGATTGGCTGTCTGGGTCAGTGGCACCAATGAAATCGACAGTTTTGGGGGTCTTCTTTTCTGCTCCTCTCCCACAAAAAAAATATTTTCAAACACAGATTCGTAGGGTTAGTGGAGCTGGACATGGTTTCCTAGGTCCAATCCCCCTAATTTTATACATATAGACACTGAGGTTCAGAGAGTTATCCCGGGTTATAGAGGTAATAAGTGTCAAATGAAGGATTTGAACCCCTCTTCTGACTCCAAAGAAAACTCTTTTTATCGGAATACTGCATTAAACATGAACTAAAGACTTTTGGCAAAGAGATGACTTAGAACCATTTAAAAATAAAACAAAAACATCAACATGCTTTGGCGGGACTTGGATTCAGCAATACTTGAGTTCGAATTCTGCCTCAGACACTACTGTGTGATTTCAGACAAGTCACTTAACATTTCTAGGCGTCAGTTTCTTTATCTGTAAAATTTCAGGTACTGGATTCCATGACTTCTAAGCACTAAGTATATGATCTTTTTGACAAAAAAATGCAAGGTTTTCTTTTATAGAATTAAGTTTGAAAATGTTCTCAGCCAGAGGTCAGTGTGATTGACATCTTATGGTCTCCAGACAGAAAACTTGCCTGACAGCTTTAGCAGAAAGCCGTGGTCAGAGAATGCCATCACATTGTTCACCGATTAAGCCTGACAGTGGTCTATCCCTGAAAAGACAGGGGAGGCAGAGTAGACTGGAGAGAAAACCCCAGAGAAACAAACCATGCACCATATTTCTAGTTTCTGCCACCCCCTCCCTGATAAGGAAGCAGGAAATAGTCGGGGCGGGGGGGCAGTGTCTGTCTTATCCCCAGTTTGAGTTAGTTGGTTCAGACAAGTTGTTGAGAAGAGCTGCAGAGACAAATCTGTAATTTCAACACCAGTAATGGGAGAGGAAATGGCATCAGTAGACAGGCGGAGGTTCTTGCCAGTAGCTGGGCCTTTTGCTGTTGAAATGCCTATGGAGATGAAGAGATGTGGAAGCCTTAGAGTTACTTCAAAGACCCAAGCTGATCTGGGAGAACACCATTATGTAATTATAGAGGATACATTGGGGGAATAGAAAGAGCATAAATTCATTTGTGAGAGGCTTCCTAGCATACTAGATAGAGACCTGGTCTCAGAGCTGGGTTCAAGTTTCAGTCCTAACATATCCTGGTTGTGTGATCCTGGAAGAATCACAATTTCTCATGCTGTAGGCAGCTCTCTAAGACAGGAGTTCTGAACTTGGGCTCCATGGACTTGTTTTATATGGAGACAGATACATGTTGATAATTATATTTCAATGTAATTTAATTTCTTTGCAATACCATGTGTTTTATTCTGTGCATTTAAGAACATTATTCTGAGAAGGGCTTGGTAGACCCCACCAGGCTTCCTAAGGAGTCCATGTCACAGAAAATGGTGAGAATCCCTACTTTAAGATGCAGAGAGGATGTCAACCTGTATCAGTAGAGGGAGTTTCCTAATCAGTGAGTTCTCTGTAGTAATGAAATCGTGGGTCCAATTCCAACACTATTAATTCAAATATGCCACAATAGAAAAGGAGAGATTTGAATGACTTGGGTTGAAATCTTCCCTCTGTCACCCACTCTCTTGGTGATCTTGGGCTTCTGTGTACCTCAAGGCCTTGTCTATAAAATAAGGGGTTTGGATTGATGGGATCTGAGATCTCTTCCAACTTCCTAATCTGTAATTCTGCAAAGTATTAGTATAAATCAAAAACCACCTCATAAGCACTGCCATGTGAAAGCTATTGTGGAAACAAGGATGGAAAAAAAGCCCACTGAATTCTTATCCTTGAGGACCTTAATGAATTTAATAGGGGGATGTGCCATGCATATAAATAGACTATTTTTGTATAAATATAATCTATATTCTAAAAGCAGACTATATTTGCATAAATCTAGCCTATATTCTATAAGTAGTTTATAGTCTACAAATGAATATATAAGTTATATAAATAAAATGGGTGGTAATTAAATGACATGGGCGAAAAATAGGACAAGATTGAGGTATGTCTAGTAGTCTAGTCAGGGGAAATGTGCATGAGGGGGATAGAGTGAAATCAGCTTGTAAAGGTTATCTGAAGTCAAACAAAGGAGAGCTTTGATTGCCAGAGCAAGTCAAGAAAAAAAAAGTTATTTAGTATGTGCTATATGCCAGACACCAAGCTAAGTTCTGGGGCCACAAAGAAAAGCCAAAAGAAAGTCAGTCCTTGCCCTCAGGGCGCTTACATTCTAATGGGGGAAGATGACATAAGACTCCCCAAAGGAAGCTGAAAAGGAGTTAGAGGAGAAATACTGGTACAAGGACAAAGAGCAAAAAATCTAGAGAGTCAGGAGCCAGGGCCCAGGGAGGAACTCAGAAGTGATGTAGATGACCTGGGGCCTTGCCATATTTCACCACATAATTGTCACCATTCTATAATTGTCGCATGCTTTTCTTTTTCTTTTTCAATCCAAAAACTGGTTTATAACCTTTCATCATGTCATTGTCAAATGGTATGATTCTGTTCCTTAGGCTGCTTTAAAGGTAAACAGAGCAGCGATGTATTTACCAGAGTCATAGGGATATGCATTTATCTCCCATGCATTGCAAGGGCAAGCCTAGAATTCTCAGTGCATGCGCATTGTCAGTTTTCAATTTTAATTTCACGAGTATTCCATGCATCCTAATCTTGCACCAAAGACAGTTTAGTAATAAATGATTTTTAAGTAATACCAGGATGTTTGTTTTTTTAAAAAGCTTCATATCATGGCCATACCCCACTTTTTTGCAAAAAAAAAAGGCATAAAATCTGTGATGGTTATGTACTTAAAATGGAGATTCCAGGAGTAAATGATCCATCAGGTGAAGGGGTAGAGGGGTGGAGCGGTCTTATAGGGTGATAAGACTGCCCAAGATCATGTGGGTAAAGGTAGGTTCTGTGATGAGAAGACTACTAGGGAATTTTGGAGAAAGAAGTCAGAAGCAGGGCCCAGAAAGGAATGAAGAAGTAGCATATATTTCATCCAGTGGGTAATAGGAAGTTACTGAAGGGATTCTCACCATTTTCTGTGACATGGACTCCTTTGGAAGCCTGGTGGGGTCTACCAAGCCCTTCTCAGAAGAATGTTCTTAAATGCCTAGAAGTGGGGAAGGGATATGACCAGACCCACGTAGTGTAAACCATCACGACAACTCACACATTATAGCACTTTAAAGTTGACAAAGGGCCTTTCTCACAACAATGCTGTGAAGCAGGCAGTATATGCTATTATCCTAATTTCCATGAGGAAACTGAAGGGCAGAGAGATTAAGAGACTTGGCCAACACATACAACACAAGCAAGGGAGATTGCTTTGGTAGCTATGTGAAATATGGGTAGGAAAAAAGGTAAGATGGAGATAGGGAGACCCACCCGGAGACCGTTAGAATAATCCAGGCCAGAGGTAACCAGTGTATAGGAGTTTTGCTCCTTTCTGTTCATACCCATAGAAAGGTTTTCATTTCCTCCTTTATATAATGAAAGGTTAGAAATAAATGACCTAAAAGGATCCTTCCTGCTCCAACATTCTATAATTCTATGCATTCTAGTAGCTGGCTATGGGAGAAAGGTATCAATTAAATCATGGGTCTTTTGAAATTTTGAAGAGGTTTTGAAGTAGGAGGATTATCCAGTTTAGACAACATTCTGTTATCTTTAATAAGACCATAATTGAAGAAATTGTCCCCTCTGTCACTCAGTGTCCTTTATCTAGGGGCTTAGAGCATGGTATAGGGAAGCTAGTATTGAATCGGGTATCAGAAGCCTGGATTTGGATTCCCTGCTGTGTGTGTGATCTTGGGCAAATCCCTTTGTTTTTCTGAGCCTTGGTTTCCTTCTTTGCAAAGTGAGAGGGTTGGACCAACTGATTTCAAAGTTCCCTTTCAACTCAAAAGTCTATAAGCCTATGAGTTCATTTGAAATCATCCATTCCAGCGTCATCTTTTTTATACATAAGAAAACAGAAACCCAGGGAGGATGTGACTTGTCCTAGGTTTAATAGCTAATTCGAATTAGAGTTGAAAGGCAAGTTTTTTTTCCAACTTTAACTCTGGCTGTGAGTTACATAAGCATCCCTTGATAAAGGGTTTACACCATTTTACAGCACTGGCAAGCTAGAGTGTGCCCAGAGCTGGTTCCCCAGGATAGTGAGAAGATTAGAGTGTGCCGAGCACAGATTGGTTTGTGGATTTGGGTATGTTTAGCCAGGAAAAGTGAAGATTTAGTGGTAACATGATGATGGCTGTCTTCTTCAGTGTTTGGAGCATGGATTTGTAAAGTCTCCATTTTAAGGAAGAGCCCTAGGACAATGATATTTACTCATTCCTTCTTAACCTGGATTTTATGGATAGATTTCAAGGAGTCTTTGGACTTGAAAAGGAAAAAAAAATTACATCTTTATTTTTTGCTAGTCTTTGGTTTCCTTTGAAATCCTATGTATTTTAGTTAATTCATTTGAAATCATTGTTCTGAGAAGGGATCCATAGGCTTCAGCAAATTGCCGCAGGAATCCATGACACAAAAAAAGGTTAAGAAGCCCTGATTTAGGGGCATGTCATGTGGAGGAAGGAATAGATTTGTTCTGCTTGGTCTCAAAGGACAGAGCCAGGAGCAATGTGTGGAAATTGAAGAAGCAAACTTTGGCTCCTGTAAGGAAAAACTTGCTCTGAGTTAGAACTCTTTACAAGTAGAAGTGAACTACCTCGGGAGAGTGGGATTGTCCTCCTGCTAGTGATTATCTAGCAGAGGCTGAATGGTCAACTCATTGGGAATATTCTAAGAAAAGTTTCCTTCTCAGGTAGGGATGGACTAGACAAATGGTGGCTGAGATCCCTTCCAATGATGGGATTTCCTTAGTGTGGCACTCAAGGCTTTCCATAGCCATCAATATTCTTCTAGCTTTTATCTTCTAATAGTCCTTCTAAGTATTCTATGATCCAGTCAAACCTGTATACTCATCTTCCCCATACCCTCTTGCCTCTTTGCTTCTACTCTTCCTTTTCCTTCTTCCCTTCCTCCTCTTCCTCCTCCTTCTTTTTCTCCTCCCCCTCTTCCTCATTCCCCTTCTCCTCCTCCTCCTCCTTTTTTTTTTTACTGGAATAACTTTCTATTATTCCCCTTTGCTCCAACTTTTGAAGTTGAAATCAAGCCCATCTAGTAAGGTCTAACTCAAATGCTGCCACCTTTGCCTCCCTAGATCTCTCATAGCCCTTTGAAAGCTATACCTCCCTTTGAAATTTTTACTTCATTTTATTATTATAATTTCATGGGACATAATTGAATTCCAAAGTCAGGAGGGACTACAGAGATTATCTATTCTAATCTCTATGTAAACAGAAATCCTCTCCATAACATACCTGAGAACAAGTGCCTGCCACCCCTTCATGTAGCAGCCCACTGTACTTTGGGTCATCCCTAATGGCTAGGAAGTGTTCTCTTATATCAAACCTAAATCAGCTGCATCTTCAAACCACTGCTTCTAGTCCTATCCTTTGTGGTCAAGCAGAATAACCCCATTCCTACTCTTCCTCATGATAGCCCTTCAAATACTTACAGGCAGCTATCATGTCCCTCTTCATGTTGCTCTTTTCCTGACTGAATATCACAATTCTTTTCATTCATCTTCCATGGCACTGTCTCCAGGCACTTCACCATCCTCTGGACTCTCTCCAGTCTGTCAATGTTTTTTCCTAAAATGTGCTACGCAGAACCAGACCCAGTCCTTGAGTTTGAGCATGTATTTTTTTCAGATGACAAGATCTATGAGGATGGAGATTGTGTCCTACTTAATCCTTCTCTCTCCCCTGGCACCAAGCATACAGCACAACACACAGGATAGGATCTTATTAATAAATAGTTATTGTATCAAAATAAGCTGCTAGTTGAGTCCATCAAAATGAACAAGACCACTGTCTACTGGCAGTCCTGTCAAATTGTGGGTACCTGATAGCCAAATAAACATCTGAGAGGCAAAATGGCAGTGGATAAAGGGTCAGTCTTGGAATCAGGAAGTTCTGTATTCAAGTCGTGTCAACACATGTGCTAGCTGTGTAACCGTGGGTAAGTCACATTACCCCCCAGTGTCCTAGAGAGCTCTCTAAGATCACAAATCACATGTTACTAAGGAGTTGTCATTCTTTCTCAATAGAGGAAGTTTCCATACATCCTCCATGGATGAAATCACAGGTTTGGGCCCCCCAAACCCTCAAAAACCAATCATAATATTACTAATTTTGAATGAGATTAATTTCATGTTTAGGGTAAGTATAATTATATTTTTTCTAGTATTATAGAAAGAGAACTCTGGGGTACCAGACCTTTGTGCATGGACTATGGGCGATGCAACCTATGGAAAGCCTGTTCCTCAGACATCAAGTCCTTGTGATGGAGAAACATCTGGTGACTCTCCAATGCCCAGGGAAATAACTTATTTATCTCAGTGTAGCTTTATAAAAGGACTTTGTGATCAGTAATGTTAATCTGTATCTTTCTCTAGGGCTCAAGGCATTTGTCATTTCCAGCTTTAAAAGTAATGAGGCAGATCTGCCTTCTAAGAAGTTGTGTATGAGAAAATGTAAGGTTTCCAAATGACAGATCCAATAGGGTGCTTCCAACGCAGCAACTGCCCCAACCTCTTCAGCTGAAAGCTTTGCCCATAGTTCATTGAAGAAAACAGAACAGTTGATTGACTGACCTAGGAACTGTGTACTCTTTGTTAGATGAGTTCATTTGTGACCCTGGGCAAGACGTAACTCTGAGCCTTAGTTTTTTCATCTGTGAAATGGGGGCAATAATATTTGCTCTACCTCTACCTCTCCCCTGCTGTTGTTGTGAGGCTGGTGAATATGTTGTTCTTCAGTTTTTTCAGTCTTATCTGACTCCTCATGACCCTATTTGGGGTTTTCTTGGCAGAGATACTAGACTGATTTGCCATTTCCTTCTCCAGCTCATTTTACAGATGAGAAAACGGAGGCAAATAGGGATCAGTGACTTGCCGAGGGTCACGCAACTAGCAAGTGTCTGAAGCCAGATTTGAGCTTAGGACGATGAGTCTTCCTGACTCCAAGCCTAGCACTCTATCTACTACGCCACCAGTGAATATGTTAAGGGCTATGTAAACTCCAAAATCCAGAAAAATACAAAAGCCTGCTTTTTTGTTGTATTATTATCTAAAGACATGCTTTTGTGGATTTTCTTTGTTTTTCTTAGCCTTAATGAGTCTGGAGCCTCACTTATCAAACTGACTGAGAGGGCTTTGGTTGACCCTTGTTTAAACATCTCTCAGGAGTTAAAGCTAGTAGTTTCTCAAATACCTGTTGATTAATTGCCAGTATAAACATTCACGTCAACAATTATCTGTAAATGGATGTAACTATGTCCAGAGGAAGGTGAGTGGGGGTGGTGAGGGGTCTAGAGACTGTTTGAAATTCAAGACCATACCATATAAGCCTGGGTTGAAGGAAATAAAATAAAAGTCTTAGGAAGGACGTGAAGGGTTGTCAGAGGGATTAGCAGAGCCATTACTAGGACTTTTTTCACCAGGGGCAAAAACAGTTTTGGAGCCGTGGTGCTGGTGGCAGTGCCAAGGACATTTCAAGGACATGGTAATAGCTTGGGATGGCACTACCATGGGTGCTGTTCTGGCAACCCATCAACCAGGAGGTACATATGACTCCCCTCACCAAGGGGTGAAGGAAAATAAAGGATCTTGAAGAGGGTCCTGACATAAATGGAGCCCTGAGAGTAGCTGCCCAGACCCATGAAATGGAGCCATGGGGCTGGTGATTTCAGTGCAGGGAGGAAGCAAGTTTTAAATCTCTGTTCCAATGTCCATTGTGGTGATAGCATTGAGGAGGCAGAGGACAGTGATCTTGGTGATCAAGATGGTGGGGTTGATGATGGCATTGGTGATAATGATAGTATAGGATGGTGGAGATAATGATGGTGGTGATATTTGGGTTGTGGCCATAATGATGATAATGGTGATGTGTTATAGGTCCCTAGGGACAAAGCCTGGATCAATCTACCCTAGTTATTATTTGGGGGATTAGACTTGTTTTGCTTGGCCCCAGAGACCAGGACTAGGACCAGTGGTAAGAAGTTATAGGCTTGGCTATTCCGGCATACCTCATTTTATTGTGTTTCATTTTATTATGCTTGGGTTTTTTTTTATTTTTTAAACAAATTGAAGGTTTGTGGCAACCTCACATTGAACAAGATTATCAGCATCACTTTTCCAACAGCATGTGTTCATCTTGCATATCTGTACCATATATTCATAATTATCACAATATTTCAGACTTTTCCATTGCTCTTCCATCTGTTATGGTGATCTGTGATTAATGGTCTTTGGTGTTAATATTGTAATTGTTTTGGGTTATCACAGACTGTGACCATATAATATAATACAGTAAACCTAATCAATAAATGTGTGTGTTTTGACTGCTCCACCCTTTCTCTTTCCTCCTCTGGCATCCCTATTCCCTGAAAAAAAATTATTGAAATTAGACCAATTAATTACCCTAGAAAAGCCTCTAAGTATTTAAGTGAAAGGAAGAGTCAAGCAATGTGGCAACCTTCACTTATTTGAAGGAATTGCCACAGCCACCCCAGCCTTCAGCAGCCTTTGTCCTGATCCCTGATCCGCAGCAGCCATCGATATCGAGGCAAGATTCTCTACCAGTCAGGAGATTATGACTCACTGAAGGTTCAAATGATGGTTAGCATTTTTTAGCAATAGAGTATTTTTTTTCATTAAAGTATGTACATTGTTTTTTTAATATAATATTATTGCATATTTAATAGACTACAGTATAGTATAAACACAACTTTTATGTGCACTGGGAAACCAAAAAATTCACGTGACTCACTTTATTGCAGTTGTCTGGAACCCAACCCACAATATCTCTGAGGTACGCCTGTATATGAGGAAAACTTTCCTAAGGACTGGAACTACCCAAAAGCAGAATGGACAGTCTCTGAAAGTTCTGTTTTCCTGGAATAGTCTTAGCAAAGTCAGAATAACCGCTTGTCTCAGATGTTCTGGCAGAGAATCCTGTTGAGATGTCAGCAGGACTCGATGGAATCTGGGGTCCTTACTGATTCTAGGGCTCTCCTAGTGAGGGTCACTGCTCTTTGTAACTGATGGTACCGCTCTTTCTGACATTATCCTGGAAGAGTGAAGGATAGATATTGCAATTCATGCAAACATTAGATGTCCGGCTCTTGTGTTTTTCATCCTTACCCTATTGCTAAGTAGATATTTCTGACATCTCCAGCTCTCGATGTTCACTCTTTTATCTGGTAAACAAAAAAGAAAGAGATAAAAAGTTTAGGTGGAGATGTATTTTCAGCTGTTCTTAATCCAGTTCTTCAGGATTATCTAAAAGGCATTTTTATTAACCCCCTTCCCCTCAAAACTAACATTTTGAAGGGAAGCTAGATTTCAGTATGGGGGGTTTTATTGGATTTATGGGAAGTTGAGCCATAGGGAGGGGCCAGCCTAGGCCTCAGGAGGTATGAACTCTCACCCCTGACACATCCTGGACAGGTCACTTAATTTTTCAGTGTCCCAGGTAACTAAGACTAGCAACTGTAAGAGAATTGGATGATCTCTGCTTGTTGTAGAAGTTTCTACAATGGGAATTTTCCACCCTGATGAAGTCATGGGTCTTGATGAAAAAGAAAAGATGGAAAGGCCTCTTTCTTGATTTTCTTTCTTGTTTTTAATTAGAACAGATGTCTCAACCATCATATCCCCCTTTGTTCTCATTTTCAGTACCTTTCCCCCAACTGCATGTCGTTTTCCAAGAGTAGCCAAAACTCTTGTAAACATATGGGGAAAAGAGCCATCCACCTGGGTCCCAGCCACAGTTTTGTCCTGTACTTACAAGACACAAAAGATCTGCCAACTGAATGTCTGAATCATGGATAAAATTAAATGGAACACAGATTTTTCAAAGGTGAATTGCTACTTCATTAGAACACACACACACACACACATACACACACACACACACACACACACACACACACACATCTGATAATGTGCAGGTGCAGAAGGTAGTGAGAGTTCCCAGAATAAATGATTAACTCTGGAGAATGCTTAATTGACTGAATTGGCTTCTTGGTCTCTTCCTGTAGCTAGTCAGTCCCTCCTGTTTTATCCTTTGTTTGAAGGATATTCAAGGCTCAGTCCATCTGTACAGAGGTGAGAGAATATGGGTGTGGGACCCACCATATAATGTCAGACATGGTTGCTCTTTTGGTTAGCTTCTCAGAACTTTTGTTTTTTTCTTTTCTTTCTCTTTTTAACTCTGCTATAAATTATGTTTCTCTAGAAAGGGTTCCGGGAGACATATATTGGAAAGTAGAGGTGATATAAAAACAAAATATATCAGTGTATTTTTAAAAAGAATAAATCAGCAAAATTAAAACAATCAGGGCAGCTAGGTAGCACAGTGAATAGAACAGCAGCCCTGAAGTCAGGAGGACCTGAGTTCAGATTCGATCTTAGACACTTAACACTTACTAGCTGTGTGATCTTGGGCAAGTCACTTAACCCCAAATGCCCTACCTTCTCCCCCCCAAAAAGGCAAAAAAAAAAAATTAAAACAATTATTGAGAGACATGCCAGACAGGAGAATGGATAGAACTTTTCCAATGGCCAAAGGCTCATGGATTCTACCTTGATAATATCTCCCATATCCTTCTCCATCTTTCCCCTTCTCATGATTTGCCCGTGATCACACAGTAAGTGGCTAAGGCAAGATTTGAACCCAGTGTTCTCCTCTCCGAGTCTAGCACCATGTCCATTATGCCATGCTTTCTTCATGGTACTCCAGATTGGCTAGACTGTAGCATATGTCATGGAGAATAACAAGCTAGTGAGGGCAAGTAGGACCAAATTTTGAGACAAAAATAATATTAGATGCTTTGGGCTCTCTGACCAAAGCAATGCTGGCACAGCTGATGACTGGCCTTCCTGTCATCCACAGTATCTCTTGGCCCCAGTGACAAGGACCCAGATTCCAGAGAAGCCTTGTGTTCAAAAGACAAAGGACTATACTCTCCAGGTTATTGTCATCTAGGGAGATGGTGGCTGGGATCTATAAAGCATCTGCTCTCAGCTTCAAACTCTTTTTTCATTTCCACCCCTCTTCTCCCTGTCAATCAGAGGCCCTTAATAGTTTGGACAGGTTTGCGGCAATGCTGCTTTTATTGTGTGATATTCGAGCGAGTGTTGATAACCCATGGAGTGGCCATGGTGCAGGAATGAATCTAACAATGAATGCTTGTCCTGGATCAGAAGCGTGGGACAGTCATATTCAGAATGGAATAATCATATTCTAAAGGAAAAGGGAGGTAGAGATTGCAAAGGAGCTAGACCTGCTTTTGTTCTAGCGTTGTGGCGTCCATGGGGCAACAAAGTCGTAATTAAACAAGATAATTAGAAGAAGAAAAAAAATCCATGTGTGAAATTTGGAATATGAGGGTAATGAACAGTTATCAAGCACCTGCAGTGTTTCTAGAAGACTTCTAGGGCCTTTGGAGGATCAGACTGACAAATTTTGAGCAAAAGCCTATACTGAGCAGTATGAGAGAGATTAAAATTTGGTGATCTCTGGTGTCTTTTTCAACTGAGAGATTTTTGTGGTTTAAGTGATCCAAGAAACAGTATAGGAATAAATGCGGGATGTAGAGGACAGTGTCACATAGAGGAATGAGTGCTAAGCTTGAAGTCACAGGACTTGAGTTCAAATCCCTGCTCTCAAGTCCACTGTGTGATCTTGGGAAAATCACTTAACTATTCTGGGCCTCGAATGAGAGGGGTTGGACTAAATGACCTCTGAGGTCCCTTCCAGCTTTGTCTCTATAGTTTTGTGGAATTGTGATACCTGGTCTCAAATAATGGATTTATGATTTTCTATCTGTATGAACTTAGACAAGTCATTCTCCTTTTCCATTAAATTAGGAGTCTGAAGTAGATAAATGCTCACTGAGGCTCCTCTAAGCTCTAAAACATTAAGATGAATAAGACAAAGTCCCTGATCTCAGAGAGCTTACAGTTTGGTCAGACTGATGTACATGCAACATTTGGAAAGCGAATCACTACTTAGAAGTTTGGGTTCCAGGAGTGGAGAACCTGTGGCCTTGAGGCCACATTTGCCCCTCTAAGTCCTCAAGTGCAGCCAGGGCTGCACTCTCACAGCTAAGTTCTGCTGCGTGTCCAAAAATGTTTGGTGCCTTTATTTCATTTGTCCTTTCTGAGTCTATTCCTTCATAACCAACATTTAATAATTGTTAAATTAACTTGACTTCCTGATCTTAGAGGAATGAAAATGGAATTGATCAGGTTACGGCGTTATGGGCTTTGAAAGGTGGAAAGAGCCAATGGAGGTCTTCCTACCAATTGTAGTCAGTCACAAAGAATAAAGAAGTGGATAACAGCAGCCTCCAAGTGCAGTGAATAGCCAGCTTAGCAGCCAATATGCCTGCTTCTCCCTGAAGCATCCAGGCTGGCTGGGGAAAGCAGCTCTACATCCATCTCTAGTGCAATGCCCCAAACCCAACGTGGTGGGGACTACATGAAGGGAAAAAAGGGTTCTGAGGGATAGGAACCATAAAAGTAGCCTTTATCCCTTCATGTGCTCTATACACGTCTCCACCTTTGTATTCTGTATTGAGACCACCCAAGGACCTTGTATGTGCAAGGAGAGAATGTGGCCCCAGATTGGGGGGTGAGGAGATAAGGAAACTACTGCTCCTCACCCCACCCCCATCCACCAGCTCACAAGAATTCTTGCCTAGCCCTTGCCCAGGAAATAAAGTACCAGGGGCCCAGGGAGGGGCATATAGATCTTTTTGTATGTGAATTCAGTTCTTGCTTTATGCTGTCTAAATCATCACTCCTTCTAGTTCTGAAGCCAATTAGCCTTTTTGTTACCACACAGTATGGATGTTTGAATCATCATGGCTGAAACCAACTTCTGACACATCTCCTGTTGGATTGGCAGCAGGCACAGGCTTCAAGGATTGGGCCTAATTGGTCTGTCCTCCCTTCCTCCATCACAACTTGTTCATTTTTCTAGTCAATCTCACATACTTTTTCACATCAGCCTCCCATGGCAGCCCTGTGGGGGTAGGTACTACAAAAATTATCCTCATTTTTCACATTGGGAGTCAGAATCACAGGGAGTCAGAGCCGAGGAATTTGTTCAATGTTACACAGCTGCTTGCTAAGTTATTTGAAAAGAGATGCCCTCCTTTGGCCATCGAGAACCAGACAGATCAGGGTGTACATAAGATGTTTCTAATTCTGTCTGAGAGGTAATTATCCCACTATTGCTTAAGAAAAAGCCTACCTGAGATATGTCTATAATGTGAAGACTTCTACCGCCTCTCAAAGGCCATCTGGAAAATTTTCATGTCAGTGCCTGGAGCCTGAAAGAGAAATTCATCCTTCTTACAGAGAAAATGTTCTGCTGCCAGAATTTGCTAGCTATTGGGAACAGCTTTAAAAAAAAGGATAAATGTGCAGTTCTCTCCTCAGTGGCCAGAAGAAATATAAAACAATAAGACCCTTCCTTCTAAATCTAGATTTTCTGTGAACAGGGGCAGAAAGTTAACTGAAGAGATGAACACAAGGAGAATCACTTTCATTCTTTAGTGTCCATCTTGGCACATAGCAGACTTTAAAAATACCAGTTGATTAAATTGCTTGTCTTCTGTCACAGAACTTTAATCCCTGCCTGAAGGTAAAGTTCAGCTCAAATAACTTCCTAAGAAAAGAAGACAATTGACTTGAAAATAATTTAGGCTACCCGCCCCCCCCCCCCCCCCCAGGGTCCAGCCTGGATGAAATCTATCTATTCAGCACTTCTTAAACTCTGGGTCCCAACCTCATAATGGGGTCATGAAAAATTTGACAACAGTAAAAGGTTTCTGAATGCAATGACCAAAAATTAATTAAAAATCAAACACATAATGAGTCTGAGGTGTTTCTGGCAGAGCTTGCTTGCATTGCACAACTTCACTGCAGCCTTGACTCTGAACACACAGCATGCACACTTTGTACTGCGTATGCCCTCAGGCCTTGCACCACCAATGAATCAAAATGTGAAAGGGGCTGGCAGGTGAAAAAATTTAAGAAGCCCTGATCTAGATGAGTCTAAGTCAAATGTGTTCTAACCGAGTGATCAACTTTGCCTACTATCTTTGAAGGAACAACAACAAAAACCAGTTCTAGCATGGTAGAGTGAATATAACGTTGAGTTTGGGAGTTGGGGAAATAGGTTATAGGCCTGGCTCAGACAGTAACTAGATTTGTGACCTTAAATTAGTCTTCCCTCCTTGGCCCTCATCTGCAATATGATGCCATTGGACTATGTGGTCTTTAGGGTTCCTTCTCATTCTGGTGTCCTTTAATTTCTCCCATTCAAGGTCTTGAAAGAACAATGGCTAAGAGAGACCACAGGTGGAAAAGCAAAGGGGTAGTCAGATGAAGATTCAACATCCCCAGTCCCCAAGTAGGAAGGAATAATATCTTAAGGAATGTTCCACTAAGCTGGATCCCCTCCACCATCCCACTACCTATCCCTGGCTGTGCCCTTTGGGACTCAGCAGTTTTTAGAAAGTATTTGACTCTGATCACCCCTACATGTCATAGAAAGATAGCAGCCCTTATCATTCTCAGAAATATACAATCGAGGCAGAAGAAATTAATAAGCTGGGTCTGTGAGTGATAGTGAGTGATCAGGGCTTTACTAGGAATGAACAATGAGTGAGAGGGCATTATTTCTGTTTCAGAATCAGAACTCAGGCGTGGGATTCACATTTGGAGATACAAGTTTGGCACACCAGGGCTTGGCAGCAGGGCAGAGGGACTAAAAGCAGTTGCCCCCCAGGTGGCCATGGTGGCAGCCAGGAGTGAATTGCCACTCTTGTATGCTTCCACCTGCTCAGTCTCCACTACCTGATTGTGAGAGAAAGTGGCCCAAAATGTACCAATGTACCCCAGGACTGGAAACAGAATACAGGTTTCTGTGGAAACCAAAGAGACACTGAACCTGGGTGGTTGCATTTAGTCTCCTGACTGTCTGCCAGAGAGACCTTTGGGTCTGCTCACTGAAACTGGAGTGCTTCTGCAAAAAGATAAAAAACAAAAAAAAGGTGGGGGGAAGCAGCTCTGTAACTTGGAAAGCTGCTTATCAGCTGACAATTTTGCCCTGCTAGGGAAAAGGCAAGCAGATTTGGCCCCAACTCAGCCTCAAAACCCCTATAGAAGAGTTTTGATTGACCCCCAAATCTTTGAGAGACCAAAAGGCTCACCCCTCTCCCCCCATAGGACTGTCTTCTTTCTCTCCATCCCACCTACCTCTCAATCCAACCAAAACAAAACAAAGAAGCTATCACCCTTCTGATTTTACTAAGGAAAATTGCTTACATTCTCTTGCTAAGGGAATTCAGCTCAGAGAATTCAAGGGCAGCACCACAGCCAATGAAAAGAGCATCTGACTGTTTCAACCCAGTGAGATTTCCTTAAGCAACTATTATGTCCCAGGCACTATAATGGCTACTAGAGATGCAAAGTTAACACGGAAATAGAATCAATCAACAACCCTTTATTGATATGCTTATTATGTGCCAGGCAACAAGAGGAAAGGGTTCATCTCAGTTACTCTTTTGAGATTTTGATGGGATTTGGAGATCTCATAGGATTTTGAACTGAACAAAGCTCTTTCAGGGTCATAAGGTCTTGGATTTAGAACCAAAAGGCCACCTAAATAAACCCAGCTCCCTCATTTTCTACATGAGGACACTGAGGCTGAGATAGGTACAGACTTGCTCACATTCACCCAAGCAGTAAGTGAAGAGGAGAAAACCAGGGCCCCTGACTCCAAGTCTGTTGCTCTATTTACAAAGGGTATTTAACTCCAAACTGAATGAAGGATAAAAGCATTTTAGGGCACTGTGCTAAGCACTGGGGGTACAAAGAGAAGAGGAAGACAAGCCCTGTTCTCCAAGAGCTAAGGGCAGAAACAACACGTTTGGAAGGTTTCAGCCACCAATGTGGACGTATCGGTCTTCAGTGGCCATGGCCATAGTACCTGCAGAAACAAGACTGCATATTCACAATCATTTCTTCCAGGGATGGCATCAACTGAGAACCAGAGTGGGAAAGTGATGGGGCATGTAAGAAATAAATATCAGGACTAAATCCACTGGGTATTAAGTATTCCTGTTAACTCTGGATGTCTGAGTTTCTGGCTTACATGGGGAATAGAGTGAACCAAATTCACATGAAGAAAACGGGTCAGACTAGGTGACCTCTCAGGTCTCTTTGGGTTTAAAATCCTACCATCTGTAACTCCAAATCCAGTATTCTCTACATTAAACCTGATAGCCTGCCATTCATGTGAGCACTTCCTCTTACCAGTAGATGACAGTTCCATAGATGTCTTTCCATAAGACCCCCATAAAGGATCTACTCACCACGCTGGAGGCTGTCCTCTGAATATTTTCATATTTCCTGCATTCATTCCTATAGCAAATCTCTGAATTTCCCTTCCTTTTGGCATAACTGAGCTGGAAAAGACTTTTGTGGTCATCTAAGCAGTCCATTTCCCTTGATTATTTTTGTGCACGTATTTCCTTCCCCCAAGAAGTTCCTTGATGGCAGGATTATTTCTCTATTTTTCTTTGTATATAGTACCTTGCACACAGTAGCCTAAGTGAGGCTCAAGGAAGGGAGGGGACTGATCTGAGGTCATAAAAGGAGTTAATAGCATCAGGATTAGAACCCAGGATTTCTGACTGATGGATGTATTTCATAAGATTTTGATCTGGAAAGATTCTTAACAATCATCTCTTCCTGGTCCAGAGAGAATAAGGGATTTATAACAATGCCAGGGACAGATTCCCAACCCTAATCCTTTGATGATTTCAAATTTTGTTCTCTTTTCGCTATACTACAACATGCTGTCCTCTCTCCAAGAGCTCTTTGCAGGTCCTCAGTGGAACTGGGAGTCTCTTGGGACATCTCAAAAACTTTGTTTCTCTCAAAGGAATCCCTCTTGAGAATTACTGAACCCCTGCCATAGTTATTGGAAGGTCTCAGGACTTTGAATTTATCCTGATGACTCTGTCTCTGGAAGGAGCCTGACTTGAAGCTATACCTTATAGCATTTTATTGGCAAGAAGCAACCAGGCAGCAGGGGAAACTATCAAACTTGGAACCTTTCCGTCCACTGGGTGGAGGTTCATTTCCTCTTGCAATGGTCCCATTGTAGGTGGTATAGAATGGCTGCATAATTAGTTGCAGGCCATGGGCAATCACCAGCCTTCTTTATACTGTTTACATTTCTGGAGAAGGCTGTAACTGAACAATCTGAATGTTTGAGCATTCTTTGTGGTTAAGGATTTCTCCAACTCCACTTTGGAGCTGATTTCAGAGGATTATTTATGATTTGAAATCACATTTAGAGTTGAATGGACTTGCATCCAAGAGAGACAGGGTTTGGACGTGTCTTTGGGCAGATCTAGCTAGTTCATTACCGGATCATTTACAACCTGCCAACAGAGGGAATTCGTTTTTCTTGGAGTGAGGGAAGCCCAGTGGAGGAAAAGGAGTGTCAGACCCGTGTCTCTGACATTCATTAAGGGTGTGACTCTAAACAACTGATGACTTCTCCAGCCTCAGTTTCCTCATTTGTAGAACAAAGATAATAACACATACTACCTATCCCAGAGAGCTATTGTAAAGAAAAAACTTGTAAAGAAGGAACTCTGTAAATGTGACTTATTGGCCAACGTGGACAGTAACCTTTTTCCTCTGACCTCAACCAGGCCTTTGCTCATAGAAACCTTCTGATGTACAGATATGGTATTATGTATTACAATCAACTGTGTTTCTGTCTTATCTTAGTACATTGTAAGGTCCTTGAGGGCAGAAGGGATGCCTTAACTAAATTTGGGATCCTTCAAAGAGTACTAGATCTGGGGTCAGAAAACCCTGGGTTCAAATAATCCCTCTGATACTTAGTCTCTTAACCTTTCTGGGACTCAGTTTCCTCATCTGTAAAATGGGGTTTATAGTAGTACCTACTCGCAAGGTTGTTGTGAAGATTAAATGAGAGAATATTTGTAAAGTGTGCAGATCTTACAGTGCTACGTAAATGCTAGTTATAATAATAGTTATTATCATTAGTTATTGTCTGTGCAAGGCACTTGGAATATAGACAAACCATCCTGGCTTTAAGGAACATGAAGTTTTGTTGTAGAAATCAGGCCAATATGAGATCATTTAAGGAGGGAGAAAGCCAGGGAGGATCAGGGCAAGCTCCTTAGAGGAGATGGTATCTAAGTTGAACCTTGAAGCAACAGAAATATACTGAGAGGCAGGGAGGAAGGAGAAGTTCATTCCGAGCATGGGAGATGGATGGCTTGAACAAATGCACAGAGAAAGGGGACAGAATGTCCAAGGTCAGAGAACAGACAGTTGGCCAGCTGGACTGGAATGGAGAGCTCACAAAGGGGAGCAGTTATGTAGAAAAGCTCCAACAGGATGCTGGGAATCAGATCGTGCAGGACTTTCAAAATGCCAGGCTGAGGATTTTGTTTATTAGCCTCCAGCCAAGCATTTTGAGAAAGGGAATGATGTGGTCTGAGTTTTGCCTTAGGGAGATGATTTTTGACAGCTGAGTGGAGGAGAATTGATTGGAAATGGGAGAGACTAGACTCAGAGAGATCTATTAGGTGGCTGTCATAGTAGGAGAGATAAGACTAAGGCAGAGACTGTGGAATGGGAGAGAAGGGATTGTATGTGAGCCATGTGGAGGGAGAATTGACAAGTAATAGCTGTGAGGGATGAGGAGAAGGAAAGATGCCTCTGAGGTTCTGAAGGGAGTGAGGAGTAGAACGATGCTGTCTTCAACAGAGTAGGGGAATGAAACTCTCAAATTATAATCAAGTGAGGGTGGCTGAAGTATCCTGTGGATCTGGAAGGGGAGTAGACCTCCTTGGTAGCTGGGCATCTCCTATTTGTAAGCCCCAGGCCACCATGGCATCTCTGAAATCTGGAAGTGCCTGTTAATATGTGTTTCAGGTTGATAGAAAAGCTGGGACTAGCAAAATTGTGCTTTGCTTACCAGTGAGGAAATACTCTTAACACCTTTGAATCAACAAGGTTTGAAACGAAAAAGTGGACAATCCAGTTACCCAGAACTTCCCCCTCCCCATCCCATCTTCATTCCCTCCAATATCCTAATTAAATGGAGTCCAGCTGAGTCTTCTAGAGTCCCATGTTTACTATCCTAGGGACAAATCCCTTCCCCCTGGGTGTAGGATATTAAGATTTGGATCTGAATGGGAACTCAGACGCCATTTTGTCCAGTACCTTTATTTTAATGGTGAGGAAATTAAAGACCTCTAAGGAGAAATGACCTACAAAAGGTTACACAGCTAGTTAGTAGCAGAGTCTATACATGGAAGACAGAGGCAGGAAGATCTTAATACAAATTTATGAGAACTGGAGTGTATGTGACCATTCACCAAAGCCCTGGAGTTTTTTGTATGTCTATTTTGCTGATAAAGATGAGGGAGTGTCTTGGGACTGTTATGTGTCAGTGGACTGAAAAGAAGATCTGGGGGATGAATTCCCTCCCCCCTTGCATCCTTAGCTTGGCCCAACTTGCCTTATCAGTGAGCATTAACCACTGAAGGGTTTTTTAAAGACAGACTCATCATGGTCTGAAAATCCTATTTGGTGTGTGGCACTGCTGTCTACAGGAATAGCAGGGATTTATGTCCTCATCTACCAACAACATCTTCATTGGGATGGAGGAATAGAGAGAATTTGCTTTGTAATGATTTGATGCTGAATACGCTGCTCTTTCCAAAAGAGCTCAAACAAAAGCTTGCCTAATATGAAAAGCTGATAGCAGGATATGTGGTGACAGCATTATTTCCTTGGTACTTCTGTAAGGCGCTGTTCCTTTCAGAGGTGGACAACTTATTTGTGAAAGGTGGAAGAAAACACAAACAAACCCAAGGAAAATTCTGAGAAAGCATCTCCTCAGAGAAAAGTACTTTGGAAGAAACACAGATAGTTCTGCAAGTACCTGGGAGAAAGCAGCCCTCCCTTTGTCTGGATCTGTCTGGGCTCTCTTCAAGCAGCCAGGGCCTGGTTCTCCTTCCACCTGTCTCTTCAGTCTCCTTTGTTGGATTATGAGTCATCTTCTGCCCTTGAAGAATGGATGCTTCCCAAGCTAGCATAGGTGTTCCCCAAGGTCCCCTCCTCTCTTCTTTTCTTCTCTCCCTACATGGTCTCCCTTGGGGGTCTTAATAACTTCCAGGGTTTCAATGAGCTCTGCAGATGACTCCCAAATGTATATATCTTCTCTTGAATTCCATTCAAGTATCATGAGCTTTCAGCTGGATATTTCCACCTGAATGTTCTAAGGGCAACTCAAACTCAACATGTCCAAAACATAATTCATGCTCTTCCATCCTAAACCTGTGCCCCACCCCCAAAAGTCCCAATTTCTGGGGAAGGCAACACTATCTTCTTGATTGTTAAGGTACTCAACCTCAGAATCACCCCTTGAATCTTCCCTTTCACTCTCATATCTAATCAGTTACCAAGACTTACTTGTCCAGTCGCTTTCCACAGCATCACACATATCCATCCCCTTCCCTCCGCTTATGCAGACACTACCTCATCACCTCTCACCTGGACTGCCTTCATAGACTGTTAATTGGTCTTCATGTTTCTGGTTCAAATCATTCCTTTGCTTAAAAACAAAACAAAAATACCTCTTGCCTTGAGGTTAAAACAAACTCCTCAGTCTAGCTTTGGAAACCCTTTATAACCTGGCTCCATCCCTGCTTCCCTGCTTCCTTCCTTCCTTCCTTCCTTCCTTCCTTCCTTCCTTCTTTCTTTCTTTCTTTCTCTCTTTCTTTCCTTCATTCCTTCCTTCCTTTCTTTCTTCCTTCCTTCCTTCTTTCCTTCCTTCCTTCCTTCTTTCCTTCCTTCCTTCCTTCTTTCCTTCCTTCCTTTCTTTCTTCTTTCCTTCCTTCCTTCCTTCTTTCCTTCCTTCCTTCCTTCTTTCCTTCCTTCCTTTTTTCTTCCTTCCTTCCTTCCTTCCTTCCTTCCTTTCTTCCTTCCTTCCTTTCTTTTTCCTGTGTGTTTATTCCTTTGTCCATTTCTTTGTTAGCTTGTTTATCTATCTATCTGTTTCTTTGTCTGTGTCTGTCTGTCTGTCTCTCAGTGTATCTGTTCCTCCACATTTATCCGTCTCCTCCTGGCCCCCCTGTGGTAGTCCGGTGAAGCTTTCTCAGAACGTTATCTTTAAATGCATTAGATTTGTCAATATTTCGCCAATAAACATGTAACAAGCGCCTCCTATGTGCCAGACACTGTGCTGAGTGCTGGATGACAAAGGAAGCCAACAATTCTGAGACACAATTGTAACTTTTGTTTTTGCTTTTTGGAGGGGGGAAGGCAGGGCAGTTGGGGTTAAGTGACTTGACCAAGGTCACACGGCTAGTGTTAAATGTCTGAGGTCACATTTGAACTCAGGTCCTCCTGACTCCAGGGCCGGTGCCCTATTCACTGTGCCACCTCGCGGCCCCAACTTTTTTTTTAAGCACAGAAATTCAAAGACATCCTGAATGAATGGAATATCAGCTTCTTGAGGCTTTTGTCTTTATATCCCCAGCACCCAGCACCATGACCTACATACGGTAATATTCATATTTAATATGCATTTACATAACTAATAAATATTTGTCTCATTGAAGTGTTGAATTGTGATGGTGGACTCTGATGGGCTGGTCTCCTACCACATCCAGCTAGACTGCTCCTGGTTTCTTTCTGGGCTTTGAGACCTAAAAATGCTAACACGAGGCAGTCCTCCAGCTAGGAGGAGAAATCTGTCATCAGTGCATGTCCTGTGCAGAGTGATGGTCCCCAGAGGAGAGCTGAGAGGCTGCCATCTTCAGCATGGTGAATTCTCAATGAAGCTGCCCTTGGAGGGTGTTACATCAGCTGTCACTTTCCAGGGGTGGAAGAGATTAATATGTCTGCTCCAGAAATGGGCTCACCATCTTCACTTGGGCATTGCCTCAAGCTCCTGTATTTTTGTCAAAGAGTTCAGGAATTCGAGTGTGAAGGTGCATTCTGGAACATTGACTACCGCCCAGCCAGCAGCTGCTTAGCTAGGGCCAGATGGAAGCAGGTGGAATGGAAATGTCATGTTGTTAGCCTAGCTTTTCTACAAGTCATTGATTTCCTTAGAGAATCAATTAAAAGTAGAGAATCTTAGTCCAATGGAATCTTAGAATTTTAGTTTGGAAAAAACATTTAGAAGTCAGCTAACCCAGCTTCTGACCCAACAAAGAATTTCCCCAGACTTTCCTTGCCCATTCATACTTTTTCACTAAGTGTCTGTGTCTATGTGTAATGTAACAAACTGAAAGGGAAGATGTCCCCTCTCTTTGGACCACAGTGTTCTTTTCCATCTAGGGCAGGGGTTCTTTACCTTCTTTGTGTCATTGAACCCTTTGGGAGTCTGGGGTATGGACACCCTCTTAGAAAAATGTTTTTAAAGTAAAAAAAAAGATGCAAGATTATAAAACCAATTATATAGAAATGCAGTTACCAAATACTAATAAAAAAGTTCATATTACCCTAACTTAAGAACCTCAGCCCTAGGGTATCCCTGCAACAGGTAATGGAGGTGCATAGCTAGGAAAGAGGGCCAAGCAGACCAAGGGACTCAGGTGGGCAGAGTTCTCCCATTTGTCTACAGCCCACCACCATATTTGTAGCTTGAGTTTAACTGCAATGTGCATCTCTGGGTCATTCCCTACCCTCCCCCTCCAAAATTCCTACAACTCCCCATTTTGTTTAATTTCCAACTGTGTACATGACTGAATTAGATGCTTTACGTTAGAAAACTGATCCAGGAAGCCAGTCCAAGGACATTGTATGCAACATTGAGGCTGAAATACTCAAATGATGCTGGCCATTTGGAGAGAATCACAAATCACTAAGGTTCTTGGGAGTTAAGTAGATAGGGTCAATTCAAAGGAACTATGGCGTTTCAGTCTTATGAGATCAGAAATCAGCTTTGACCCAGTTGGGGGAGAAGAGAATCTTCCCAGGAGTCTCTATCCCACCCCTGAATTAGAATCTAGGGTCCAGGAAACCCTAAGACTTCAGGCAAGAAAAAGAGAGATGGGGAACTTTTATCCATCTTTACCTCCCAACTTTGGCTGCCACAGCAGAGAAAGGCCCCTGGGGAAGTCCTTTCCCTCCAGTACTGACCAAGTTGTAATGGGCTCTGATCCCAGATGGATATGCCTTCATAAAATATAAATTAAGCATTCAATGATGTAACCCTTGATAAATTAAGATTTCTGAGAAGTCCAAGGCACCAGATGGTACAACAAAGACCTCTTCTGAGTGCCAAATTGGGAAGTGAGAGTGGGGAAGCAGATAATACCCCCATAGTTTGTGTTGCTTCCCACTTGTTTCACCTGAGCTCAGTCTTTAGGCTGCTGTGTTTCCTGGGTCTGGCCAGGACCACGTTCATTCATCTAGATCTGTCTTCTCAGATCTGCACAGAGCCAACATCAGTAAATGCAGGCTCCCACAGAGGAATGGGACACCAGAAGATGTATCCTGATTTTATAAGAGAAGCTGCTATATTCTAGAGAAGACTGAGTTAGACCCTGGGTTGTGTTATGAATCAGTAAAGAGGCTGGGATGCATGAGGAGGTATCCTGCCTGACTCCCAGCCACGAGGCACCCTCTCCTGTCTCCATCCTTTCCTGGGCCCTTCCCTTGGACAGAGCAGGAGAGGGAATGGGCCACAAAGAGAGTTACCAGCATGACAAAGGGATGCCAAACCCTGTAGTACATGAATCAAATGGAGAGTTTTAACCTGTGTTACCTTGGGAAAATCACTGAACCTCTCTGGTCCTCTATTTGGTTATCTCTAAAAGTAGGAGCTAGACAAAATGGCCTTTAAGGCAGAAGTTTTTGACTTAGAGTCCTTGAACTTATTGTTTTGAAAACTGTATCCAATATAATTAGTTTCCTTTGTACTTCAATATCTGTTATGCATTAAAAAATATTCTAAAAAAAACTTCAAGCAATCTATATGTTCAAAAACAGGGGAATAATTAAGTACATTGTAATGCACAGGAATTCTCAAAGTTCCACAATACTGTTAAGAACAAGTGTGAAGAATACAAAAATATCTGGTTAAAACTTTGAAATTACGCAGATCAAAACACACATACTTGTGTCATAAAAGAAGAAGAGGGAAGGAGGATAAATGCATAAACAGAATAAAGAGAAATGCCTATGGGGACTTAGAAAGTCTGGCTGAAAAGGTTTTATGATGCTTCATTGAAATCAATTTATTTAAGTATTTTAAAAAAACATCCTTCTAAGAAGAGGTCTGTTGGCTTCACCAGTCTGCCAACAAAGCCTATGACACACAAAAAGATTGAGAATCCCTATTATAAGATTCCTTCTAGCCCTAAATCTCTGATATGGTGGTGCTATGATCCTCTGATAATAAGGATAACAGTAGCTACTGAGCACTTTACAGATATCTCATTTGGGCCTCACAATAACCTTGGGAAGTAGGTGCTATCATTATCTGCATTTTGTAGATGAAGAATCTGAAACAAACAGAGTTTAAGTAACTTGCCCAAGGTCTTACAGCTAAGAAGTGTTTTTAACCTTTCTTGTGTCATGGACCCATCCATCGCAGTTTGGTGAAGCCTGTAGACCCCTGCTCAGGACAACGTTTTTAAATGCATAAAGCAAAATACATAATATTACAGAGGAAACCAATTATATTGAGATGTAATTATCTCTAAACATGTATTTTCAAAAATGACGAATTCACGGATCTAGGCTTAAGAACTCTGAGCAAAGTGGGACCCATCACTCAGCCCAGCTGGGAGTACAGTGCTCACTCAGCTGGTAACCAATATGCTTGATGACTGTTGTGACTTATCCACTGGGGTGAGAACATGTATTTTTTTTCC
This sequence comes from Pseudochirops cupreus, assembly GCA_028627135.1. Classification (NCBI taxonomy): domain Eukaryota; kingdom Metazoa; phylum Chordata; class Mammalia; order Diprotodontia; family Pseudocheiridae; genus Pseudochirops; species Pseudochirops cupreus. Next base: position 370,363,132 of record CM053583.1, on the reverse strand, counting down.
CCTGTAACTACTTCTGAGAAATGGGAAAACTAGAGACTAGGAATCCGTTTACTTTTTTCCCTCCTAGTTACATCTGCGGGGCTTTACTGATTGAGGTCTATCAGATCTAAACCAATCAAATTGTCTCTTCACTCTTGGTGAACTTTGTACTCATCCCCACTGAATGTTTCCTTAAGACTCTTTCCGTGGCAAGGAGGTCTGTCATCCACTTCCCCCAGCCAGGCTTTTCTAAGTACCTGCTATACCCCCAACCCTTTACTAGGCCCTAGGAGAGCATATAAGGGAAGGATCATAGTATCTTAGGCTTAGAGCGAGAAGGGCCCTGAGAAATCATCTTAGATCTATTCCCTTAGAATGCTCTTCTTCCTTCTCCCTCCTGGCTTCCATGACTCAGCCAAAATCCTACTTCTTCAGAAGGTCTTTCCAGCTCCCCTTAATGTCAGTGCCTTCCCTCTGCTTGGTGGATAAAGCACCAGGCCTGGACTCAGAAGATCTGAGTTCAAATTCAGCCTCAGACACTTACTAGCTTTGTGACCCTGGGTAAGTCATTTAGCTTCTGTTTGCCTTGGTTTCCTCTACTTTAAAATGGGGATAACAGTACCTACCTCCCAGTGTTGTTGTGAGGATCAAATGAGATCATTGTAGAGCACTTAGCACAGGGCTTGAATGCTGGTTGTTATTACCATCTTTGTTATACAGACATGGTTGTTTCCACATTGCTTCCCCAATAGATTGTGAGCTCCTTGAGGGTGGGGTCAATTTGTGTCTTTTCTTTGTATCCCCGGTGTTTAACAGGATGTCTGGCATCATAATAAGTGCTTGGTGACTTCATGTGACAGATGAGACCCAGAGATTTTGATTAATTTGGCCAAAATCACAAAGGTATTAAAGTAAGTGGCACAGTAAGCTTTTGACTCCACCATTAGTGATTCATTCCTTTGAGGTTGGCACTGCCCTTTCTGCCCATCTCTTCTAAAATATGAATAGCTCTGCTGGGGTCCCGCACTAAGTCTTAAATGCCAGAGCAATTCTGTAACTCAGTGACATTTTCCCTTCTGGCCCTTCTACTCTACCTAAAATTCAGTGATTAGTAACTCCTTTGAATTAAGGCATTGTTAAAATTGACAGGGTTTTCTGAGCGAAGGAATGCCCCAGCCCCCTCCCCAAGTGAGCAGATGGCACACGGGATGGATCAGTTTTGTTGGGACTCATCATAATACTGAGGTTTAGCCAAGTAATGGAACATGCCCCTTATTATCTAGAAGTAAAGACAATTCGAGCCAGAAGGCTGCCTAGGGGACAGTCATGAACAGAGAAGCCAGTGGAAGGTGTGTTCTCTGTTTTGAATCCATTGGTCTCTGCCAGCCATCCTCTCTGGGAGCCTTCTTTAACTCACGAATCAATGACACAAAATGCCATTCCTTTATTGCCAGATTAAGGGATGGGTGGAACAAAGAAGCATTCTGCTTAGGATAATATAGACTTCTATGATATTTTGCCAGGTGCTGCAGGTCCCTTGGTTGTGTTTTAATAGCTGCTGGCCCTCATCTGCCCTATTCTGTGGAAATACCATGCTAACCTCATGGTGGTGTTGGTGGCTGTCCCAGATCAGAGGGCCTAGGATTCCTGGATGAACTATTGGGAATGGGATCAACTCCCACCTAACAGAGTGCACAAAGTAAAGATGGGCTCATGACCAATCTTAATAATAGTAACAGCTAGCATTTGTATCATCCCTAAAGGTTTACAAAATGATGTCATTACATTTTATCCTCACAATGACCCTCGGAAATAGGTATCTTTATTATCCCTATTATAGCAATGAGGGGATTTAGGCTGATGCAGGCTAAGTGACTGGCCCAAGGTCACAGAACTAGGGATTTGAACTCAGACCTTCCTGACATCAAGTGCTACAATCTATCTACCATATTACCTCCCTGCCTCAACAGCCTGATCATCTGGGTGACCACAGCTTAACCATATGACTATGGTCTATCATAATAATGTCTTCAATTTTCTTCACAACCACCCTGTGAGAGAGATAGGGCTGGTAGTATTAACCCCATTTCACAGATGAGAAAAGGCAAGTTGAGAGAGGTTAACTCAATTTGGTTCAATTCAACATATTGTTATTAAATACCTACTACGTGCAAGCTCTCTTCTTGTCCCTAGGAATACAAAAAGGAAACAGTCCCTGCCTTCAAGAAGCTTATATTCCAGAGTGGAACTAGTAGAACTAGTACAAGTTAATTTCAAGGGGATCCTAGATTGAAGGTGAGAAGAGACTTTAGAGGCCATAGTTCCATTCTCTTGTCTTATAGATGAGGAAACTGAGGTTAGATGATTACCCCAGGTCACATAGATATTGAGGCAGAGCCAGGAATTGAACCCAGGTCCTTTGACTCCAAATCTAGTACTTTTTTCACCACTTATGCAAAAGGCAAAAGATGAACGGGGAACAGCTGGCAGGCCAATTTGGCTAGAACTGAGCATGCATGATCGCACAAAAGAAGACTGAAAAGGTAGGTGGGTGCCAGATGTTCGCACCACCAGCGAGTGACGGAGTTAGAATTGGACCAAAGTCTTCTGCTTCCAAGTGCAGTGTGTCTCATAGTCAGCCAGCATTGAGCAGATGGAGACCATGTTGTTTTGATGGAATGCACTTCTCCCCAAAGATCCAGGAGCATCTTGCAGGCCTGCCACTGGTTCCAAAAAAGAATGTCTTCCTTCCTCCTGGTCGGATTTGCTGAATGGATGCCCTGGGCTGTTTTTGTGAAGAAGCACTGGGCTTCCCAAGAGGCCCACTCCACATGGAATTTAAGCTTTTCCTCTCTCTTAATCAAAAGCCAACTCTCTGGGATCCAGGGATGGGTTCCTAAGTATTGAGGACTGGGGAGCAGGGGGCGGATTTTAGAATTCCCTCTCTGTAATTTTGATGCTGGCAGTGCTCTCAATGCCTTTAAATTTAGACTCTTCACCATGGTAGCTGGCATAAGCGCCCAATATGCCATTGATGATCACTCCAAATGTCAAGCTTGAAATGCTGTTTTGAAATTTGCATGCCCAAAGTAACGGGGAAACCAGGATCGCTTCAAAGGTCTGATTCTAATGAGTCATCATATATACGTCTAATTGTTAGAGCTGGAATTGTCTCTGTCTTGTTTTTTGAACGCTGTGATTTTCCATCTTAAGGCTGCTTTACAAAAAAGCAACACAGAAAAGAAAAACAAAGAAGTAGATCAACCCCTCCCCCAAGGTAAAGGCTGACTTTAAGGCTGTCAGATTCTCCCCCTTTATTATGCCAGAGGAATTGCTCATGGAATAACATGCTAAGAAATGAGAGTGATGTGGTCACCTCTCTGAGCGATTGCCTAAGAAAGTGCCAAATCTATGAAAATTTTCCAGGTAGGTGATAAAGGCAGCCTTGCAAGCAGAAGAAAATGTCAGCCCAATGACAAGAAATAATAATAGCTCACATTTATGTAGCCTTTGAGGTTCACAAAGCACTTACAGTCAATATCCCATTCAATCCACGTGACAGCCTCATGAGGTAGTGCCATTATTATCATTTACTTTCTGTAGATGAGAGGGTAGGGACCTTAAAGGTCTTTGAGCCAACTACTTCATTTTACAGAGAAGGAAATCAAGGCTCAGGGAGGCTGTGACATGCTCAACATTAGAGACAGTGAATGTCTGAGGTAGGAGTCAGACCCAGATCTTCCTGACTCCTAGTCCAAGACTATTGAAGCCTCTCAGAACAATGGAATTTGAATTAGAAGGGGCTTCAGCAGCCCATCCACAATAGGCGCCCTCACTATCAAGTGGCCAACTAGTAAGGTTCATTCATCCTCTGCATGAAGCCTACTCCAAGGAGGAAGAAGCCTCCACCTCTCAAGGCACCCTGCCCCACTTTGGGGCAGTTCTGATCTTTTGTATATTTATCCTTACCTGAAGCTTCTTTGTAACTTATACCCATTGTCCTTGGTCCTTCCCTCTGGGCCCAAACAGACTGAGTCCAGACTCTCCTCTACATGGTAATGCTTAAAATACTTGAAGACAGCTATTACATCTACCCTGTTTTCTTTTCTCTAGACTAAATATGTCCAGTTCCTTCAAATGATCCCCATATGTCATGAACTTAAGGCAATTCACCATTCTGGTTGCCCTCCTATGGACACTTTCTAGTTTATTAGTGCTCCAGAGCTGAGCTCAGTACTCTAGAGGTCTGATAAGAACAGAGGACAGTGAGTGGGACTCTGACCTCCCCATGCCTGAAAACTAGATAGAGCAATGGATAGAGTGCTGGGTGGGGGGTCAGGAAGACCTGAGTTCATATCCAGCTCGGGACCTTTATTAGCTATGTGACTCTGGGCACGTCACATAACTTTTATTTGTTCCTGTTTCCTCAAGTAGTATACTATCTTTCTCTCTGCATTGCTGTAAGAATCAAATGAGATATTTGTAAAGCACATAGCACAGTTCCTGGCACATAGTAGGAACTTAACCAATACTTATTTCCTTTCCTTCTTTTTAATGGAGGCCAAGATCACATGAGCATTTTTGGCTGTTACGTCATGATGCTGACTCATACTGAGCTTACAGGTCACTACAACCCTAGACCTTTTTCAGAGCTGCTTATCTGTTCATGCTTCTCCCATCTTAAATTTGTGAAGTTGATTTTTTGAACCCAAGTGAAAGCCTTTACATTTATCTCTACTGAATTTCATATTTAGACTCAGTTCAATGCTCTAACCCATCAAAATCCTTTTGGACATTATTATCCACTGTGTTAGTTGTCTCTCCCAGGTTTGTATCACCTGCAAGTGCAAATAAGCAGACTGTCTATGCTTTTATCCAATTTGCTGACAAAAAATATCAAACAGCCTGGGACCAAGCAGAGATTCCTGGGGTGCTCCACTGCTCCATCTAGATTTTAGGCGTAGGGAAATAATAGTCCCACTGTCCTCTGTTCTTCTCAGACCTCCTCTAGAGTACCGCGTTCAGTTCTGGTTACCACAGTTTAAGAAGAACATTGATAAGCAGGAGAGTGTCCAGAGGAGGGTAACCAGAATGGTGAATTGTCTTCTTTCATGATGAGGTTGACCACATTAACGACTATTTTTTTAGTCCAGTCATAAAACTGGTATAACTTTTTCTTCCTCATTGGAATGGTTTCCCTTTGTATATTCAGAATTTCATCCTAGAGAGTCTTTCATCTCTCCTGGGCTGACTTCCTTGAACTTCATGGGATCCTGTTTCTTCTCTGAACCCTTTGAAATCTGCTTTCTCAAAATCTAAGGTACATGTCAAAATTATGACCATATTTCTTCCCTTTCTCTATGACATACTGTAAAATAGGAGTGCTTACTTTCTCCTAAAGTTACCATCATTTGACTCCAGTAACCATTTCCACCCTGTGAGAATCAGACAAGAAAAAAATTTTTCTCCTTGTTGATTCCTCCATCTTATGAAGGATGAAATTATTGTTAAGACATGTCAGAAAGTTATTGGATGATATGGGCAGAAAGAAAAGAGGTCCAGAAGATGTCTGGATAACTGAAGTCCTTTGTCATTACTATACCATGCCTCTGTGCCAGGCTTGTGCTCAATTTCTCAAACTCCTTATATATTTCTTCCTTCCACCTAAGTGGTCTGTAGTATACTCCAGTGATAAAATCACTTCTGTTTCTCCTTTGACCATTGCCCAAATACTCTCCCCTATGTTTCTCTTCTATGGTTCCTGAAATTCTCCATGTCTTAATATACAATGCTATCCATCCCCATCCTACCTTCACACACTCTTTTACCTATCCTCATGCCTTGTATTCATTTGAATAATTCATTCATCCTGAGCCATAGTCCAATCATGGGTTTTATCCTACCAAGTCTGATACCTATGAGACCAACTTTGTCCCCTCACATTTTGCTCTCTGGCTCCTCACTTGTGGATATTTGTGCGCAGACACTTGAAGTCTTGGGTTTTGCTATGGTGTCTTTCTTGGATTTTATCACCTGTGAATTTCTTGTCTTAGTTACAATTCTCTGTCTTCCTTCTTTGTAATTACTCTATATAGTGTCTACTTAGGGAATACCTACATACATATATGTGTCTATACAAACTTTTTAGTTTAAAGCACACTGCATTGGATGTTAAAGTACTGAATGTACTCTATTTATTTAACAAGTGTTTCTTTCCCGAGTCCCCACTATGCACATATGACACCTGTCCTCAAGGTATTTTAGGGAGGAAACATAGTACAGTGGAAAGAGCATTGACTTTAGAGCCTGAAGGTATGAATTTAAATTCCACCTCTGATATTTATTACTTGTACTATTGTGCCTTGTACAGGGCAAGTACTTGATAATTGTTGAATTAAATAAAATTGAACTTTAGCAGATATGGGTAGGAGGGCATGCCAGACAGGGGGCAGCTCTTCGCCTGGAATGCATCCATCAAGGCAAAAAGGCAGAAAATCCCAGGGCACAGATGGGGACTATCCAATTTGGCTGAAGCCCAGAGAGCTATGAGAAATAAGACTTCAAAGGGAGATGGGGACCAAAATGTGGAAAGCTTTAAATAACTTAAGTATCCTGGCAGGTAGGTTATTTCTAAGGTTCTGGGAAGGACCATTTACTTCACCCTTCTGCCTCTAAGTTAATCCAATTCACTTGCAAGTCATGGCATCACCTTCCTGCTGTCATGGTTGTCTTCCAGAATGAAGTTCAAAAACAAATGAATGGTAATTTCTAACTCTGCAAGTTAAGCAGGAGATCTATAGCCTGATGGGTTGTTAAGAGAATGAGAGGACATGTGCATTTTTCTTTGGGTGTAGGACATTTAATCTTCTAAGGAGAAGGTAAGAATAAGTCTCCACCTCATTTAACTATTATGCATTACTTCAAGAGGAGAAGCTGGGAGTTCGGAGAAGACTGGCCAGATCCCAGGTGCCTAGAAAAGAGAAAAATGTTGGAGTCTGCTTTTAGACTGTGTCTTAAAAAGAACATCAGGAGGTACCCAGGAATTAATGCCATCTGAGCCCAACTTCCAAACCTGAAAAGATTCTGGGATAGCTAATTAAAAACAAACAGATGGGCAAAAAAAATTAAGTTGAAGACAGCCAATATTGAGCCATATTGAGATTTGAAGTAGCAAGAAATCCAATGAGTCCAAGGGAATCAGGTCATTTGATGCATGGAATCTTTTAGATTGTGGTTCCAAAGGCCTTTCCTCATCCTGTTTTCTAGTCCTGGTTTGTTCAGCGTCTTAGCCTATTAAATTGCTATACATTCCTTAACATTACAGATGGGCGAAAGCCAGCCTTGTTCACTCCTTCATTCCTTTTCAGGCTTTGCCTCTGACTTGCTAGACTTCTTTTTTCTACCATGCTCCCTCCTTCCTTCATCAGGGACCTCCTCTTCCCCCTTTTACTTCTTTTTATGGGTTGTCCTCACCATTAGGATATTAGAAGATAAGCCCCCTTGAGGGCAGGGACTGTCTGTATTCCCAGATCTTAGTGCTGTGCCTAACATAGTAAGAGCTTAATAAATGTTTGTTGATTTGGTTTGACTTATAGCTCACTGTGCAATGGAGTTCTTTGCCTAGCCAGGTGTTATAGCTCCCTACTAGACCATAAACACCACAAGGGCAGGAACTGGGTTTTAGCTGAACAGTGTCTGCATAGTATAGGCACTTTGTACATTTTTTTGTGGTCTTTAAATCATTTTTCATTCCTAAGGATATGACTGAGGTCATATGGACTACTTGAAAGAGCATTATTAGACCAGGACTCAAAAGACCTGCGGACATAGGACCCAGGTGCTAACCTGTTTTTATTATTCTAGATCTAAGCTTTCCAGACTCCCTGGAGAATGTGGTTTCCATTATACCAGGTATGATACAAGAGCAAGAATGCTACCTCTAGAGACAAAGGATCTGGGTTCAAATCTCATCCCCAACACTGACTATTCATGTGACTTTGGGCAAGTTTTCTCAACTGTAAAATGAGAAATAGCCTGTGAGGTTCTGCTCTAGATATATGATTCTAGGATCAAGAACAGATTGGATGGCTGATGAGGGAGGAAGAGAAAGAATCTAAAATTTAAAGTTCTATAATCAAATGTTAAAAATATATATATGTATATACATATACATATATATATATA
>CM053583.1:370248792-370354469 GCA_028627135.1 Pseudochirops cupreus | reverse complement strand
ATCCATCCTGCCCTATCGAAAAGTTAGAGGAGTGATGGGGGAGGACATAGGAGGGATTAGATTGGGGGAGGGGTTTACAAGGGGATGGCTGTTTTGGAGGGGGGAAAGATGGGGAGAAAATTTGTAACTCAAAATCTCATGGAAATGAATGTTGTAAACTAAAATAAATAAAATAAAATATTTTTTAAAAAGAATCATATTCAGTAAGTATAAAAAAAAAAAAGAACAGATTGGAACTCCAAAAGAATACAAAAGATATCCAGTGATCCAAGGTGATAGATCAATTTTTGAGGCAGCTGATGGTGCAATTGTTAGAGCTGGGCTGAGAGTCGGGAAGACCTGAATTCAAATCGGCCTCAGATACTTAATTAGCTATGTGACCCTGGGCCAGTCATTCAACATCTGCTTGCCTTGGTTTCCTCAAATGTAAAATGGTCCTCATTGAGAACAAAGGACGAACAACTATAATAACAACAAAATTGTGGTAATCAAAGCAACTTTTTTCAAGACTGTTGTGAGGATCAAAGATATTTATTTTTTAAAAAGTGTTTGGCACAGTGCCTGGCACATAGTAATTTTAATACATATGGATTGGTTTTTCCTTCCTCTCTTCCCTCCCTTCCCCGTTGATTGGTGGCATTGCCAGCTCATGTGGGCAGGTACACTCAGGAGATACTCCTGAGTTTTCCCATCTCTAACATGAGGGGGCTGGAACTGATGATTGCTCTGGTCCCTTCTAGCTTTGACATTCTCTGTTTTGATGAGTCACAGCTGAAGTAAGAGCTGGATCCCTGACTCAGGGAGTGAGGACCCTGAAATGCCAACTCCTGCATGCCAGAGGGACACAGGACCAAGTCATACTTACAGGGCAAGGCAAAGAACAGGAACACACTTTCTTGGCTGCCTAATAGTGATGGTGAAAGGGATCCTGCCGGGGTGGTCATGACGAATTGAGTCCCCATGTGTATCAAAGAAAGACAAAGAAGGGGGACGTGGTGATGGGTCAGAGTACAGCTTCTACCCATTAACTCCTGGCTCTTTCCATTGCCAGGAAAAACTGTGGATCTCTATCTCAGGCTTCTCCAGCCCTTGTGCCAACAGGGATTACAGGATTAAATGGAGAAGGAGTACAGAGGGAGAAGGCCAGCAGAGTCTGCTGAGTTGACAATTCTTTTTTTTTCTTCTCCCAGAATTTATTTATTTATTTTTAGTCTTCAACATTCATTTCCACGAGATTTTGAGTTCTGAATTTTCTCCCCATCTCTCCCCTACCCCCCCAGCCCAAGATGGCATGTAATTCTTTCCCCCCTTCCCTGTTTAGAATCTTTACAATCCTAATAAAAATCAATAAGTAACCTAAATATCCTGGGGGGGAGGAGAGGAGAGGCAGAAGGCCAGGTTGAATCCCAGAGATCCTGACATTCTCAAACACTGAACTTCAAACACCTAGCGCCCCATTCATTCCCTAAGTCTGTTGACAGAATGCTAAGCAGTTCACTTCCCCTGCTGTTTAGAAGCTATCAGTCAAACATCCTGCTTGAATAGAGATAGCCCAGGTGCAAACCTGTTATGTGGTCAGGTCTGAAATCTAGGCATTTCCAGGGACATTTTTATAGTTTTAGGACTGCAAGGAAAGGGTAGGGCTTGACAATGGTTGTGGGAGCTCATTTTGTACCCCCTTGCCTCCCAGGCTATATCAATGCTATTCTCAGCAGCCAGTGGCCCTGTCACACTGTGCTGGCGGAGTTGTCTTTCAGTGGAGGTAGCTGACCAGACTCTTGTCCTTTCCCTAGTCACTGCCTCTATTGGGGGTAGATTGCAAGAAAGGGCTAGAAGGAAAATGATAGCACCGTATGTCTGATTCCTCTGTTCTGGTCTGACCACATTTAGAGTATTGGAATGAATTTTGAACCTCACATTTTTAGGAAGAACACTGACAAAAGAGAGGGTCATTTGGATTTTGTTATGATTCTTTGTTGACCCCACTTGGGTTTTTCTTGGCAAAGATACTGGAGTGGTTGGCCATTTCCTTCTCTGGTTCATTTTGCAGATGAGGAAACTGAGGCAAACAGGATTAAGTGACTCGCCCAGGGTCACATAGCTAATAAGTGTCTGAAGCCAAATTTGAACTCAGGAAGATCAGTGTTCTTGACTCCAGACCCAGGGCTCTATCCACTGCACCACCTACCCAACCCTCCTTTGTGCCAGGCATTGTGCTAAGCTCTGAGGATACAAACAGAAATCAAAAGACAATCTCTTCTCTCAAGGAGCTCAGGGATTAATGGAGGTGATAACATACATTAACATGCAAACAACTATTTACGAAAAGACACAGACAGGATCAACTGGAGATAATCGATGGGTAGTGAAAGGCCTGCAGACCATGCCATATGAGGAACCGATAAGAAAACCTTGAGATTTGACCCTCACCACCTCCTTCCTGAATGACTGCACCACTGACCCTCTCTTCCCACTCCATCCAGCACATCCTCCAAAAAGTTGCTAAGTGGATATACCTGGAAAGTAGATCAGACTATGTTATTCCCCTGCTCAGGAGGCCTCAGTAATTTCCTATTACCTTGAGGATGAAATACAAACTCATTGGGCATTTAAAGCCCGTCTCACTATCTTTCAGACAGTTTTCATTGCTCTTAGCTCTCATCCAGGATACATTCTATATGGCCCCTTTCTTGTTTCCCATACACAACATTCTGCTCTTGCCTCTGTACCTTCTCACAGGCTGCTCCCCAAGCCTGGAGTGCCCTCTGTCATCTCCATGTTTTGGAATCCCCAGCTCCCTTCAAGGATTAGATTAAGTGCTGTTGTCTATGGAAGCCTCTACGGATAACCTACTTGTCAATGCTCATCCCCACCCAGAAATTTGATTTCATTTTATATATACTTTGTATTTTCTTATCTGTGAACATGTTCTTTCTCAACCCACACACTTCCTATCCTCACCCCAGGAGAGTGTAAATTCCCTGAGACAGAGACTAATTCATCTTTTGTCTTTTAATCCTCAGTACTCCAATGGCTGGGTATAGTAGGGCTTAATTGAATTGGCATATAGTGGTAGGCTTGTGGAATCAAATTGGACTGAACTGAGAAGAGATTGGCTAGAAAGGACACGATCGATGCCTTCAAATATTTGAAGGGATGCCATGTGGAAAGAGAGATCAGACTTGGTCTGCTTGGCTCCAGAGGACCAGACTGGGAGCAAATGTGAAAAGGGAGGGCATTTCAGAAGGGCAGAGCTTGACCTCAGTAAGGAAAAACCTCTGAACCACAAAGAGCTGCCTAAAGTAGGTTGGGCTGCCTTGGGAGCTGGTGGGTGACCACTAATGATGCTCACGTACAGAGGGGACTTCTGTGGAGTCACAGGCTGGGCCAGATGACCTCTGAGGTCCCTTCCCACCGAAATCCAGAGAATGAGTCTGTGATTAGTGAGTGCTTTCCTATTCATTATCTCATTTTCTTTTCACAAACTTTTATCTTATTTTGTAATAAAAGGTCCTTTGATAGGGAACATATTTGTCATTCCTTTTCCTACCACCAACAAACTGGAGAAAAAAATCTAGACACACAAAAATGGAAGGAATCACTCAAATCAGTTCCTTATAAATACAAGAAAGTGAAATTTTCATTCTTTTTCTTATCTTTGTCTTCACGGTCTTTTCCTTTTGTCTGCATTAACCTTTCTAGACAGTTCCTTTCCCAACTCTTTTTTCTTTTTTAAATGTTTAGGCATTTTGATCTTCACAACCCCACCTCATATATGAAGTTAAGCCTCATGCCCTCTGCTCTGGTGCTTAGTGTCCCTCTGTACAATCAGCAGCAACAACAACAACTAACATATAGCATTTACTGTGTTCCAAGCATTGTGCTAAGTGCTTTATAATTCTTAGGTCATTTGATCCTCATAACAGCCCTGGGAGGTAGGTGCTATAATTATCCCCATTTTACAGATGGGGAAATTGAGGCAGATAGAGCTTAGGTGATTTGCCCAGTGCCCCACAGCTAGTAAGTATCTGAGGACACATTTGAACTCAGCTCTTCTTGACTTCAGGCCCAGTGCTCATTCACTACACTGCTGTCTTTAAATTTTATCAATCTATATATCTATATCTACCTATATCTATACACACACACATATATGCGTATGTATATGTGTATGTAGTATATAATATATAGTATAGTGTATAATTATACTATATTAATTCATATGTTATATATTATATAGCACAATTGATTATATATTTATGAGTACATGTTTCATCCAATAGAATGCCCTTTTTGGGGGCAGGGTCTATTTCATTTTTGTCTTTGTATTCACAGTATTTGGTACACAGTGGGTACTTTGTGTTTTCTGAAAATTATTGCTCTCCTTTGTTTTTCCATTACCTAAATATGACAATATAACCCTCTTTCCCTTCTCCTAATGTTTGTTGACTGGTTGCCAACCAGTGAAGACTTAGCTCTTCTGGTTGGAAACTGGAATATTGTGATCAGCTTTAATTAAACAATTTTAGGAAAGATCCTCATAACTTGGACCAAGTCTAGAGCAGGAAACTAATGTTGAGTCTTATGAGGACTGATTGAAGGAACCAATGGTGGGGGGTGGGGATGACATCTTCAATCATTTGAAGGTGTTACTTAGAAGTGAAACTAGGTCTTCTCTGCTTAGCTGCAGAGGGTAGAAGTAGGGGTATTTGGTGGAAATGGAAGAGCCAAATTTAGGCATGTTGTCAGGAAAAACTTTCCAAATATCAAGGTTTTCCTAGTATGGAAAGGGCTGCCTCTGGAAATGTCCATCCCCCCTCCTCCAGCCAGAATCTTCAAGCAAAATTTGGATAAGCAATCTTGTTAGGGATGCTGGGAAAGGAATTCTTCTTTAGGTTTTATTTATACTAGATGACCTCTGAGGTCCTGTCCAACTTTGAGGTTCTATAGCTCCCAAGTCCAGTGCTTTTCCTACAGGTCCTTCTGTTGGCACACTACCCCATCCCCAAAGATCAGAAGCTCCTTTGTCCTTACTATCTAAGAGCAGTTTATTGCTGTCACCTATATTCAGTGATAAAGGACCCTGAGACTTCTCCCTGACCTCTTAGAGGAAGAAAACAAACCATTGTTGGGTTCCCATCCCACACTGCCCTTATATTGATTATGGAGGAGGACATATTTTTTCCTCAAATGTCCTGATACTTTGTTACCTTCTCCCTGGAGTCTCTGAAGAGACAGGAAGGTCCTCGCAGTCTCAGAGCCCCCCAAGAAATCCCACTTTGGCTCCTTCCAACCCCAATCCCTGAGACAAACCAAGGAGAAGGCACAGGGCTCTTTCTTTGGAGACCTAGGCTCCCCCATCCAAATTCAGGCTGCCTGGCAAAGTCCTCTCGCATTGTCAAGACACATATGACAAATATTGCCTCACGTCAAGCTCATAGCTCTGGTAAAGGGTTTGTCATCCTGCAGTATATTTTACAGCCATCTGTCCCGCCTGTTACTTTTCTTGTTGCTAGTCTATAAGTTTCAAGGGCAGAGTCCTTGGCGGTCACTGTGAATTTTCACTCCCTACTAAGGCGGCTGGTCTCAGCAGCATGATGAAGTCACTTTAACCTTCTTCTTTATTTCTACCCAGCTAAAACGAGCTTCTTGACATGGGAGATAAACTGCTTCAAGTGTGAGCTCTGAATAACAAAATCTGGCACTTACATCCTGCCCTGAGTGGGCTTAATGAAAGTTCCCCAGAGAGAGATAAGGAAGGTCACATATATTCGTGTGCTCAGCCTAGCCCCGGGTGGAGTGTTATAACGGAACTGAATGAATTAGAGCAAAAGGAAAGGGGGAAAATGGCGGGGGTGGCCATTCTCTGGAACTTTTGGATGACTCTGCCAAGGTAATTTTTTTTTTCATCATTTCCACATCCGGGCTTTTGTCCCAGCCAGCATTCACTCTTTGTTTCTGACTCCTGGGAATTTGACATTAAAAGCTTGATTCCTCTGCTGCTGACTTTTCTCCATCATGTGGGGGCACCTGTGCTTGGGGACTGGCTCAGCACCATCATTAGCAGGGGTGGACAGCCTTTAGTTTGAAAGGAAAACCCTTCCATTCGTTTGTTTGAAAAGGGGAAAAGAGGGGGTGTAAAAGGCATGATGAAAATCACATGAAATTTACCCAATATTGAATGGGGCTTGGAGCCTCCTCCACCAATGAGGAGGTGGATTGAGAAACATTTTCATTATGTACAAAAGAGAAATAATCTGAAAATCAAACTCCTCCTCAAAGTAGTCTAGATCTCTATAATAGGAAGGGATCTCAGAAGCCAGTGATCCCAACCCACTCATTTTCCAGTTGAGGAAACTGAGGCTCAAAAAAGGATCCTAGATTTAGATCTGGTCCCCCTCATTTTCCAGTTGAGGAAACTGAGGCTTAGACAGGTAAAGTTACTGGGGATCACAGGATTATAGACTTAGAACCAGAAACAACCTCAGATACTATCATGTCTATCCCTCCCATTTTGCCCAAAGTCACACAGGTACTAAAATGTTAGAGGCAGAATTCAAACCCAAGTTGTCTATGAATCCAGTGCTCTTTCTATAGAAAACATCCTCTGACTTTCCAGATAGGGTTTCTTCTGTTGTGGTTCATGAATGCTGTTATAAAAGGGAAAGTTGTCATATTGTCAACCAGCCCCTAGCTTGCACTCATCAGTATCTCCCCAGTTAAGATGGAGTCCTTGGAAAGTCAAGGTTGCCAGGGAGCCAGAGACCAACTCTCCAGCTCTAGCCCAATGCCAAGCTCATTCTACCTCCAAAGCTTTGCCCATGTTGCTCTTGCCCATAATACTCTGTCCTCCTCACTCAGTGTGTCAGATGATTGCAAATTCTTTTATAGCCAGCTCAAGCTCCGTGAAGCTTTCCCCAATGATGTCATCTTCTTTGGAACCACTTAAGCTTCTTAGAATCAGAATATCATCAATTTAGAGTTAGCAGGGGCTTTAGAGGTTTTGTCTTTTTACCCCAGTGCTTAATAACACAGTACCAGGCACATAGTAGATTCTCTAAAATGTTTGTTCTTTGGTTGATAGTCAGAGTGAGGTTTGATGATGCAGGATTTGGAAGCAGGTCAGAAGTGTTTGACCTTGTTGCAATGGGTACCAGAATTTTCTTACGTACAGTCTCTGGAGAAGAAATGAGTCTCCAGAAGATGAAAAGATGGGAGTTGGAGGAAGGAGGGGCAAAGCAAATACATTCTCACAATAATCTAATATTCCCTGGGTCATGGTGAGTGGCCCTAATTCCCACATTTGTAGGAGTGGTACTTCCAGCTCTGCAAACCAAGACAAAACTAGGAAGAGAAATAGATCGATTCACAAGGCAAGCAGTCCTGGGCCATCCTGCCAGGGAGGCTGATCCTGATTTTCATTCCCCAGACTTTCAGGGGGTATTTTCCTAGGCCTTGTTCTATTTGTTCCTAATGATCTTCCAGGACCACATTCCTAAATGATCACAGCAAAGTGACGTACACCCCTCAGTCCAGCCTGTTGCCAGAATTCCTCCCTTACAGATGGGGAGTGACTCATTTTGTGACAATTCTGGGGATCCGGGTGGGACCTTGGCCATTGCCAGAATGCTTTCTTCTTAGACCATGCTCCCTAAGTCATGCAGAATTCATGTGTGGCCAACATCCTTCTTTCTCCTCTCTCTCTCTCTCTCTCTCTCTTTTTCTCCCCCTTGCTTTAATTTCTTCTCTGTTCTCACTTTCTTTTCCATTTACTATCAAGTTTTAATTAATAAGACCAGGAATGGGGGACTCCACCTAAGCAGATGCCTTGGCAAACTGAGAATTAATATGTGATCACCTTTTTTGTTTCAACTCTGGTCACTGGAAATCTTTCTTACCTACTTTTAGTTCCTGCTCTTGCCTTAGTGAGTAGAGTCTCCTGAACGTACCTTGCTGATGGAGGAAATGGAAGGGTACCAGGGTCATCATTGTGAACATTTGGCATTCCTCTGTAGGTTCTTACTGTGTACTGCCTTCCTTTCCACACTTTCCAATCCAGCCAAATGGGCTTCTTTCACACTGAACATTCTAATTCTCATCCCCAAGCTTGTTTAGGCTTTTTTCCTGCCTGGGATGTACCCCTTTCTCACCTCCATGTCTTGACCTTCCCCAACTAAGTCATCTTCATTGGAGCCACAGAAGCTCTGTGGACTGAAGTCCACAGGATCAGAATTTCATAGATTTGAAGTCAGAAAGGATCAGAGGATGATAGATTTAGAGTTGGAAAGGTGTTTAGAAATCATCAAATTTAATCCCCTCATTTTATGGATGAAGAAACAGAGGTTTGGAGAGGTATGCAAAGCCTTGTACAACAGCTTACCTCAAGTGCCACCTCCTCCATGAAGCCTTTCCTACTCTGCTCCCTGCTCCCCACCCCACCCCTCTGCATTTTCTAGTGCCTCCCCCTTGCTGAAATGACCTGGTTTTACTTTGCATATAATTTGCCTCTGCTTTTTTTATGTGTTATTTTCCCTGATAGAATACAAGCTCTTTGAGCTGTGTTTATCTCTGTATTCCTGGCACTCAGAATAGTTCCTGGTACGTGGTATAGGCTTAATAACATTCTTATTGGTTGATTGATTGTGCAGGATGGCATAGGTGGAAAAGGGCTAAGGTCAGGACTGAATATGTGTTGGTCCTGAGACATTTGCTAGGAATTGGATTTTAAGGAAATCTCAATCTCAGCTTGTTTTCTTGTGATTTGCCCGTTTTCCAAAAGAGTTGAGTATGGATTAATAATATGCAGGGGTGGGAAACCTGTGGCCTCAAGGCCTCATGTGGCCCTCTAGGTCCTCAAGTATAGCACTTGGAATCCAAACTTCACAGAACAAATTCCCCTAATAAAAGGAATTGTTCTGTAGAAATTGGACTCAGTCAAAAGGCCACACTTGAGGACCTAGGAGGCCACATGTGACCTTGAGGCCACAGGTTCCCCACCCCTGGATATAGAGCATTCAGAAACACCTATTGTTGTAGGGGATACCACAATATTCTTCTATATAAGCTCTTGAGCAGAGATGAGTCCCTAGACTCACCCCCAGTGAACTACCATTCACATCTCTCAATCATTTGCAGACCTGGGGAGTCTAGACGTTAGGAAGGTCAAAAGTAGTAGGGAGAGTGGTGGTGTAGAAGGCCTGTACTGTAAGAATTTGGTTTATTATTACTTCATTGATTGAATAAAATGATTAAAGTACCCACTGTGTGCGATGCACTGTAGTTACTATTAGGGCAATTATGAAGATAAGTAAGACATGATCTCTTAAATTCAGGAGCTGATCAGCTGGTTGAGAAAGATAGGGTGGATCATGGTGGGAAATGTTACATGAAATATATGCAGATAACTGTGAAACCTTTATGTGAGACTCTCACATGACATGGAGGGCCCAGGAGCTTTTTGGGGACTCATCCCGTCTCTGGTTCATAGCTTCCATGCAGAAGATTTAGAACTTTTGACATATGACCATAATTGGTAGAAGGTTGCCATAAATCTTCTTTATAAGCATACAGCCCAAAAACTCAAAGAAGAAAAATTTTAGTGATGGAAAATAAAACAATTCAAAAACAGAACTCATGGGAAATGAAAAGTTCATCCAATGGGAGGTCCTCCCTATATAGATCTGCAGAACCTGAAGCCATTCCCAATCCTACACTATATAAGACTTCTAGCAGGTGTCGTCTCTTACAGCTCTTCCTGAAATTCTACACAATTGTCAACAGGGGGCATAAATATTACTCTCCCAGCTCAACAACATGGCTCCCCAGTTTTGATAACCATTTGTGGAAGGGTTGGGGGAAAATCCTTCTGCCAGTGGCCCTGTGATATTACTATAGAGAGTCAGTACTCCAAACCATCCCTATTGTGGCAGAAGACAATGTTCTGCCCATCGCAGCTGCCAATGACAGTGGTACTGGGCTAGACCAATTTGTGTTTGTTCTGCAGTATCTTACCAATGCAATGGGTTGTGTTGACCTCTGGCCTCGTAGAAATTTGCCCAAAGTCAACAAAAAACAGCTCTTTTCAATTCTGGGCATGTCTCCATCACCAATACCAGGTCAGATAGGATGACTCCAAACTTTAATCCTTTTTTTAAATTCAGGCATATATCTAGATGACTTTAGTGGATAGAACCCTAGGCCTGGAGTCAGTAACCCTGTTTGCCTCAGTTTCCTCATCTATAAAATGATCTAGGGAAGAAAATGACAAACTACTCTAATATCTTTGCCAAGAAAACCCCAAATGGAATCATGAAGAGTAAGACATGATTGAAAAATCACTGAACCAAAACATATAGTTGGTATGTCTCCTGCACTGAGTACTCCCCATGTCCAACTTACAGAAGTTTAACAAAGCATTCACAATTTCTTCCTGTGTCTATCATGTCCTCACGGGTAGCAAAAAGCACGCACAGTACCATGAGTTGGTATAGTGGAATGGACAGAGATGGCCCCACTACAAATAGAATTATAATAATATAAAATGGAATAAGATAGATGCATGAGAGGACTATAAGGTGCCATGAGGGCAACGTGAGCTCTGGTTGCCTTCATGGATGAGGTGAAATTTGTGTCACATCAAAGGATTGTGACCTATGCTGGCATCTCATTACTGGTCTAGAAATGGATGGTTCCTAGGAAGGAATTCCAGGAGATGGAAGCTCTGTGTTCTTTGAAGCTTTCTCGTCCTGTAAGGTTACTTCAGTACTAAAGCTTCCTTGGTTTGCAAAAAGTCTTTCCAGACATCAGAAGGAGGGCATCCCACAGAAGGGAACTGATCTTCCAGTTTTTGACATGTCCTTATCGGCCTGTTTTTCTGGGTTCCGTCTCAGTGGCTATGGTCAAAGAACATGAAGAAAACAAGTTCCTAACACAACCTTCCTTTTTTTTTTCTTCAGGTTCTACCAAAGACCTGATAGAGACATGTTGTGCTGCTGGACAACAGTGGGCCATTGACAATGCTGAATGCACAGAGATACCTGTGAGTGGGGCTGATGGTGATGTCTGCAGGTAAGGCAGAGACCTCTTTCCCATAGGCACCTTTCATCTTTAGCCAGAGCTTTTGAGCTAGATTTCAGAGGATCCCAGGAATATGACAGTGAAGACTTTAAAATGACATTCAATGTCACGTTAGTAGCTGGGGAGGCAGCATAGTATTATGAAAACCTGCTGGATGGCAGCTAGGTAGCTCAGTGGATAGAGCACTGAGCATAAAATCAGGAAGATCTGAGTTCAAATCCAGCCAGTGGAACTCTGTAAAAAATCACTTAACTTGTTTGCCTCAGTTTCCTCAACTGTAAAATGGGGATAAAAACAAAAATAAAGTGTAACTGGCAAAGGGAAAGAAGGAAGGAAGGAAGGAAAGAGGAAAGGAAGGAAGGAAGCAAGAAGGGAGGAGGGAAGGAAGGAAGGGAGTGAGGGAGGAAGAAAAGAAGGAAGGAAGGAAGGAAGGATGGAGGGAGGATTTATTAAATACTGCTCTTTGTCAGGCACTGTGCTAAATACTTTCCAAATAGTATCTTACTGGATTCTTGCAGCAACTCTAAACCATAGGTGCTATTGTTATTCCCATTTTACAGTTGATAAAATTGAAATAAGTGACTTACCCAGGGTCACACAGCTAGTAAGTATCTGAGGTAGAATTTGAACACAGGTCTTCCCAACTCCAGATCCAGTACTCACTCTACCTCCTAGCTGTGCCTCCAAGTTCCAAAGATCATTGCACAATCCTCTTTATCCCATTCCATACCATGGTCAGTAAATGTTGTTTATAAAGACACTGTTCTCTGGATCATGTACTTTCCATTCTACATGAAGGAGTGGGAAGGGGAAGGTTCTGGGTTACCTGGTGATGGACAGGCATATCATTTTCAGTGACTCCAAGACCCAGGTATCAGTGCATCATTGTTCAGTTCAATTCAATTCAATCTGATTTTAAACCCCACATACATGCATTATTCTGGGAACTGGGAATACAAAGAAGAAATCTAACTGTGCCCTTAGCATCCTCCCAGCTGCTAGTACCCTCCCTCCCAAAACTACCCCGCATTCATTTTGCATATATTCTATATTTACTTGAACATTTATTAGAGTATAAGATTCTTGGGGGTGAGGGCTTTCACTTTTGTTTTTGTGTTCTCAGAACTTAAGCTGGAATTATACCAGCTCCTGGTGCTTAATAAATGCTTATTAATTGACCAATTGTTTATACTGGGGGTGGGAAGAGAAGAATACAACATGTAAACAAGTAAGTGAATACATGATCTTTACAAAGCAATGTTTGGTATTGGAGCAGAATGGAATAGCATGAGATAAGGAAATAGAATGAAGTATTCACCTTAGGATCATGGGCACCCACAAAGAACTCTTCTTTCTGAGCTTCATGGTCACAAGGCTTGAGTGGTAACATCTCCTTTCACACTAGCCATGCTAGAGGATGCCTCCAAGCATTGTCCTCAATACCATCCCTCTCTACCTCAGTGGGATGAAATTGCCCTTTTCAAGAGCAGAGTGGTGGTGACCCATGCTGCTGCTGCTGCTATGGATGTGTTGTTCCGGTCTCCTTGGCAACCAGGAAATCAGAGTGATCCATCCCTCTGGAGAGTGGAATGCAGAGAGGGGTGGAGAGGGGTAGTCAAGAGGAGCTGGGTGTGGGATTCCATTCCTTCAGCTTTGAGACTTCTGCATCCAGTCCTACATTAGGTTCTGCTACTTGTCTTTCCTCCACATCTCACTCATATGTCTGTCCCTCTCCATCCTGAGGACTCACACATTCCTTCTATATGCCTTTTAGCTATAGATCTCCCTCTCTCTGCTATGGCTGTCCAGACTCTTAACATCTTAAGTCCAGAACGCACCTATGCTCTCCTACATAGACTCATGAACCCAGCTCTCTCCTGTTCCCAACACACCATCATTGAAATCACATTCCTCAAGTGTCATTCAATGGCTCATAAACACACCCGCTTTGGTTCCCTATTGCCCTATTTAAAAAACAAAACAAAACAAAACAAAACCCCGGACCCAGGATTTCAGCTGCATAAGGAGCTCCCAGGTATATTGGGAGCTATATATTAAGGAGCTCCCAGGTATATTGACATCTTCTCTGCATCCTATGGTCTTAGAGAGTTGCCTGGGGGTGCTTAGAGAATCTCAATTGCCTTTTGAGTTAAATTCTTACTCTTTGGTTGGGGTTTAAAGAGAAAGGGCAGCACCAGCCCAGTGGGAGACAACGCTTTTGCACCTGTTTGATGTCTTGTTGTACTTTAGCAAAAGGGGAGAAATAAGGAAATTGGGATCTACTGCTCTAGGAAGTTTCCCAGCCCCGGGAGATTGTCCCACACTCACCTCAGGGACTTCTACAGTTGGGTTCTCTGAAACCTTCATCTTGTCATTGTCTTTTTTTAAACCTAATCCCAGACTCCTCTGCAGGCAAGCCCAGCATCTGTAACTGGCTCATACTCCCCTCCATCTTTGTTCAGAGGCAATTTTTCAGCAGTTTCTCTCCCTTCCTTCAAACTTCTTCCTCAGTGAAATCTTCCCTCATTGACAACTCTTCCTTCCAGTCCCACCATTACTCCCTGTCTCCCTGATGCCCATGTATATGGTTTAGTCTTAACTTGGGTGTGGACTTGTTTCTTAAACATCTCCACAATGCACTTCAGCAAACATGTGCTAAGCAAGGCACTCTACTGGGAACTGGGGATATGAAGAGAAAAAGGAAACAGTCCCTGCAACTTTAACCTCTGTTCTCCATCCTCTATGTGACTTTCAACCTCTTGACCCCTCAGTTCTTTCCCAGGCCATTACCCCTATCCTGATGACACTTTCCTCCCTTCACTGTCTTAACCATTTGATGAATCAGCTCAACTCAACACTGTCCTCTTCTCTCAAGACCTTTGCCCCCTTATGCTATCACATATCTGCCAAGCTTCAGCCTTGAAGCACTCCTACCATCTGCTGTCTTCACAGCTACTAACCTGCTACTGAGTGAAGCTGGAAAAAATCATGAAATGGTTCTGACTGGGTCCACTGCAAATTTATGTTCCATAATCTCAAGTGGGCTCTTGCTGTGGCCAGGAAATCCTCCTAGGTATCCCTAATTGATTAGCTGTCCAAGTCACCACAACATTTTTCCTGAATTTTTGATCCCTCATCAAAATTCCCATGACTCTTCTCCCAGCACAGGCCAAAAGAGAACCTAGCCTCATGTTTCACTGCTAAAATTAAGGCTATTCTCTGAGAGTTCCCACTCTTCTTCCTCCTTATCTCACATTACCCAGATGCCTTCTGCCACTCTCTGCTCCTTCACCCTACCTCACATGAATAGGTAGACTTATTCCTTGCCTCAGGCTAACACTCAAAATATACAAGTGCTCCCAGTTCATCTCATCTTCTTCAGCAGATTGCCCACATGATCATCCCCACTCTCTCACTGATCCTCAATTTCTCATTGTCTACTGGGTGCTTCTCTACTGTCTACAAACACTGCCATGTCTCCCCTGTTCTCAAAAAAGCCTCACTTGATCCATCCATCCCTACTAGCTATAATTCTGTGTCACTCCCCTTTCATGCCTAAATTTCTTGAGATAGCCATAATTCATGACTCCCTTTCCTCTCACTCTCTTCTTAAATTCTCTTCCATCTGTCTACTGAATCCATAATTCAACTGAAACTACTCTCTCCAAAGTGACTAATGATCTCTTAATTGCCAAATCTAATGACCTTTGCTTAATCCCCATCCTTTTTTTATTCCTTTGAGGCAATTGTGGGTTAAGTGACTTGCCAGGGCCACATAACTACTAAGTATCCGAGGCCAAATTTGAACTCAGGTTCTCCTGACTACAGGGTTGGTACTCTATCCACTGTGCCACCTAGCTGCCCCAATCCCTATCTTTCTTGATCTCTCTGGACCCTTTAACTCTATCAATCACCTTCTTTTCCTTGCTATTCTTTTCTGTCTTGGTTTTTGTGACATTACTCTCTCCTGATTCTGTTCCTATCTGTTGAACAACTCTTTCTCAGTCTTCTTTGTTGGACCTTGATGCAAGTCATAACCACTAACCATGGGTGTTGACCAAGGTTCTTTCCTGGGCTCTCTTCTCTTCTCCCTACATATTATTTTGCTTGGCTATCTCATCAGCTCCCATGGATTCAATGATCATCTCTATGCTAATGACTACCAAATCTACTTGCTGGCTCTAACTTGTCTCCTGCCTTCCAGTTTCACACCTCTGATTGCCTATTGGAGATCTTGAACTGGATGTCTTGCAGACATCTTAAACTCAACATACCTAAAACTGAGCTCATTATCTTTCTCTCCCTGCCCAACCCCCCCTTCTTCCCAATTTTCCAAGCGCTGTCAATGACACTATGATGATTCCAGTTACAAAGGCTCTCAACCTAGTTATCATCCTGAATTCTTCTCATTTCCAATTTATTGTCTAGTCTTGTCAATTCTTCTTTTGTAACATATCTCATATATGTCCCCTCCTCTCTTCTGATACTGCCACCACCCTGGTATAGACCCTCATCACCTCATATCTGAACTATTGCAGTAGGCACCTGGTTGTTATCCTTGTCTCAAGTATTTTTTTGTTTGGGGTTTTTTTTTTTGGTCTTTTAAAATTTTTTTTGGTTTAGACAAATACTAAAATTTAAATACATGATAAGAAAAGAAAAAGAAACATTATAAACTTAAATATTAAACCTAAATACAAAATAAGAAAAGAAAAAAATATGTCATGTGCACAGCAGAACATAGGAGAGGATTCAAAATAGGTCAAAATAGCTTATCATTTAAAGAAAGCCTATATATTAAATACTGTGCATGAAGTTGAAAACTGTCCATCTTTTCTTTGCTTCCTTGTAGGTTTCCTTTTGTTCTTTGCTGTACACTTTTTCCTTTGTTCTTTGTTCTTTGTTCTTTTTCCCTCAAGTCTTTCCAGGTCCATCCCCTGCTCAGCTGTTAAACTGATCTTCTTAAATCAAAAATCTGATCATGTTACCTCACTGCTCAATAAGCTCCCTATCACTTCTAAGATCCTTTCCACTTCACAGCAAGTCCCACACCCTTGTAACAAGATCATCATGTGATGAAGTGGAGGTTGACTAGGGGATAGACTAGATGGCCAATTCTGTGAACCTGAAAATCCTGAGTTGGTCTGATATTGAATGATTAATCATTCCTTCCCATAGGGATTTCAATACTTCAAAAGATCTATTATTTTTATTGTTGCAGGTACCCAGCACATCAGCTCATTTCACCCCTCTCCCGACACACATCCTACCAGGTCTCCTGAGTTGCCATGGTCAAATTACCTGTTAACTTTTTGGTGTTCAGCCTTGTTGTAACTAGCTAAATTGATCTTTGGGTGACAAACATATAGCATGACACCAGATCTAACCTTATAAATTTTGCAGAGTAGTAGGACCTACCAGAACTTAGAGTCCATTGACATGGTCTTCTAAAACTCAGAGCTATCTTCTGGCCATGATGAACCACTGGAGTGTGACTTTTAAGGAAAGCTTCCAATACTAAGGGGAAATTACTTTGAGTCCCCTTGATCTTTTTCAAGAGATTATGTTTGGAGAAGTCATGAGACTTTAGAGCCTGTCACCTGACCCTTCATCCCTGACCAATGACTTGTTTTCCTCTCCATTCTTTCTCTCTGAGGGAAAGGAACATTCCTGGATCATGATCATGATGGATCAGCACCTCCCTCCCTCCTTGGCCCTAACATCATCCAGTCCTGGCTTAATAATAGCTTGCCTAGGGGTGGGGTGTCTCTGCTCCTTATGAGCTCATGGCCTTGAGCCAAGAAGCTGTCTTTCAATGAAGGCACACCACCTGTTGTTTTGCAGTCCCAAGAAAAGCTTAGAAATTTGCTTCTCTTTCTGAAAAAGAAGAGGGAGCTAGATTCCTAGGAGATGCTTTTGTGTATTTGTTGTAAAGGATCACAAAGGACTAAGTTGTTATTATAAAACATAAATACCTTCTATTTGTATAGCATATTTTCTAAAATGGAGTTAAGTATTCTATTTCCTCTTCTGTTAATCTGGGCAATTTATATTTTTGTAAATACTCATCCATTTCAATTATATTGTCAGATTTATTGGCATATAGTTGGGCAAAATGGCTTCTAATTATTACTTTAATTTTCTCTTCATTAGTGGTGAATACACTCTTCATTTTCAATACTGGTAATTTGGTTTTCTTTCTTTTTAAAAAAATCAAATTAACTATTTTATTTATTTTATCTATTTTATTTGGTTTTTTTTCTATAAAACCAGTTCTTAGTTTCCTTTTTTTTTTTAGTTCAATGGTTGTCTTATTTTCAGTTTTATTAATCTCTTCTTTCATTTTCAGGATTTCCAATTTGGTGTTTAAGTGGGGATTTTTAATTTGTTCTTTTTCTAGCTTTTTTAGCTGCATGCCCAATTCATTGATCTGCTCTTTCTCTATTTTACTGATATAAGCATTCAGGAATTTAAATTTTCCCTTAAGTAAGTATTTAACTTACTTAACTTTATATATATATACACACAAAACTTATTTTCAAAACATTTTGTATCTACTATCTCATTCTAATTCTGTTAAACAAAAATTTATCATGTGCCTATTGTGTGTGATGGAGCGTGGTGTAGAAGACAGCAAGAGAACCTTGGAGTGAGAAGAACCTGGGTCTAAGTACTGCCTCCTGTACATACTAGCTACATGCTAGAACTATAGTAGCCACTATCTGCTATGTAGTAGCAGAGCGGGTGCTGATCTGCATTAGTGGAGGGAAT
Organism: Pseudochirops cupreus; assembly: GCA_028627135.1. Taxonomy (NCBI): domain Eukaryota; kingdom Metazoa; phylum Chordata; class Mammalia; order Diprotodontia; family Pseudocheiridae; genus Pseudochirops; species Pseudochirops cupreus. Next base: position 370,336,622 of record CM053583.1, on the reverse strand, counting down.
TTCCTCACAAGGAGTTCCCTACATGCATGAAATCACAGAAATCAATCATCATGACCACCACCCCACCCCTGTCTATTTCTCTGTTTAAAAAGACACACACACATACACACAACACATACACAGACACACAGACACCACGCATTGTGCTAGACAATGATAACACAAAGGAGAAAGAAAACAGTTTCTCCCTGAAGAGACTTTGAGAAGAATTTGGAAGCATGCAAATAAGTGATACAAGGTATAGTAGAATGTGAGAGAGGACAATTCCATGCATTTTATAGGAAAGGAGACTGAGGTTTACATGATAATTTACATGATAATTATTTTGCCCAAGAACACACAAGTCTTTGGGCAGAGCTGAGACTAGAACCCATGCCTTTTGCCTTCAAGGTGAGTGTTCCTTGAACACAAGGCAATCTACTAGGTTATGACTCTCATTTTGCCAAAGGACTAGCTGTTTGCCCTGGAAAGAAAAATCTTCTAGTTGTTTAAGCCCCTCAGAGATGGGGTGGGCTGGAGTGGATGGAAGCATCCTCTATGCACAAAGCCTGGGTCAGGTTTGCATGCATCTCAACTACCAAAGAGGCTTCCTTTGAAATCAGGGGAGAGGGGAAGGAGATGGATGGGAGACAGACCTAGAGGCTATTTATGTCCGTTTTCATCATCCAAGTTATTAGCTTCCAGTTAATGCATCCATCCTGCTCCTCCCCTCCCCTGCCCCCAACCTGTCTATGTTGCAGGATTGCCCAGAAGCAGTGCTGTATCTCCTACTTGAAAGAAAACAGCTGTGTTGCCGGGATGGTCGGTGCCAAGGAAGGTGAAGTCTGTGGGCCTGAGGAGAATGACACCTGTGGAGTCTCCCTTTACAAGGCAAGACCCAGCAGCTCTTTGGTTCTTCTCTTACAAGTTATTCTCAATTCATTTTTACTTTTCTAGCTTAGGTTTCCTTCCTTTAGCTATGTACTTCTGATGGAGAAGTTGGATAGATAGATGGATGGGTGGATGGGTGGGTGGATGGGTGGATGGATGGGTGGATGAATGGATGGATGGATGGATGGGTGGATGGATGGATGGATGGATGGGTGGGTGGATGGATGGATGGATGGATGGATGGATGGATGGATGGATGGATGTGTGGATGGATGGATGGATGGATGAATGGATGAAAAAACACCCATTATACACTGTCTATGTACCAAGCACTGTCATAAATGCTAGTATGAGAAAGTGAGATGGTTGCTGCCTTCAAATGGCCTGCCTCCTAATAGGAGACAACATATATTAGAAAGTGATGTCCAGAGAAGGGAATTTTGATCTGCAAAGTCACAACAGTATGGTAGAAAATGGCCAGGGTGAAGAAGTGTGATCCTAGATCAGGAGTTAAAGCAAGTATCAAGTTCAACAGGGATGACTGACAGAGAATTCAAAAGAGTAATGATTCCTAGGGAGCTGGGGACAGACAACGACAAAGATTCAAAACCTGAACAAGTTCACAGACAAGAAGGTAAAGTCTTCTTTTCATGGCAGGACATCAAATCTTTTTGAGTGAATAGAAAGGGATAGGGAGAGGACTGTTGCCTCTAAATAGAAAGGAAATGTGGAACTCTGCTGAATTTGAGGCATATTATCATGCTGAAGCAGAGGGAAATTTGGTGGTGGTTGTTGTTGGGGGTTGGGATAAACAGCACTAAAGAAGACGAAAATGAGAAGAGCAGTTGGACAAGACCAGGTAAATATGCATAGAAAAAATCTGTGCTGGAAGAGAAAATTTTGAAAGTACCTGAAGGGTTGATTTTCAAGGTATCCGAAAGAGAAGAAGATAACAAATGACTTGAAAAGCTCACAGATGGTAATTACTACTAAAAAGGGGTGAAAGAGAAGACATTCATAACTACCGATCCCTAAAGCTATGGTCTTGTTTTATAAAATCTTTGCAAGAATGATTTACATGTGTATCAAAGATGTCTTTGATGAAGAGATGAGAAGAGAACAGGAAGGCTTTCTCATTTTTTTACTCCCATAAGATGACAACTGACTGATAGGTTCACAGTATGTAGGATCCTGCTCTGTTATATGTTTATTTATTTTTAAATGACTGTATTTTTGGTTGTTTGTTGATTACCAGAACAAAACAAAACATTTGACTCAGTAGAGAAAAATGTGGTCTTAAAGGCAGTCATCTGACAAAGGTGTGTCCCATGCATGTTGAGATCATTCAAGAATTCCTGAGAGATATAGCCACAAGAGAAATTTGAATTTGTTCAAGATCTTCTGCTTTTATCATTATTAGTTGGAGCATAAAACGGGGAGATACATGCTTGCCAAAGATGCTTGCTGTTCTTGATGAAGGTGTCTAGCCCAGTGGCCAAAGGATTTCCTATCAGTTTTCCAAATGTTCCTACCACCTACCTCTCAGGTTGTTGTAAAGATTAAATAAAATAATATTTCTGAAGTGCTTAGCACCATTCCTGGCGCATAGTAGGTATTCAATAAATACATATTTCTTTCTCTTCTCACTACTTACAGATGACTTTGCATTAATTTTATCAAGCTTTAAATCCATAAGTATTCAAAGGTGTTCAGCCACACAGGAAAACCAAGTGGATAAAAAATCTCATTGCTGAGGTTACTGTATACAGTTGGATTTTGGCCCATTGAATTCAACTCAGTTTAACTTGACATTTGTTAAACTATGTGTCTGGCACTATGGTAGGGGCTAGTGAAAGACAAAAATGAAGCAATCTGTCTTCAAGTACTTTACATTTTAGAGGGAGAAAGGGAATACTATATGTGTACATAAATAAATACAAAATATATACATAGGAATACAAAGTAATTTAAAGAAGAAAAAAACCTAGGGGCAGCTAGGTGGCGCAGTGCATAGAGCATTGGCCCTGGAGTCAGGAGGACCCGAGTTCAAATGTGACCTCAAACACTTAACACAAAAACCTAGCCATGTGACCTTGGGCAAGTCACTTAACTCCAATTGCCCTACCTCCCCTTCCAAAAAAAAAAGCAAGAAGAAAAAAACCTTAGCAACTGGAGTGGGTGAGGAGAAAGCTGTGCTTTGAGGGAAGGTAGAGATTCTACAAGGCAGAGGTGAGGAGTGAGTGCATTCTAGATATGAGGGACCATCACCTGTGCAAAGATCCAGAGATGGGAGATGAAATGGTAGAGGAAAACCTCAAACCTTTTTAGTGGATTCTTTCTGGAAGTATATGTACAAATCACACAATATGAGAAGGTTTGTTTGGAACATCTGCAGGTGATAATGGTACCTACTGAGATCATGGATCCACTGGAATTGGGGGGGGGGAGTTGTCTTTAAATCATAACAGAATGTGGAGAAAGTATATCACAATTGAATAGGGAGGTGGTTATATCATATTTATGTGGAGAAAGTCATAGCACATAGCACCACTAAGGAGAGAGAAGTAACAATAGGGAAAATGGAATGGGGAATCTTAAGCCTAGAGAAGAAATATTTTCCATGCAATTACACCTGGAGAAAGGACCCTCTGACTGCTTTACGTGGATGAGGGCTAAGGAGCCAAAGGCAGTTTCATTCATTAAGACTATTAAGAAAAAAACCACTCCCTTTGGGAGCATCTCTAGATTTCTCTGTAAACCTCTTTCCAAACACACCAGGACTGGGTCCTTTTAGAATATCCTCCTTACAGGAGGTGTTTCCCATTTTTATAGGCTGGCCTTATGCACCTTCCTGGTACTATAGACTAGAGGGATTCCTCTGTAATCAGGGGGAAAAAATGAGATCTCTTCAGGCTGTAAAGACCCAGGCTGAGAGGGCAATGATCAAACTCATGAAGGGGCTAGGGAAGGAGAGCCTCTGATTGTTCATACATCTTCCTATGTACTAATTCTAGGAGAATTCCATGAAGGTCAGACAAGGTAAGTTTAGTGAGTAGAAAATTTATAGAGCTTGAAACCTAGAGGAGAGGGACAGGTCAAAAATAGAAACCATTTTCCAAAATATTCAAAGAAACTCATTGATGCCAGACCCACAAGAGGCTGTAAAAGGAAACCAGGATATGTGGGAGTATCATTAACCCGAGAGAATGATGTTGGTTATATCAGTCTGCAGTCCAGGGTACAAAATATACCCTGTTTAGTAGCCCGAGGGCTACAGAGACTCTGGGGCTGACCCAGTATATAGTATCTCTGAAGGTCATAGATGATCATAGAATGTTGGGGTGAGTAGAGGCCACAGGGATCTAGTCCAGACCCCTCACTGTATAGACAAGGAAGGTGGAGCCTAGAGCGGGAATGTGGTTTAGAATTGTAGAATCATAGAACCTTAGTCATTATCTGGTTTAGTTTAGAGAAATCAAGACTCAGACAAAGAAACTGACTTATTCAAACTTTCTTGGACCTCACCTCTCAAAGCACCCTTTGGCTGTCTTATTTCTGCTTCACCTGTTCTTATGTTTTAGTGCCTTAGATGCCAAATACAACGTAGTGTAATTGTGTGGGATATTATTAGCAAAGATAAATTTGTTTTTATGCCTTCCCCATCTGCTGGCCCTTTCCCATTTTCTTTTTTCTGTGACACCTTTATTATATTTTTCACTCCATAATTCTCCACACACTGTATCTTCATTGCTTCCAATGTCCCTGATGGTGGATGCCAGCAGGTAGAGATGGTACCAAAGCCCTGATACTCTGTGATCTTCTCCTTTTGCAGCAATGCTGTGACTGCTGTAACCTAGGCCTGAAAGTCAAGAGTGAGGGGCAGATGTGTGAGTCCAACCCAAATCTGGGATATCCCTGCAACCATGTGATGCTGTCCTGCTGTGAGGGGGAGGATCATCTCATCATGCCTGAGGTCCGAAAGCCCCCTGAACCTTTGCCCACAGTGACACCAGAGAAAGGTAGGTGCTGTCTTCTGCCTGATACCCTTGAACAAATGCATCTTGTCTTTTGCAACCAACACTGGTATGGGAAATTGAGGATTTCCAAGACCAAGAAAGTAGGCCCTTTACAAAATCTTTGGAGAGATTTCAAGCTGACTGCAGTCTTTCTACTTCCTCTCCTCTTCTTTGGTGAACTCACCTACCCTCCTAGGTTTAGCTGTCAGCTCTGGACCCAAAAGGACCAAATCTACATTCCCAGCCCTGACCTCTTTCTCAGAACTCTAGTCTCTTCTAATTATTTGATGGCTATTTCCTCTGCATCTCTTGCTGGTACCTCAAATTCAATGTATCTATATGATAAAGCCCATTATTTTTATCTGAACACTATCTCCCTCTCTTGGCAGAAGGATATCACCCTCCTCACGAATCAGAGCTTGGAAACCTGGAGTTGTTGACCCTCCTTTGCCATACCCCCCCACATCTAATTACCACTGTGGTCAGTCAATTCTGCCTTGGCAGTCTCTCTTACAGGAGTGGGGAACCTGCAGTCTCAAGGTCATATGTGGCCCTCTAGGTCCTCAAGTGCAAACTTCCCAGAGTTTGGATTCAGTCAAAGGGCTGTACTTGAGGACCTAGGGAGCCACATGTGGCCTTGAAGCCACAGGTTCCACACCCCTGTAGGATCATAAAATGCTAGAGTTAGTAGAGACCATGGGGACCATTTAGGCAAGCTCTATCATCATAGCTTACATTTACATAGCTTTTAGTTTCCCAAGTGACTTATAGATATTATCTCATCTTGTCAATCAATCGATTAAGTATTTATTAATCACCTTCTGTGTGCCAGGAACCATTACAGGCACTGGAGAAGCATGTATAAAGAATGAAACAATCCCTAATCACAACAATCTTATGTTCTAATGGTGGGAAGACAAGCACATATAAAAATACATTCAGCATAAGTATGCTAAGGGGCATAATGCGGCATTGGACTTGGAATCAGAAAGACTTGAATTATTATCTTTGTGACCTTGGGCAAGTCTTTTGACTTCTCTCAGCCTCAGTTTCCTTACCTGTAAAATAATAGTAACTACTTTCCAAGGTTGTTGTGAGGATAGATATTCATAACACACTTTGCAAAACCCTGAAGCTCCCTGTAGAGGCTGAGTTATTCATTATTAAATGCAGGTACAGACAGAGAAGGTAAATGTCATAAACCCCTCTCCTCCTTCCATTCCCATTTCCAGTGGCACAGTTCAGGATCTGGTTCCTTCTGGCCCTGGCTCCTCAGGTTCATCCCTTCCACATCTCTCCCTCCTCCAGTCCATGTTTTGCACACACACACACACACGGCTAGAACAATCTTCCTGATCAAATAAGATAGCCTATGTAAAGCACTTTAAAAACCTGAAAGCACTTTAGAAATGTTGGCTATAATTATCATCCACGGTTCAGACCAGGTCGCTTCCTCAGAAATTTTCCATGGTTTCAATTACATAAAAGTGTGTTAATCACCTACTATGTGCAGGGGAGGCTTTCCCCCATCATCTACTGAAACAAGTTCTTTTTTGGGAGGGAAGGGGGCAGAAAGGCAAGGCAATGGGGTTAAGTGACTTGCCCAAAGTCACACAGCTAGTAAGTATCAAGTGTCTGAAACTGGATTTGAACTCAGGTCCTCTTGACTCCAGGGCCTGTGCTCTCTTCATTGTGCCACCAAACTGCCCTGAGGCAAGTTCTAACTCTTCAGTCTGCCATGGAATGTCTTCCTTGGCCTGGCTTTATCCTACCTTATCCCCTTCTATTCCCCTTCATAGACTCACAAGATCCTATATCTAGAACTGAAAGGTTATCTGAAAGGTAATAATAACTGTATGCCAGGTACTGTGTTAAGCATTCTACATGTTATCTCATTTGATCCTCACAATAAACCTATGAGGTAGATGCTATTATTAAACCCATTTAACAGATAAAGAAACTGAGGCAAGCAGTGACTTGCCCAAGGTCACACAGCTAGCAAACATCTGAGGTGGGATTTGAACCCAGGTCTTCCTGGCTCTGGACCCAATGTTCTATCCATTGTGCTATCTAGCTGCTTCTACAACTGCAATCCCAAGGCCATCAAGTCAAACTCCCTCATTTTATGGATGAGGAAACTGAGGCCCAGGGAGGCTAAGGGATTTTCCCAAGGTCATGCCATTAGAGGTAGATTTTGAACCCAGGTGCTCCGTCTTCCAAATTAGTAAGTGCTCTTTCCATAGATTGTGATGAAGCCTTCATCCCAATCATTCCCAAGTTTTCTACTCTCCAGCCTTTCCTCATACCTGGATGACTTCATGTCTACTTTTTGAAACTCTTATTTGCCTTTCACAGCCCATCTCAAATGCTAGTTTCTCCATCCTTCCAGCTCAAAGTGCTCTCTCTTTCTCCTTTGTGCTAATCATTTCTGATGGGCTTAATCCCATTCTGCTTTATGTCCATGTTTTATCTCCCCTATTAGACTATAAGCAGGGCCTGTGTCTCATTCTTTGTTGGCCCTTCCATTTCACGGTATAGTGTCTTATACCTAATAGGTTCTCAATCAATGTTTGTGAGATCATAGGATCTTAGATTGAGAACCAGAAAGGACTTCTGAGGTTATTAAGTCTAATCCTCCTCATTTTACACATGAAGAAACTGAGGCCCAAGGAGGCTAAGTGGCTTTCCCAGGGTCATATGGCTAGTACATATCTGAGACAGCATCTGTCCTCCTGTCTTCTTCACACAGGTCCAGTCCTCTTCCACTCAATTCACCCTGAATTGAATTTAAAATTGAATCAGCTTTCCCAGTTTAATCGTCTGGGATTATAGATCATGAATATTCAGCCTTATCAGCCGGTCTATTCTCATGGGGCCTCCTTTTCCCCAGCTGTTAGCTACTCCTTAACAGCACATGAATCCTATTTGGAAACTTTTCCCAAGGTGCAACAATTCCTGATCACTCTGGCTCTATGAAACAGACTTTTACCTAGGGCTGTACAGAAGAGGGAGAGCCCTTTGAGAGCGGTCAGAACAGTGAAAGGAACCCTATTCTTTTACCCACCAATCTACCATAGACACCCAAACCTCTGACAGAAAAGTGGATGTAAAGCTTGGCTAGGCTCAGTAAAACAAGCAGCTACTAGATAGTTGACCTACGAGCTTATAGCTTATAGCTTCCCAAGGGCAGAACTTGAATCCCAGAAAGAAGAGTACCCAGCAATCCTATAGCTCAGGAGATTTGCTACACTTTTGCACTGTGTGTGTGTGTGTGTGTGTGTGTGTGTGTGTGTGTTGTCCAGATAGCATAATGAGTGTGTAGCCTGGGTCACCTTGAATACATGGGAAGGAAAATTTTGTTCATATTTGGCTGTAGACGTTAAATCTGTGTGTAACTGTCCTCAAAGGGGCATTTCCCCTAATGGAACCTGTTTCTCTCCTCCTGTAGTTTCTTGGCAATGAAAACAACCTGAGTCATCTCTCCCAGATGAGAGGAGACCCTTCTGATGCACGGGAAGGCAGAACTCTGTTATTCATACCTGAGTGCCTCCTCTGCACAGCTCTGGGTGGGGCAGCTGTAATACGACCCCCTCCCCCCCCCCCATCCCCACACACACACCTGTGGGCCTGTGGCTATTCTCCCAGTTATTTCTGAACATGGATTTTGAGTGCCCCAACTGAGGCTCTGTCTATGACAATGCCTATGTTTGGGAAGAAACTGACCCAGACTCAGTGGCTAATACCCTATCTGGACTTCAGTCTTGGTTCCCATTTTGGAAGCATTTTCCCAACATCTATAGAGCGAATTAGAGATCACCTACATGAAATAACTGACCCTTGTGGATTGTAAGAGTTATCCATAGACCCTCTAGGTTACTATTCTTCCACAGATCACTGGCTCATAACATGTTAGAGTCAGGAAACACCATGAAGGTTAACAAAACCAGCTCCTTCCTTTTCCAGAGGAGGACACTGAGATGCAAAATAGGCCAAGTGATTTGTCTAATGTCATAGGTATGGGAAGACTGAGGCACAGAATGTCTAAGACAGTTATTCAGAATACATAGAGAGCCAATGGCCTATATGAGAATGATTCCTTCCCTACTGAGTCCAGGGATCAAGACATAGACTTCTCCAGTCAATGTGGCCAATTTCTCTTTTCTATAGCTCAGGAGGCTACATTTTCCTTTACCCAGGCTTAAGGCCAGAAAATGTTAATCAATGGATGACCACCTTGAGCTTGCTCTCTTCATCCTTAGCTGAATGAGAGTCATATCATGGTAGAGCCAGAAGGGGCCTTAGAGACCATTGACCTTATCTGACAGGTGTGGGTGTTGATGCCTCAAAGAGTCAAGTGACTTCCCCAAGGTTACACAGATGGTTAGTGACTGAGCAGATTTCACATACCCTGATTCTCAGTCTTCATCCTGAGCAGAACTTTGGATCAGGAGGACTGTAACTGAATCCATAGGCACAATAAAAAAACAACAACAACAACCCAGTACAGGGGGAAATCCCCTTCCTGGTGAAGCTGACCGCATTCCTATACTTTGAATTTTAATTCCAATAGTAGATGCCAAAGATGGCCTTACATTGTGCCTTGGCAGAAACCAGACAAGCTATATGAGACTCCAGGATGATGTGTTACATTGTTATAATTCATATTCATATAGCACTTTAACATTTGAAAAGACCTTTTGTTACAACAACAGGGAGGGAGTGGAAATATTGTTCCCATTTCACAGATGACAAAACTGAGCGGCAGAGATGTTAAATGACATACCCATGATCACATAGTTAGTAAATAGTCAGAGATAAGATCCAAGCAAGTCTCCTGCCTCCAAATTCAGGATTTTTCCTGTTATTCTGTGATACTTGTTGCTATGCTGGGAGAAAGCATGAAACATTAACACCACCTTCCTCCAGCCAAACCTCACATCTGGCTCAAAGGAAGCCTACTCAATGGGATGTTTTGCAATGGAAAAATATCAAGATTTGTATAATTCTCCCTTCCCTTGGGGTGGGGGTGTTCCTTCATTGCTTCAAGATTTTCCTTTTCCGAATGGTGGTGTTTAATAAGGGAAGAAACGTTCACAGAGCAGGATGGCCAGAACAAAAGTCTAAAGAATGACACGGGAATTTTCCGTAGCCAAGAAGCTGATAACACATGGCCAGGTCACTCCTTCGCTTACACAGATGGGAGCTGGGGATCTTGCTTACCGGGATGGACCTCAGGGATGAGGACCAGGGTAGAGGCAAAGTTGCCATATGTCAGCAATCATTCGATTCCAGCGGCTCACTGAGCTCCTACTGTGTGTGAGACTCTGGGTTGGTGCTATTTGTGAGAACTGGAAACATTTTTCCTGCCTCCTGGGTGCTTGGATGAGATGAAGGCATTGCACATGGAAGAAAGTATCACAAATCAGATGATTCAGACTTCATGAAATTCTCTGGGGATGAGTAGCTGGGAATTTAGAAGGCAGTAAGTACATTGTATGGGGAAAAGTCCTGGACAGCAAACCAGGGGAGCTGGGGCCTGGCTTAGTCACTAACTAGCTGGTTGACCTTGAGTGAATTATTTCAGCTCCTTGGGCTCTTCCACTGGAAAATGAGGGAATTGGGCTAGATCGGGGGTGGGGAGCCTGCGGCCCCAGGGTCACATGTGGCCTTCTAGGTCCTTGAGTGTGGCCTTTGACTGAATCCAAACTTCACAGAACAAATCCCCTTAATAAGAGGACTTGTTCTGTAAAACTTGAACTCAGTCAAAAGGCCACACCCAAGAACCTAGAAGGCCACATGTGGCCTCGAGTCCCCAGATTCCCCCACCCTGGGCAATATAATCTTTCAGGGCCCTTCCACATCTAACAGTCTCTGTTCTAGGCCCCTTCTGGCTCTGAAACCTTATATTCTATGTTCTAGAATCCTTAAAAGTAATAGCCTCCTAGAAGGTTCTTTCCTGTGTTCTAGGGTCCCTTTTGGCCCTAGCATTCTTTGTTCTCACATTCTTTCCTGCTCTAATGTTTTGTGTTCTAGGGGCCCTTTCAGTTTCTGCCTTCTATGAAGTTGCTTTCCAGATTTAATATTCTGTGCTCTAACATCCCTCCAAGCTCTGACATTTTGTGTTCCAAGATTTCTACTGATTTGGATAACCTGTGGTTCGATGGTCTTTCATTTTCTGGCTGGGCTAGCTTCTTTTGGCATGATCAGTAATGAGTTACCCATGTTAAAACTTCACAAAATCATAGGCTTTAGAGTTAGAACAGACCTCAAGGACCACTGAGTCTGGCCCTCTTGTTTTAAAGAAGAGGTAGCTGAGATCCAAAGGGACAAAGTGACTTGCCTTAAAAGGACCTCAAGGTCATCTCATCCAGCCCCTTTATTTTACAGCTGGGGAAACTGAGGCCTAGTGAAGTTTGAGTGACTTGTCCAATGTCCAATAGGCACAAGGAGGATTCAATCTTGAGTCCTCTGCCTCCAAGTCATTCCACAGCACCGTGCTGCTTCCCAAGTGGAGCTGAGATTTAAGTCCAGTCTTCTGATGCCAAACCTAGGGCCCTTTGGCTACCTCCCGCTTGAGAAGGCCTTAGGTAACATTGAAAGCTGGGAGGGACCTTCGAGAGGTTGTCATTTTGCAGATGAAGATCCTGGGGCACAGTGAGGTTACACAGCTAATAACCCATTCTTTCAGGAACGGAGTTTCATGGAGCCGAGAGGGGCAAGGGGAGGGGCATAAACACTCAACTCAGCTCTCACCATTAGTGCTCACTACCTGTATGACTCTGGGCATCCTGCTTAACCTCCCTGTGCCTCAGTTTCCTCATCCGTAATATGAAAGTGTTGGACTAGAGTTAAGGTCTTGTCTAGCTATAATAGTAATAAATATTGATTTAAATATTTAAAATATGATTTAAGGCTTGCAAAGCACTTTACATATATTATCTCAGTTGATCCTCACAACATCCTTGGGAGGGAAGTGTTATTATTATTCCAGTTTTACAAATGAGGAAACGGATGCTGAGAAGTTAAATGAGTTGCCCAGGGACACACAGCTAGGAAATATCTGAGACAGAATTCAAACTCAGATCTTCCTGACTCCGTCAGTGTTATCTGTTGTCCTGCCTGGCTGATCTTGGATCTCACATCCTGAAATCCTGGGGCTGGGCAGTCATGACAGGTTTTTTGGCCCAGGACAAGATGTTCCAAGACCCTCGTAATCACTTCTGAGGATTCATAGTATCCTTTCTTAGAGGAAGATCCCAGGCCCAGCCAGCTTGATAAAATCATCATCAGACTTAAGCAGAGACAGCATCCTAAAGGGATCCTGGGCTTCATCGCAGGGCTTTATCCTGGGCCAGGACCCCAGCTGAGAGTCATTTCAGTTTCACTGATCATGCTGGATCAGGCCTCTCTGTAATCAGAGATTACCCTCCTCATGGAGTTCTGGAGTGGAAATGTGAGCCTGAGTGGAACAAGGCAGGCATGCTCCTTCATGCCCAATAAATCAGTCTTGGAATGCATCCCACAGGTCTTCAAAGCCCAGTCCCTCGTGTGAGGGGTCTCCTGCATTCCTTGGCTCTTCTCCCTCATCATCCCTCCACGTGTTAGACACAAAAGCTGCTCCTCATGGATTCCAGCTGTGAAATTCCAGCCTTGGCTTCCCCTGCAGGTTGACACCTGTTTCTGGGACCTTGTGCTTTTTAGACTGTTTCCACTGGGCACAGTCCAAGTGTGACTGATAAGAATGAATGTGAGACCCAAGGGGAACCTGGATATGGTTGAGGTCCTCTCTATGTTACCCATGGTGTACGGCTTGGATATTGCCCAACGAGGCTGCCTGAGTGCACAGTGAAATGCCGGCCCTTGCCTGCAAGGGCAGTAGGAAGAAGATATAGAGATGGAAGGAACCTTAGGGGTTATTGAGTCCAACACCCTCATTTCCCAGATGAAGAAACAGGTTCAGAGAGGTTGTGACTTGCGAAGGGTCACACAGCTATTAAGTGTTTTGGGACAGAATCTGAACTCAGGTCTTCTAGAGCCTAAGAAGTCCAGTGCTAATTGCATTATAACATACTACCTCTTGTTTCCATCCTGATTCACTTCCTTTTGTTATTCCCAGCTTGACACCCTTCAGCCGCATTGTTCAGCCTTTGGTCCTTATCTGCTACCTATATGATGAAAGCATTTTGTAAGCTTCGAAATGACATTAATAAATATAACATCATAATAGTATGAGAATCAGCATGGCGCAGTGGGTGGAAACTGGCCTTGGCATCAGGAAACCAAGAATCAGCAGTCATTTATTAAGGACCTGCTATGTTCTAAGCACCATGCTAAGTTCTTGGGATGCAAAGTGAAAAATAAAATGGTCTTTGCAGGAAGGCCTGAGTTTGAGACTCAAGTTGGGACCCTGGGGAAGTCAACAACTTCTTAGAGCCCCAGGCAGAGACCCATCTCTAAATCTTCTTCCTTCTGCCCTTGCAGGCAAAGGGCCGACATTTCAGTGTGCACTCGGGCAGCCTCATTGGGCAATTTCCAAGCCATATACCAGGGGTAACATAGAAAGGACCCCAACTCTATAAAGCCATGAATTACAGAGAAGGTGCCAACTTTGTAGAGGAATTACCTCACTGGGAGCTCCTTATGCCAACAAAATCACAGGTCTGATTAAAGATTGTAACTTTTATATTATGATGTAAACATTTTTTTATTATTTACTATAGTGAGGCAGAACCAGACTGGGGGATGGACAAGAGACTTAGGCTTGAGTCCTTGATCTGCCTTTTTGAATTAATTATTAATTTATAAGATTTTGAAATGAGGCAGGAATTACCAGTTCTTTGGGTTCTCTCCAGGAAAGACCATGATGGCAGTGAAAAATGAGGCTTCACTTTTAATAAGGCACAGACGTGGTGGCAAATAGTTCAGAATGCCGACACAAGTGGTAGAAAGGGGTTCAGGGGCAGAAGGCTTGGAAGAGGGGATGAGAGGGTGAAGGAAGGCAGGGAGTGATAGGGAAGAGGAGAAGGAGAGGGAGAGATACAAATGATCACTCACATAACCATGAATCAAAGTTGGAAGCATCGAACATCATGGACCTGATAGAGATGGAAGAGGTCTTGGGGCTGGGGGCTGGGGGGAGAGAAGAGATGGGTATGAGTTTGTGATCTCATTTTTATAGGGGCTTTTTTGTGGGGGGAACAGACCAACTTCTTTCTGGACAACCTTGGGATTAGCTAATTAACATCTCAAATGCTCTCGAAGTTTTCAGTAAAGCTTTAAAGTTCACATGTCTACATCATCTCAAAATTATCAGCACCATTTAGTGATCTGCTGGTCTTTGTTTATGGAGGTCTGGAATTTGTCTGAAATTTACATATCATGGAACCAAAGGACCCTGACAGCAAAGCCTAGAGGACCTTCCCTCATTCAGCACATATTGCCAGGATGTGAATTTTGGTTAACGTATGATTTATTCAGTCTTTTTCAGTCATGTCTGATTCTTTGTGACCCTATTTTGGGGGTTTTCTTGGTAGAGATAGTGGAGTGGTTTCCCATTTCCTTCTTCAGCTCATCTCACAAATGAGGAAACCAAGACAAATGGGGTTAAGTGACTTGCCCAGGGTCATACAGCTAGTTAGGTGTCTGAGGTTGGATTTGAACTCAGGTCCTCCTGACTCTGGGGCTGGCTCTATTCACTGTGCCACCTAGCTGCCCTTTATAACTATATTTGAATATAATTTGGTTCCCTTTTAATCCTATGTCAAATAAGATAATAGTTGTTAACATGGTTAGCACAGTACCCGGCACAGAGGAGGTACTAAATAAATGTGTATTCTCTTCCCCTTTACATTATTTTGGGTCTTTCATTCTCCTGGTTCTGCCCCCTTCACTCTACATTCTCACATACACATCCCACTTTTATCTGAATTCTTTGTATTCATTTCTCTTATGGCACAATAATGTTTCCTTATGTTTGTGTTCCATAATTGGCATCGCCCTTCCTCGATTGATGGACACCCACTTTCCAACCAGTCTCTCTGATTCTCCATACCCAGGCTATGGAAGACCATGGGCATCTTACTCCCTTATCTCTGCCCTCCTCACGAACCTGGCCTCTCCTCTGTTGCTGGCTTTATTCTTTGACGCTGCCCAGACCAATCAATTTGGATTGGGAAGAAAGTCTGCAGCCCAGCTGGATTCAAGGAACAATATCAGGGCAGAAACAAATGTACAGAAATCAACACCAGGATCCTGTTTCCCTTTAAATGCCATTTCTTAATGTAAACAGAACAGATATGAAACACGTTCTTCAAATATGACCTCACACGCAAACCCTCCAGAATACATTTAATTTGAGAACCAATGCAGGAGGGTAGGATTTGCGTGTCCCAGGGTGCTGCGGAGTTATGCCTCAGTCACACCCTTGGGACAGATTTGCACCATGGCAGCACATGGAGACAGCCTGGAGAGAGCTCAGCACCATGTCCAACATGGAACCCTCTAGAGACAGCTCAGCATCTCAGCTAATCCAGAGGCAGGCCTGGATTTCTGCCCAGAGCCCTCCCCAACCCTAGAAATCCAATTTCAATGCTCCTTTTTCTATAGAAATCATGCCTGCCAGCTTGCTGATTTTACTTCCCTATTTCAGACCAACACTTTCCACTGTGATCTGTGCAGAGTACAATCCCCAGACCGCCCAGGTCCCACCCTCCAGCAACATTCATAGCCTACCTTCCTTTCCTAGCCAACACTGTCAGACAGTCAACAAGCCTTTATTAAGGGCTCACCATATGCCAGGCTGAGTATTGGGATATAAGAATAGGCAAAAACAGTCCCTATCCTTAAGGAGTTCATATTTTTTTAGAATATCTATTCTATGTAAAAGATGATAGATAAAGTTATACATACACATGCATAGATATATACAAAAATACATGTGTATATCTGTATATGGCCATGTATATGTATATCTGTGCACATGTATATGTATACACATATACACACATACACACATGTAGGATATACACATGTGTGTATTTGTGTATCTGTATGTATGTGTATGTATATATACATATGATATATGTATATCACACATATACATATATAATACATATTCACACAGTATTAATAGGAGATAATTTCAGAGAGAAGGCATTAACACCTGGAAAAAGTAGGATTTGAGCTGAGTCTTAAAGTAAGCCAGGGAAGCTAAGAGGTGGAGGTAAGAGGGGGAGGGCAATCAAGGCCTGTGGGAGAGCCTATTCCCCATGGCAAAGATGCAGGAGACAGTGTGTCATGTGTCAGGGACAATAGGTAACTTGACTACAGAAGGCGTGACTCCCCTTGTCTGAGAAATCCTGCTTTGGCTCCCTGTAGTCTGCTCCCTCCCAAATTCAGGCTCCTTCTTGGGAGCTCGAGACACATCTTTGGTTTTCCCTCACTCTGCCATCACTTGTCATCACTCAGCCACCTTCTTCTCTACACTTGATGGATCTATCCTTTAGGCTCATTAATTCCATCACTGGTAACTGGCTCTGATGCCAATGGTTTCTTTCAATCTTTTTTTTTCTCCTTCACCATTTCTTTCTCCTGTGTGGTCTCTGTTCTGACTTCACTCACTGCCTATATATAATCACTCATACCTATTATGTACAACTCTTCCAATTACTGGGGATAATGGAACAATAAGTCATATAGAGAATAGTTTTTAGTGGCTCATAATGGTTTAACGGTTTTCTCTCTCTCCCTAACCCCCAACTTTGCATTTTCATAGAACTTTTCTTTGTCTTAACTCCTAGGAGCAGTGAGATGGGAATTTCAGTCAGGTGTGGTGTGTTTCTAATCTGGTTTAACGGCCTTACATTGGAGCCAAAGGAAGGTGACAAAAACAGTGAGGGTCTAGGACACTGTGCTATACAAGGATTGGTTGATTGAAAGAAGTAGGGATGTTCTGTGGAGAGGTGGGGGAGGGGAAGAAACCTAGAAGGTACATGATCTGTGTCTCTAAGTATTTGAAGGACTACCACATAGGTGAGATATTAGATTCTTGGGATTTTGGGAAGTCAGAAGGAATCCTAGACATTATTTTGTCCAGACTCTTCATTTTATTTGGAAATTGACCAGTCAAACAATATGCATTTATTAAGTGCTTGGGCACTTTGCTAAGCACGGAAATTAAAAAAAAAAAAGCAAAAGTAGTCCCTGCCCTCAAGGAGCTTATATTCTAATGAGGGAGATAACATATATATATATATATATATATATATATATATATACACACACACACATACATAAATAGGTATATACTAGATAAATACTGAGTATCTGAGAGGTAGCCTTGGAGGAGAAGGAATGGAGCATGGACCTTAAGTGACTTGCTCAGGGTCACACAGCTAGGAGCAAGTGACAATGACTTGGGGTTTCTACTCTGGTCTTTGGTCTCCAAATCTCTCTGTTCATCCAGGCTGCCTCCCTCTGCCTGGCCCTGGGAGACAGAACAAGTCCCACTGGGTGGAAGTGACTGCAAAGCAGACATCAGCTTATTGTCGGATCACAGATTTACAACTAGACGGGCTGCAGAGATCTTCCAGTCCAGTCCCTTCATTCTACAGATGAAGAAACTGACTCACTTGAGGTTAAGGACTTTCCCAAAGTCCCACAGGGAGTGGGCAACAGAGCTGGGATAGAGAGAGTCTGAAATAAAGAAGAAAGCTTCCTAATACCTAGAGCTAGCTAAAAGTCCAGTGGGACTCAAGCCAAATGCCCCAGGGAGGAAAAAAAAAATACGTCAATCACTTTCATATCCCGCAAGGCTAACCTATCAGAAGTTTTCATTTTGTTTCGTTTTTGTTGCTGTTGGCTGTGTTCGTTTGTTTCTCTTGCAAAGGATAGATAACCCTATTGGGAATGTTGTAGAGCCAGTTGCTGTTCAAGGATAGGTTTGACCAGATGGTCTTTGAAGGTCTCTTTCTATGGCCCTGGAGGCAAGGCTAACCCTGATGGACTAAGCCAGCTGTGATGCAGTTCAAGGTAGATGAGCTGAAATATTTCTCCGGGACTCTATGTAACAATGCAATGTCACATTTTCAAAGGAACACTCTTCTAGTTTCAGAGACAGAGAACCTCCATGAAGCCCTGTCCATCAGCCAGGAGTCAGAGCTGTCCAACAGCCTGCCCGGGGATGACCGGGATGAATGCCTTTTATACCCTGGTGAACTCTGTCAGCACCTTTGCATCAACACTGTGGGCTCCTACAAGTGTGCTTGTTTCCCCAGATTCACCCTGCAAGAAGACGGGCTCAGTTGCCTTCCAGGTAGGTGGAGTCAGACACCTGGCAACCAGGGGGCATCTACCTTGGCAAAGAATGGAGGGGTGTTGGTGATTTGGGTTTGGAATCGAGAGCCTTCCTATAGATGATGAAATAATAACAGAAAGTGATCACCTACTTAATTTAGGTAAAAGTCTAGTCTTGAGGGTTGTGAAAAGGATCAATGAATGGTTTTTTTTTTCTCCCTGGGGCATTTGGCTTGAGCTTATGTCCCTCCCCTCGGCAGTGGAAAGTACCCAGAGAGAAATCTCCAAGAAGCAAACACTTTCTGGAAGCTTAGAGCATGTAGCTCTGGATATTCATCCTTATACTTTCTAGTCAATTTTAAGTCATCAATAAATTTGTCCCCAAAGAGCCCAGATAGCAAAGCCAGACACGCCCTTGCCACAGACTTTTGTGAATATTGTATTCCCACGGGTCTGGTCCATTGCCCAGTACTGAAGGAGGCAACATTTTTTTTAACTTCCCCTACAGTGCCCTCCTCTGCCCTTAGGTGCCATACCCCCATGAGAGGCAGCTAGAGAGGACTTGGAGTCAGGAAAAGCTAGGTTCAATTCTCATTTGCAAAATGAGGAAGCTGGACTCAGTGACCAACTGGAAATCTATGCTTCTATGACTATTACCAACTGGCCTTACACAGGTATACTGTATACCCTCCCTGGGAAGTAGCCAGTAACCATACTTTTTCACCACTAAAACCTGAGCCAGCACACTGAGAAAGATCTAGAAAACCAGTTCACACTAATGTGTCAATAGCCAACAATGGCTCCTGCTAAGAGTATTTAAATTTGCCTTACCCAAAAGGATAAATTTATGTCAATGAAGATGAAGAGAGGAATTTCAGAAATGAGCAGTGATGAGCCAGTGAGGGATGTATTTTAGGGGGAAAATGTGTTTCTGACATTTCCCTGTATAGGTTGCTACCTACTCTATCTATGAGGTCATCCCTGATGATCTAGAAGGAATGAGAGCAAAAAAATTCCATGTCGGTCCATTGAAGCTTTCATTCAGTCCCTGGCATGTTTGATTTCTGAGGGGTGGCTGGAGAAAGGGCCACGGGACAGCCCTGCCAAGAGCCCATGGCCAGTTCAGATCTGGGAGCATCCAGGCCAGCAGGCCCCAGGGGGCCATCTCATCAGTTCAGCCTTTGACCCTGTCAGCCAGGGATCAGGATCTGATTCCACTTCCCCAGAATCTCTCTCTATTTCAGCTAATTGCTGATCTGTGGTTATGATTGATAACCCTTCATGAGCCTCAGTGCAATTGCCCTAGGGGGAGGAAGCCTGATTTCCCCCCATTTGCTCAATCATCCTTAGTCATCATGAAGTGACATTTTCTTCAGACAGAGTCCTGTCAGAACAGAAGTGTGGCAAAGGAGAACCATGGATTTGAAGCCCAAAAAACCATGCAAACACATTGTAAACATGCCCAGAGCGTAATAGCCACAAAACTCTTGTTAAATACTTAGGATGACTTTGTTATTGTTTCAGTAAAGTTATTACACACATTTGCTGGGGGCAGATAAGGATCTGACTGATGATTTCATGGGTTTCAGATACTTCCAGGTGAAGAAATTCCCTCTACTAATGCAGGTTATCACCTTCTCTGCAATTTATAGTCTTAACCTGAGATCCATGAAATGTTTTTTCAATATATTTTGATGACTGTATTTCAATATAATTGGTTTCCTTATAAGCCTATGTATTTTTTTTAATGTATTTAAGAAGAATCACCCTGAGAAGAGGTCCACAGGCTGCACCAGACTTCAAAGGGCACAGTGGTTCAAAAAAGGTTAAGAGTTTCTGTCTTAGAGTGGCCTGGAGTACTGAGAGGTTAAGTGACTTGTCCAGGATCCCACAGCCAGTTTGTGTCAAAGACAGCACTTGAACCCAGGACTTTCTGGCTTCAAGGCAGCTAGTACACAGAGTGGGCCCAGAATAAGGAAGATCTGGGTTCAAATTCGACCTAAAAGACTTATTAGCTGTGTGACCCTGTGCTAGTTATTTAACCTCTCTTTGTTTTAGTTTCCACAACTATAAAATTGGGATGATAATAGCACCCACTCCCCCAGGTTATTGTGAAGATCAAAGGAGATAATATTTGTAAAATGCTTAGCACTGTGCCTGACACATTTTCTTGGTCTTGTCATTCAGTCATGTCCAATTTTTTGTTACCCCATTTGGGATTTTCTTGGCTAATATACGGGAGTTGTTTGCCATTTCCTTCTCCAGCTCATTTTACAGATGAGGAAACTGAGGCAAACAGGATTAAGTGACTTGCCCAGGGTCACACAGCTAGTAAGAGTCTGAGGCTGGATTTGAACTAGGGTCTTCCTGACTCCAGGTTGGGTGATCTGTCCACTGTGCCACCCAGCTGCCCCCTGGCACATAGTAGGTGCTTAATATGTGCTTGGTTGTTTTTTCTTCACTCAAGGTCAGCTCTCTATCCCCTATACCATGCACCGATTCTCCTTCTCTTTTGCTAGTTGGTAAATAACAAATGCACAATTTACATGCATATATAAATATCATCACTTATCAAAACTTTTTTTGTTTTACTTAGGGTTTTTTTGGTATTTCCATTTTCTTTGTTCTTGTTCAACTATTCAAATATTTGTCTTTGCAGATGAGAGTTAGGATAAAATGTATTATTTATATAGAAATAGCCCAGGGTAGTGGAAAGATTGCTAGGCTTAAAGTCAGGAATTCTTAGGTTCAAACAGCATCTCTTACATTTACCAACTGTATGAGTTTGACCAAGTAACTTTCCCTATCTATAAAATGAAGTAGTTTCAGATTAGATGTCCCTGTGGTGTGATAGAAAGAGTATTGTGCTTGAAGGCAGGACACCAGGGTTCTAAATCTTGGCTCTTATACTTACTGCCTTGAGCAAACTGGACTTCATTTTCTTTCTTCCAACTATCCATATCTATATCCACACCCTACTCTGATGCTAGTTACCCATATGACTTTGGGCAGCTCCCTTAACTTTCCTTGTCCTCAGTTTCTTTATCTTTACAATGAAGAGGTTGAACCAATTAGCCTCTAATGTCCAACTCTAGATATAGGATATTATAAAATATACAAAAGATCTGTGTTGACATCATTGTGGGCTTAGCCTTAGGGATGCAAGAAATCCCTTCCGCCAGTAGACCTTAAGCAGTCTGTGACTTAGATAGATAAGTCCTAGGGGGTTGCCTGTGACACACAGAGGATGAGTGATCTGCCTAGAATCACATTGTTGTTCGTCCTTCATTTTCAAAGAGGACCAATGACATCACATGGCGATGTCTTGACATTCGGGTGAATTGGATTTAAATTAGGCAGAGTCGTGCAAAGTCATCAGCCTCACTCTCTCTTCTTGAGTCATTGAAGTCCAACGACTACACAAAAGTCAAGACAATTGGAACAAATAGTTGTTAGAGGCAGGATTTGAACCTATGTCATCCTGGAACCAGGTCTAGCATTCTATCTGCTACTGCAGGTTTCATAAGTATTTTTAATTCCCGTTGAAAAGCACAGGTATTCAAAAATTTAAGCAAAAACGAAAGAGAAAATAGCCCCAAATGAAAACAAATGAAGCAAGAATGATTGCAAATGAGCGTGCAGGTAATTGTACCTTTCGGTTGTTTACCGGTTGTTAAAAGAAACAAAAGATGCACATAAAAACTTTAGGTAGTAATGCAATTTTCTCCTGTATTTAACGTGAATTTTGTTGCTGTTGCTATTGCTGTAACTTAACATAATCACAGTTAGCATGTTTATTGTTCTCTCGGTTATGTTTTTGCTCACTCTACATGGCTTCGTATGAGGTGCCACCAGATTTCTTTGAGTTCCTCTTATAAATAGTTTCTTATGATGCAATAATATTCTACTCTCTTCATACATTATGATTTGTTCAGCCATTCCCCAATCATTGGGCATATAGTTTGTTCCTAGTTTTGCTTGTCTATTGCTATTATTGCCACTGACACTATGGAAAATTCTGTAAAAACAGGTCTTTCTCTGCCTTGTTTTCTTCGTCGATAAAATGGGAGGTGGGGAACTAATCATAGCAAATGTTTATATAGCACTTTAAGGCAAGCACTTTACATTCATTATCTTATTTCGTCCTCACAACCACCTTGTGAGGTGGGGGGCATTCTTTGACTCTTTACAGATGAGCACACCTAGTGAGTGTCTGACCCAGGCTCTGTACTCACATCTTCTTGAATCCAATGACAGCACTCCGTGCAGTACTCTGTCCAGCTTTCTAGGTGACTTCTGCTCATGTTCCTAGGAACCTTCCAGCTCTAGAAAGGTCCAGGGTGACAGGTTCCTACTCATTTCTAGACTTTAGTTTTCTCCTCTGTAAAATGGGGGGATGGGGTTGGACTAGACTGGAATCTGTGGATGTATTTAAAATATTTCATATATGACCATATTTCAATATAATCGATTTCCTTTGTACTCCCCTGCATTTTACTTTATGCATATCAGAACATGATTCTGAACAGGGATCTATAGGCTTCCCCAGGTTGCCCAAGGAGCCCCTAATACAAAAAAGGTAAAGAATTGCTGAACTAAATGACCTTCAAGGTTCTTTCCAGCTCTTAACATTCCATGATTTTATTATCCTAGAGCTGGGAGTATTGCCGGGTCATGAATGCATTTAATTATTTTACAGGTGGGGCACATCCATGGCACAGTAGAATTGAGGGCTGAGCCTGGAGTTAGGAAAATCTGAGTTCGAATCTGACTTAGACACTTCCTTCTTGTGTGACTTGATGCAAGTCACTTAAACTCTGTTTGCCTCAGTTTCCTCATAAATTAAATATGCATAATGATAGGCAGCTAGGTGGCACAGTGCATAGAGTACCTGGACTGGAGTCAGAAAGACTCATCTTCCTGAGTTCAAATCTGGCCTCAGATACTTACTAGCTGTGTGACTCTGGGCAAGTCATTTAACCCTGCTTACCTCAGTTTCCTCATCTGTAAAATGAGCCAGAGAAGGAAATGGCAAACCCCTCCAACATCACTGCCAAGAAAAGCCCAAATGGGGCCACAAAGAGTCAGACACAACGGAAACCATTGAACAACAACCATAATAGCTCTTGTCTCTGAGGGCTGGCGTGAGTTCCAAAGGAGATAATAATTATAAAGTACTTAGCACAGTGCCTGGAGCATTGTAAGCGTTATATAAACGTTAGCTACTATTGTATGAGATACAGAGGCTAAAAGGCTTACGAAATTGGGGCATCAGCGATTAACCGGGCCTGCAGTCAGCAAAGTAACCAACAGAGGGCAGCAAAACCTTGGATGAACAGAATTTGTTCCACAAATGGGGAAAGCAAGATACGTGGTGGCCTGGGAAATGGGTGAAAAGGGATTGGGAGGGCAATGGATGGGAAGGGTTCCTGGGGAGTTTGCCCCAAAAAAGGGAAGATGGAGGGGACTAAGGCAAGAGATCTGAGGAGGATGAAAAATAAACACAGCCAGTCCTAGTGGGTATGGCGCTAATCACCGTATTTAGAGGAGCGGTATGAGTAGCATAAAATGAGAAAGATAGGCAGGACCAGTGTGTCCAGTAGCATACTGAATCTGAATCACCATAAAGGCCAGGCAGGAAAGGACAGGATTTTTAGGCTTTTTAACCATCCTATTTCCCTTGCTCTTGATGTGAGACGACGTGCCTGTGTCCCATGATCCTCTTAAAATGAGACATTCGGAATTCCAGATGTGGGGCCTAATGAATTAAAAAAAAAAAGCACAGTGCTCCTGTTACTTCCCTTGTCCTGGGTATTAGGGTTCTGGTAATACTGCCCAATACTGCCGAGCCTTTTTAGCTCCCTCATTGCTGCATTGGCTCATACTGAGATTGCAGTCGCCTCAGCCCCCAGGTTTTGTTCCCGTGGACTGCTGTCAAAAAAAGGCCTCCCCCATCCTGTCCTTGTGAAACACTTTATCTCCCTCCCTGTGAAATTTCCTCTTGTTGGTTTTGGCTGAGGATTGAAGCCTGTTGAGATTTCTTTTGGCTCCTGATATTGTCTTCCAACAAATTAGCCTTCCCTCCCAGCTCTGGGTCATCCACACATCTGATAAGCACTCACTCTGGGTCTTCATCCAAATCATTGATAACAAAGTTCAACCAGATTGAGCCAACTCTGAGGCCGGGGCTGCTGTGAGGGACCCCCTTCCAAGTTGGTAGAGGTCCATTAATCAGCATTTTGGATACACCCATTCAATCACCAAGGAATTCACCTAACTGGGCTCTCATCCAGGCCACATCACTCCAGGTGGTCCTTGGGGATGTCATGACGGAAACTTCAGTTTGAGATGAGTCTAGCTGTGCCTGAGAACAAAATAAAATGTTTTTTACCTCCTTTCCCCTTTCCTGACCTCGTGGGCTGAGAAATGGCCCAAAGGCCAGGTAGGCAGGAAGAGGAGAAGGAGAAGGAAGAGGTAAAGGAAGAGGAATAAGAGGAAGAGAGGAGAAGAGAAGGAAGAGGAGGAGGAGGAGGAGAGAAGAGGATTTTTTTGTAATCCACAGCTGGGGTCATTAGTCCCCAAGTTAATTAGAGTTGAGCTATGTTCAGGGTATGGCCCCTTTGTGAAAACTGGCTTCACAACCCAGCCGTTTAAGCAATTAAACTTTTACTGAGTCAACAGGCAGTAAGTAAAATAAAATCATTAATATAAACATTTATTGATTTCCCAGAGCAGAGAGACTATTTTATGAACTTAAGTGATTTTCAACTCAATAAAAGTGATAGAGTTTCTAGTATTAAATTCATTTTCTCCCTCTTACCATTTTTTTTCCTTTTTGCACACATTCATTTTCTTTCCACTTTCCTTCTCTCTTCTTTCCTCTTTTCGTTGTCTTCTTTTTCACCTTCTCTTCTCCCCTTCTTTCCTGCCCTCTCCATTCCTTTCATCCTCTTTTTTTTTTATGTCCAGTAGCTTTTCTCCTCTTTTCCCCATATTGCCGTACCTTCTCTTTATACACCACCCTTGACCCACAGGGCCACAAACATTCCTTGCACTTTCCCTGTGTATATTCCATCATTCACAACTTTCCCTCTCTCCACTGAAATCGGACTCTTCCTTCAAGGCCCAGCTCAGGCACCATGTCCTCCAGAAAGTCTTGCTTGATTCTTTTCAGAAGATGTTGAAAGTCCTATGCTTGGTTTTATGCTCCGCTTGGCTCAGGGAATTCTGACTTCTAGCTTCAATAGGCCCGTTTGGGGTGATGTCTCAAAAGAATCTTTGAGTTCTGACGAAGGGCAGCCCTTCATTTGGACTGGATTTCAGGGATCAATAATCACTGCTTTTCTCCCAGGACAGACACATATCTAGAAGCCAGTTTCCTTGGCCAAAAAAGGCTCTGTCCTCCTGAAATACAGGCCTCTTCTCTTTCATCTCAGGCTCCTCCTTTTAACACATTGAAGTTCCCTTTGCCCTCAGCCCACCCTGCCACCCTATATACCCTCTTCCTCTGAGGGCACCCTGGGAGAGGAGGCAAACAAGGTCAAATCCTGAGGCTCACTGGACTAACAGGGATTGAGATAGTCTAAGGAAACCAGGTAGTTTCCACTGGAGACACAGAGCCCCAGAACTGATGGAGAATAGTTTCCTGGAAGCTTTCCTGGAAAATGTTCAGCACTGCTGGGCCCTGGCCCATTTCCTCCCTATGTGTCGGCTAGCGTGGATCTCCTCTTGGCACGTGGCATCTTCAGTAGGAGGGAGGAAGGGAAGGAAAGAGGGAGCCCCAGGGAGCAGGAGGCGAAACATATGTCCCTGCATTTGAATGTTACAATTTTACTGGTGATGCCACATGTTGCATCAGGCCTCCTCACTTAGTGGAAGGAGTACTGGATTGGGAACCAGTGTGACCTCACACAAGTCAGTTACCCACTCTAAACCGCGTCTTTTCTTCATCTATAAGAGGAGTATGATAACCTCTGCCTTTCCCTACCTCCCAGAGACACTGCAAATATTAGGTGAGGGAATGGACTGAAAGTGCTTTGGTGAAGGGAAGACACCATGTGAACGTGAAAGGTTCTTGTTACTGTCATCACAAATTTTCTGTCTGCCTCCACGATGGCGCAGTGAACGGCCAGCTAGGCTTGCATTCAGGAAGGCCTCTACCACATAAAGGGATGTAGTTATACACAGAACATTCTATTATCCATTATTATATATTCCCATTTAAATGATTATATTTAATTATATATTACCATTATATAATTATTACATAATTATATATTATACAAAGAACAAGCCCAAAGATACCATTTAGCCCCTTTCACTGATTAAATTTAATAATAGCTGACATTTATATACCACTTACTGTGAGCTATAGTGCTAAGCGTTTTACACTTATTATCTTATTTGATCGTCACAATGTCCTTGGGAGGTAGGTACTATTATTATTTCCACTTTACAGATGAGGAAACTGAGAGAGAGAAGTGATTTAACCTCAGATGAGGCTGAGAGGTTAAGTGACTTATCCAAGGTCATACAGCTAGTATGTGTCTGAGGTTGGATTTGAACTCAGACCTTACTGACTCTAGACCCAGTGCTCTATCCACTGCACCATCAAAGCAGCCTATGTTATACATATATTGCACATATATGCTCTTGGGGTCTTTATCCTAATGCCAATTTCTCTGGCAGGTTGAGCCCCCAGAGTAAGGCAGCTGCTCCAGCTGGCAATCTAGGGGTATCCCTGCGGAGTAGGGGGGGATATTTTTTTCCCACTGTTATCATTTTTGTGCATTGCCCTCCATGTCAAACAACCAGTTTTCATATTTTCTATGTCACCTAACCAGTGGTTGGTTCCCCAGTATAATTTTGACAAGTTTAATCTCTTCCATATATTGATACCAAATTAACAAAAGGATATTTATGGAAAAGAGAGAGCAAGAAAAGGTGTAGCTACGTGGTACAGTGGGTAGAGCACTGGCCCTGGAGTCAGGAGGACCTGAGTTCAAATCCAGCCTCAGACACTTTACGCTTACTTGTTATGTGACCCTGGGCAAGTCACTTAACTCTGATTGTCTCCAAAAAAAAAAAAAAGATATGGTAAGAATCAAAGTACAAATATATCCCCCTGAACTGGGGTATATTTTTCCCTCTAAACCTCTGTCCCTGGGTAGAGTGGATTCACACTTAAAGTGTTACTTCAGCACATTCCTCGAATCAAATCAGGGCACTCTCCTCTTCCACCTTGGTTCCTGAGAAGAATGGGCTCCAACTTTTTTTTTTATATTTATTTTTCAGTTCCAAATGCTCTCCATTTCTCTTGCTCCTCCCTTACCCATTCAGAAGGCAAACAACATGATGCCCATTCCACATTTTGTCAGGCAAAGCATATTTCCCCATTATAAGCTCCAACATGAAGTGGGTAGCTACCAACATTCCTCTCACTAAATTCACTTCTGGGTGTGGTGTAGCCAGAGCACAAGTTGCTTCTTAGCTTTCAAAACTTGCTGTCTTGACTGTGGGGTCAGTCTGGAACTGGACTGGGTCAAGCAGGTCACTCGGTGGCTGCATTTAGTTCTGTCTCCAATACTCCTTTACCTAAGACCCAGGAAAGAAACACAGAGACAAAAGCATCTCCGTCCATTCCTATGGTAGGCTGTTGAGATAAGGCCATTGGTAGCAACTCACACAACTTTTCTTCCTACCCAGAGGCTTACAGCTCATCTTCCCCTCTCACCACTGGGGGCTCGAGGTGAGGGAGGGAGAGACAGACAAACAGAGAGAGAGAGACAGAGACAGAGAGACAGAGACAGAGACAGACAGAGAGATAGAGACAGACAGAGACAGAGAGGAAATGATTCGGTCTTGGAGCCTTTGCTGCGTACCCTTAGTTCTGACTCAGGAGCCAATTAAAAGACTCTTCTTCATCATGCCGTAAATGGATGGGAAACAATAACACGCTTGTACCATTTTCTGAAAAAGAGGGCAGAACCTTCCATTGTGCACCTTCATGCATTTCTGGAAGTAAGCTCCCCAAGTCTCTGCACGTGATCATGGGCCTGGGCCCCTATTGGCCAGTCCTCTGTTACTTGTAAAGGGAGTTAAGTGATTGAAGGGGTGCCTGCTTCCCTGCCTCTTCCTCTTTCCCCTCAACATTCTTTCTTATTTGTCTGTTGACAGATAGTGAAGCGATGAAGCCAAGCACTCGAGGAGAGGGGCCCCTTGCCCCTGAAGCCCCCCACAGCCAACCTGAAGTCATCCGTCTGCCTCAGCCAGTTCCAAATACCTGCAAAGGTACCTAAGGGTGGTGGCAGGTGGGGAGGGGAAAGTGGTCTTTGAGGGGGAGGGCATTCTGGCAAGAGCACTGAACTCAGAAACAAGGGAGAGGCTTCAGTGCTCACTCTGCACCTCACATGCTGCAGTGCTAGATTTGGAGTCAGAAGATCTGAGTTTGAACCTTTCTAGTTAATAGTAGCTGTGTGGCCATGGGCAAAGCCTTTAGTTTTTCTGCATCTTTGCTTCTGTATCTGTAAATGTGGATAATAATACTCCCCATGGTACCCACCTCACTGTGCAGGTTCTAATGGGGTCATTTAGTATGTAAAGTACTTTGTAAACTATAAAACTATTGAATTAATATCAAGGCTATTCATCTACAAGATGGGGTACTAATACTTGCTTACCTGACTCATAGCATTGGGAAGAAAATGTTTTATCTATTATGGGTAATTTTTCTTGGTAATCATAGTTACCACTAATAATAATGACTAGATAGATCAAGAAGTACATGATGAGTGCTCTAGGTCTAAAGGGAGAGTGGAGGAAAGGCCAGCATGCCAGCATGAGACCGAGTAGCTGGGATTATGCAGTGGGAGCTATCACAGAGCCTTAAGCAGGCGGGTACCACTTTACTGGTTGGGACAATCGTTACATACTTAGGAGTCCCACTATGCTCCTGTGATCCTAGATCACAGATGATCTCAGTCCCAATCCAATTCAATTCAATAAATGTTTAGTAAGCACCTACTGTATGCAGTTATGCTTTGTGCCAGAGATACAAAAACATGTTTTTAAGAATACAATCCCTGGTTCCAAGGAAAGCTTAAACAATGCAAACAAAAGAATATGCATGTTAGTTTGAGGAAGAGGGAAACAGTGCTAATTATCAATGGGATTGGGAAAAGGCTTCCTGTAGAAAGTGGTGCATGAGTTCAACCTTAAAGGAAGCTAGGTATACAGAGATAAAAAAGAAAGCATTCCAAGTGTGAGGGGCAGGTCAGGTCAGGTAAAAGCATGAGGGGGGGGGTGGGGAGAAATAATGCTAAGTTTAGGAAACAGCAAGTGACTTAGTTTGATTGGAATGCTGAGTGTATAAAGGAGAGCAATGTGAGAAGAGAAGCTGGAGTCAAACTCTGAAGGGCTTTACATGCCACACTGAGGAGTCTGTATATATCCTAGAAGTAAGAGGGAGCCAGTGAAGCTTCTTGAGCAGGGGAGTGACATGGTCAGAGTTGTGTTTAAGGTTTGTCTGCTGTGTGGGGGATGTATTGGAAAGAGGAGAGAGTAGAAACAGGGAGATGAACAAATTAAAAGGTTATTGTAATAGTCAAGGTGAGAAGTGAAAAGGAACTGAACTAAGCCAGAGTAGAGAGAAGGTAATGGGGAACAGGTCCCTGTACAATCTCCCCTTAACCTGTCCCACCTTTTACCTTGATTTAGACAATGGTCCTTGTAAACAAGTGTGTAACATCATAGAGAACAGAGCCATGTGCTCCTGTTTCCCTGGCTACGCTATCATGGCTGATGGAGTCTCATGTGAAGGTGAGTGTGGGGAAGGGAAGGGTTAGAGGAATAAGGGGGAGGCTGTCTGCATGTGAACAGACTGAAAGGATGAGGCCTCTGCAGACTAGAATGATAGAGACCAAAAGGAGGCAGGACCCAAGTCTAGAACCTCGTGAAGGCTAGAAGGATGGAGAAATACATACGTGCATACCAAAAGCTTAAGCTCAGAGAAGCTTGAGACATGTAAGTTTATCCTGTTCGCGAAGAAAAGACTGCCCCTTATGTCCTGCCCAAGTCAGTCTGACAGTCAGCCCATGGTGGAAATTAGATAACTTTCTTGGGTGAGAGCTTCTGATAGAAAGAAATCCTATGGGCCATGGGCTTGATGAGCCCTTGTTGAGAATTTGGAGCTAGAAAGAGAAGATGGACTGAGACAGTTAAGAAGAATTTGACCACCTTCCCTTCCTAGTTGGAAGCATCCAAGTCTTGGCTAAGGCACAAAGTCTTCTGTTTTTCCACTCCTTATCCCAGCATCCCCAAGTCCTTAAGGCTGAGGAAAGTTGGGAAGAGAAATTCAATTTAATAAGCCTGTATTAAGGTGTGGATATACCAGGCACTGCCCTAGGGAATGACATGAACACAAATGGATAAATTCAAAACAGATCCAGAGTAAATGGGAAGTGATTTGGTGGACTTGTGGGGAGAGTACTAACAACAGGGAGCTTCAGGAGATGCTCTGGGAAGAAAGGAGGAGGCAGGGTCAGAATGTGATCCTTCCTTCTGCCCCAGCTCCTCCCCATGGTCTTAGCCATGGTGTTGGGATGGGGCTGTGAGTTTAGGGAGTCAGAAGGGCAAGCAGAAGTTACAGACACAGTAGTAGAAAAGCTGAGAAAGGGTAAGAGTGAGAACCAACTTTGCATTATAAGGACAGGACGGGATGTACTTGGACAAGAGGAAGTTGGGTGCTGAGTCTTCTCTCTTCAGGGTCTAGCAGGCCATGGTGGAAATGGGTAGTCCTTTCTCCTAGACCGCGGAGGGTGACTCCCAGGCCTCCTCTTCCATTCTGGGTATATCTCTGGGCCAAAGGTCCAGCCATGTTCCAACTCCCAGGAATCCTGTACGTGCTTCCCCAAAAGGCTCTTTCCTCTGAGGTGTCATCCATTCTCCCCAAACTCCAGTGCCCTCATCCCTCAGAGGATACCCTAGAGATAGGTTTAATCTTCTGCCTCTTCCTTTTCCTTCTTCCACCCCTTCCTCAGACCCCAGCCTCAGCAAGCATTTCTTTAAGGCCTGCTCTGTTCCAGGCACTATGCTAGTTAAGTCAAGTCCAACCAACACACATTATTGAGTGTTTATTATGTGCTGTGCCCTAGGGATACAAAGAAAGGTAAAAACCAGTCTCTGACCTCAAGGAGCTCACAATTTAATCGGGGAGACACCATGCAAACAAATATGGACAAACAAGTTATGTATAAAATAACGCTGGGGAGATTAAAACAAAATGCAAAAACATGCCCTATTCTCAAGGAGCTTACATTCTACTGGGGGAAAAGAACATGTCAATAGATAATTAAACTGAGGCAGCTAGTTGACATAGTGAATAGAGTGCTGGACTTGTAGTCAGGAAGGCCTGAGTTCAAATCCTGCCTCAAACACTAACTAGCTATGTGACCCTGTACAAGGAACTTAATCCCTGCCTCAGTTTCCTCACTTGCAAAATCAGAGTAATAGTAACATCTACTTCACAGAATTCTTGTGAGGATCAGATAAAATGACATGTAAAGTGCTTCATAAAACTTAATGTAAATATTATCTCTTATTACTATTTAGGATATACATGATATTTTGAAGAGGGAGAGAGCTGACAACCAGGCTTGCCTCTCCCCAGCTAGACTAAGCTCCTTGAGGAGTCCTGGGGGGAAGAGAAGGATGGGCCTGGGAGCTGCCATGGTCAAGGCCGGCACCAGGTCTTCATCAGCTTTATTACCACTTTCCTTCTCTCAAATCTGTGAGCACAAGCCAACCGTTGTCTCTAGTACCATTCTAACGGCCTTCTGTTTTTCCCTCCCGGTGTCCCCCATGGGGCCGTAGACATGGACGAGTGCCTCAGAGGTGCTCATGATTGTACCCGAAGACAGTTTTGTGTGAATACGTTGGGATCATTCTATTGTGTCAACCACACAGTGATCTGTGCCGAGGGCTTTATCCTCAACATGCATAGGAAGTGCGTGGGTAAGACAAGAGTGGCTCTTTGACAAGCCACATCCCATCACCCATCACAGCTCTCCATGCTACGCCACGCCGCG
This sequence comes from Pseudochirops cupreus, assembly GCA_028627135.1. Classification (NCBI taxonomy): domain Eukaryota; kingdom Metazoa; phylum Chordata; class Mammalia; order Diprotodontia; family Pseudocheiridae; genus Pseudochirops; species Pseudochirops cupreus. The sequence continues at coordinate 370,304,359 of CM053583.1, read as the reverse complement.
CATCCCACCTTCATATGCTAAAGGGTCCCTCGGTCGCCTTTGCATATGACATATCAATGTGGCTCGTCCTGCCATGTGCTTAGACTGCTGTGTCTTGTGCTGTTGAGCTTTGTCCTGTCCACATCCAAGGGCAAGCATGGACAGGGGAAGCAGGTGGAGAGGTAGAGGGTGGACTCATGACCCTCTGAGATCTTGATATTCTACAAGGCTCCCTTCTGGGATGACCAAGGGGATGATCCAAACTATTAAGTAAAGAAAAATTGACCCAGGGCTGGGCCTGGATACACAAAAAGGGCAGCTGGTCCAAAAACATTTGAGTTTCTAGATTTGGTGACTCACCTTCTCTTGCTTTTTGACTAGGATCGTTACTAAGAAGCAAAATTGGTGGTTTTGAATTACATATTGCCTTTGATTTATACTGCCCTGAAGAGGAATTAAAAAGATAAAATGTAGTCTGGGTCATAAGAATCACAGCATTTAGAATTGGAAGAGACCATAGAAGCCACTTAATCCAAACTCCTCATTCTGTGGAAGAAAATTATGGCCTAGAAAGCATACAGAGTTTACTCCACATCATTTAACAAGCACACCAGCTAGGATTTGAATTCATGTCTTCTGACTCCCAATTCGAAGCCTTCCACTTTATCACAAATGCTGCAGGAAACAATGTGGGCCTTGGGCAAGATGTACAATAGATAATGTATCCAGGAAATCCTGAAAGCTTACTGGAGTGAACGAATGAATGAATTTTCAAAAAGTGCCATTATTAGCGATGGAAATTGCTATTACATCTTGAGACATTCAGACTTTGAGGATCTAGTTTTGATGATACAGAGAAGAGAGGAGTGATAGAGAGAGGGGGAAAGAGAGAGACAGAGACAGAAGGGGAGAAATAGAGACAGAGACAACGAAGGAGGGAGAGGAAAGGAGGGAGGGAGAGGGAAAAGAAGGAAGGAGAGAAACAGAGAGAAATAGATATGGGGGGAGGGAATTATTTTCATCTCCGGTAGAGTTTTATTTTGCTTTGCACAAGTTGGAGCTGATAGTCATAACAGTTTTGTTTACTTCTCAGTCATTTTCTGTATTTAAGGAGGGTTAATCTGTAAATTTCTGTTCATGGGCCATGGCAGATAGATAAGGTAGATAGTTAAATGGATAAATTAGATAGATAGATAGATAGATAGATAGATAGATAGATAGATAGATGGATAGATGGATGGATAGATAGATGATAGATAGATAGGTAGGTAGATAGGTAGATAGGTAGATGGTAGATAGATAGTAAATAGGTAGATGGATGGATGGATAGATAGTAGGTAGATAAATGTATGGATGGATAGATGCTAGGTAGATGGTAGACAGATAGATAGATACATAGATACATAGATAGATGGATAGACAGACAGATAGATAGATGGATAGACAGACAGATAGATAGATAGACAGATGGATAGACAGACAGATAGATAGATACATAGATACATAGATGCGTAGATGGTAGATAGATAGTAGACAGATAGATAATAGATAAATGGACAGATAGTAAATAGGTAGATGGATGGATGGATAGATAGTAGATAGATAAATGTATAGATGTATAGATGCTAGGTAGATGGTAGATAGATAGATAGATGGAGAGATGGAGAGATGGAGAGATGTGTGGATGTATATGTAGATGGTAGATAGAGAGTAGATAGATGGTAGATAAGTAGATGAATTGGTGGATGGATGGATGGATAGATGATGAATAGATAGATGGTAGATAAATAGATAGATGGATAGATACATAGATAGATAGATGGTAGATAGGTAGATAGACAGATGGTAGATAATAAAGAAATAAGAAGTGGGGGCAGCCTGCATTATGTGTCTGAGGAAGCATTAACTTGCTGTGTGACCTTGGATAAGTCACTTTCCACCTCTCAGCCTCAGTATCATGCTCCAAAAAGCAAAGGGGTTAAACGAGATGATTGTGGAGTGTGCTTTGAGCTTTTAAAATTCTATCATTCTGAGATTGATAAAAGCCTCAGGAAATCCCACTGAAGGTGTCTGCAGCCTGTCCAGCCAACAAGATCTCTACCAAACCATGTACTCAGTCAGAATACTGGATACTTTACTGAAACTCACCCTGTGGTTTTGGGTAGGACCCAGATTTGGGCTTATTTCTATTTGTGTCTAATGAAATGAAGCTGTGACACCAAGCCTGCACACCCAGCCACATGCCTTCCCACCCTCCTCCTGACAAGGGCCAAACAAGAAGGTGAGCAGGAAAGCTCCTGGTGCCTGGAGATGTGTGACCTAGGGCCTTGGGCTCCCAGTCCTCATCTTCCCTTACTGCTTGCCATGTTTGTAGAATACATGAAATATAAACCATCCATGCGCTGTCTACCTCACCAAGCCCCCACTCCCACTCCAGTCTCTGCATCTCGAGGGCCAACAGGCCCAATGCCACTGCTTGGCCCAGCATTTCGGGCCCAAGGGGAGCCATTGTGTGTCTGCCAAAGGCCTGCTTGTTCCCAGAAGCCCCAGTCCAACCACTGCTTCCAGGCTCCTTGCTGAGCCTGTCAGGGAAAACATGCAAACTGCTTCCATACTTTGCTTGCAAAATGATGTGTCTTAGCTCTCTTCTGGGGGTTAGATAATGTCAATATGTGCTCATTTGAAAAAGTGATCATCTCAATGAAGACTGCCTACCACCAGAGCCATACAGAGGTATCCTTCCCTTAGGAGTTTTCTTCAGCCTAATTATTAGAGATTAAAATGCCGGGGCAGGCCAAGATGGCTTGTGAATTCTAGGCAAGATGGGACAAAAGATAACCAGGAGTTTTAGTTCACCCCTGGCCTCCATGAAGCGCTGTCCATATGAGCTAAACCAATCCTTCCATCTGAAAAGGCTATGTATTAGAGAGAAGGTCTGGCTCAAAAAAAGGAATTTTGTCTGTAGCTAATTTGGGAGCAGGCTCTTAAAAGGAAGTCCCCTTTAGCCCATTTCCAGAAGCTCTCTTTCTTAGGGAAAAACCAATCCCCTTTGCCTAGGGCATGGAGTATAAGGTGACTTTTGTGGCCTGATTTGAGACAGTCTAATTACTGGGTCTCCATGAGAGAGGACAGAGTTCTAACAGGCAGTCTTAACACCTGGGCAAGCAGTACAAAACGCAATTTCAAATCAACTTTTATAAAAGACAAATTCATGGAGAGACTTTAGGATGTAAGGCCCCACTGAGGGAGAGATCCCAGGACAGCACCTCCTGGGCAGCTCTGATTGGGGAAGTTTAGGGCACCCTTTTTTTTTTTTTTTTAAATCTATCTGTAGAGGCAAAAGCAACAGTCCCAAGTTAGAGTCTGGTTGGTCAATGCCATATCCCTTTGGCCTGACCTTTTCCCATTTGATGTATGATCCATTTAGGTCATAGAAAAGTTTTATCTCACATGTTGCTGAGGCAAGAGGCACTGACTGATTGGGATGCAGAACCCTCTGTGGTCCTCATGCACAAAGTGGAGAGATCTGATGGCACTTCCTTTTGGGGGGAAGGAGAGTGAGGTCAAGAGTGAAGTTCCCTCTTTTGGCGTCTCTTGCCAGGAACTGGTTTTCTGCCAAGATAAGGCTCACCTCTCTCTTACTTGGAACATCCATCCTCCTTTTACCTGCAAATGTATCTTCACTCACATAGATAAAATCAAACCTTTAAGTTTGGACTGAGAAATTAAGCACTGCCGCGCACAGGGGAGGATGGGGGATTCACAATTGAACTAGACATGATTCAGGGGCTATATGCTACTAAGAATTCATAGAGGCTACCAGGTACCCTCAGAATAACATGGCACAGTGCCTATTTTGCATGGTCCTGTAGAGATGGAAGGGAGCCTGGTGGAGTGGATGGTGGACTGGACCTGGAGTCAGAAAGACCTGGGTTAAATTTCCACCTCAGACACTACTTGCTGCATAATCTCTCTGTGCCTCAGTTTCTTTGTCTGTAAAATGAGAGGGTTCAACCCGATGGCCTCCAATGTTCCTTGTCACTCCAAATCCTCTGATTCTGTACTAAACTGATGCTGTGTCCCTCTTTCCCAAGAGGGTAAAAGAACCTCATCATTCTCCTCTTTGAAGAGAATGCAGACATCCCACTTAGCTGGAGTCAGGGACATTTCTAAAATAACACTCAGGAAAATCACCCACGCATGCTTTTCTTTCTCCTCCTCTCTCTCCCCAATCCCTCACTCTCTGAGGCTCTGCTTCTTTCTCTCGCAGGCTCATTGTGACTCGCTCTAACTCTCTCTCTCTCCCCCTCATCTCCCCACCTCTTTGTTCCTCCAGCTTTCTCTCCTCTTTGCCCTTTTCCTTCTCTCCACTTCCTCTTCTCCTCAATCCCCTCTTATTTTTTCTTCTCCTTTTTCCCTCTTTCACTCCCCAGTTTTCCATCCCCTCTCTTCTTGGTCTCTTTTTTTTCCTTCCTTCATCCCTGCCCTCTCATCCTCTTCCTCTTTCTCTTTTCTGTCTCTTCTTGATTTCTTTTCTCCCCTTCCTCCCTTTCTCTACCTTCTCTCCTTTCCCCCTTCCCCTCCTTAAGTTTCCATCCCCTCTTCTTGGTATCTTCCCTCTCTTCCTTCTCCATTTCTCATTCCTCCCCCATCCTCTTCCTCCTTTCTCTCCCTCTTTTCCCTCTTCTGCCTCCTCTTTATCTCTTTCCTCTCCTTAATTCCTCCTCTCTCTCTCTCCTTTCCCCCCTCACTCCCTCCTTCCCTTCCCCTATTTCTCCCTTTTTTCCCTTCTCTTCCCCTCTCTCTTTCTGTCCATGCCCCCCTCTCCCTCCCTCCCTCTCTCCTTCCCTTCTTTCCTTCTCCCCCTCTATCCCTATTTCCTCTTCCTGCCTCTTTCCCTGCTCTCTTTCTCTCTCCTTTCTCCCTCCCCTTTTCCCTATCCTTCTCCCTCTCTCCTTTCATACTCTCCCCTACCCAACGTTTCTCTCATCTTTGCTCCATTAAGGGGTTCAGGTGGCAGGTCCAAGTGCTCTGTATAAATCCATACCCTTCAGCCATAGTAGGAGACAAGAAACTGTTAAGACCCGAACTATTTGTAGCCTCATGACTCCCTACCCTGACTCTGCCTTGGGGATTGGGAGTGCTCTGTTTCTCAGGTGACTGGGTGCTGTGTTGGGCCTTGAAGGGTTCAGAATCTAGAAGATCTGAGCCTTACACTGACCTTGCTTCCAGATACTCCTTGCCCAGCCTTGTTACTTTCTGGGCCCCATAATTGTGCCACAGAAAGGAAGCCCAAGAGGTCCCAAAGAGCAGAGGCAGGGTGACCTTTCAGAAGGGATTGCCTTCTCGGTTTTCCTCTAGCCCCAGGCAAATGAAATCAGAGGGGTTTCCAGCAGGCTAGCAGAATTTTTCTGACAGCTATACCTATGGGAGTGGCTCTCTCTTCTCTCCTTGCCAAGCCATTCTATTTCTATGACTGGGTAACATGGCCAGAAGTAATAGGATAAGGTAAAGAAAAAATCAAAGCAGTCAGAAAAAGGGGAGAAATCTTTAGAGTTCACTAGCCCTCAGGTTAAAGCCTTGGTCCCTAGACATCATCGGGATAAAGGTCCCCCTCACTTAATGTAGTATAAAGAGCCCTGGAATTGGGGTCCAAAGGTCGGGATTCAGATCCCAGCAATGTGTGACCTTGGCAAGGCATCTATAAAATGATGAGGTTAGACTGAAGCAATGATGCTGTGACTCTACTTAGTTCATTATAGAATAACCAAAAGGGAGCCCTCTGTGTATATTCTACTCTTTGTGCTGTCTGGGATGTCGGGGCTTAGCCAGAAACCCAGTTTCCCTATCTCACAGTTCAGAATTTGGCACAGGATTTGGAGCTTTAGTACCCCATGCCCTGAACCTTCATAATCATGCAAGAAGGAATTCAACATGGTAGACTGACTCCACTCTCTGGTTCAACCACTGACATACCAGATAACCTTCAGTAATTCTCTTCCTCAATCTGAATCTCAGTTTTTCCCCTCTATAAAATTCATACATTGAACCTGATGTCTCCCAGGTCCTTTCCCATTGGCATTTAAACTTTTCTCATCTGTCCGTCCACCAGCCTCTTAAACTTTCTCCTCCCTGCTACCAGTAAGTGTGTATCCAGCAGTTACTACAAGGCAGAGAAAAACACAGTCCCTGACTTCAAGGGGCTTACATTCTAATGACTGACACGTGGGGAGGAAATTGTACTTACAAGATACATACAGTGTAAATAGAAGATGAACTCAGAGGGAAGGCACTAAGCAACAGAAGAGACCATTTAGGACTGTTCAGGTGGGCTGTGAGTAGAGTCTTAAAGGAAATCAAGGAATCTAGGAGGCAGAAGTGAGGAGGGAGATCATTCCAGCAAAAAGGCAGAGTGGGGAGATGGAGTGTCATGTGTGAGGAATAGTAAGAAGATTGATGTCACCGATTGGGACAAGAACAGCCCACCCTGAATGATTCTTTACAAAGCACAGGGTCCACATTTCTTACCCTTGGCCTTATTATAGTACCCAGATGTAGAGATGTTAGGATGGGAGCCCAATTGTATCTCTCCTACCTTTTCAAAGTGAAGCCCCCTGGCTGTAATGGAGGGACCTTAGAGGTCAGTAGTCTTCAGTCTCCAAATGGCTCCCTGAAGCCATAACAGTGAGACACAATCAAATATTGCAGTTTCCCCTCCAAGCAACCACCTTGTTCTATACTGGGACACCCAGATCCTCTCTTTGGTCTTCAGGGCCATATTCATAATTCTAACAGCCAGTTTCATCCTTCGCTGTCAAGTCAGGCTAGGGAAATTATAATGCTTAGTCATAATCAGTGAAGCTACCCCTACTCCCTTAAAGTAGATGGCACTAGAAATAAAAGATTTTATAAAGCAATGGGCCCAACAATAGAATCCTGGCAAGGGAGCCCCTTGGGAGCTAATTGACCTGGGTCCAAGCAGTTGGGTTCTGTTGGGACTTCAGAAGCTGTCCTTTGATGATAGTGAGCTGAGCTGTTGAATTCTCTGCTTGTTGCTTTTTCCTCTTCTAGATATTAATGAGTGTGTGACAGACACACACACATGCAGCCGAGGAGAGCACTGTGTGAACACAGTGGGGTCCTTCCACTGTTACAAAGATCTCAACTGTGAATCGGGATACGAGTTGAAAGAAGGAGAGTGTGTAGGTAAGAAAGACACCCACTGCGACTTGGCTGAGGATCCAAAGCTCAGCAAATGGCCTTCAGTGGATTTTTTTATATGCTTATTTAATTTGCCTTCACAGATTAACCCATTCCCACCCCAATGCTATGTTAAGAGGAATAAAAGGTGAAGAGTGACAAGGAAATTTGTTCTAAGAAATGAGCTAAAACCCAGCTCCACTCATACCAAAGAGTAATAGTGAAGCCTCCATTGGAATCTACCACCCATGGCTCATGGTGCTGACCCTGAGTCCTTGAAGGCCATGCCAATGCAACACAAGCCCTGGCGGCTGACACATAGTAGGTGCTTAATAAATGATTGTTGAACTGATTGCCTCAAGGAGCTTACATTTTGCTGATGGAAAGCATTTCAGCTAATGGCATCAATAACCACACTGACAAAATGGCTGGTCCTTGTAGTATTGAAAGGTTGGAACCCCTGTGCTTTCAGTGAAGAGGCAGACATGGTGTCTTATGAAAAATACTAGACGGGATGTCAGGAGACCTGGGATTCAGGCCAGACTCTGGCCCCCTTTTTGATGTGGAGCAAGACATTCACTTACCTTCTCTGAGCCTTGGTTTCTTCACTTGTAAAATGAAGGCAGGGGGAGCCAAGATGATCTCTGAAGTCCCTTCTAGAGCTACTATTCTGTGAGTTCAGTAGGGCCTGACTCCATAAAAGTTGTTCTATGAGGTGCTGACTCAGACGCTGGCTTTAGAGTTTGTCTCAAGGCTCTTCTGTTGCCTTTGGCTCCTTCCCTCCATTCCTCATTAGTGGTGCTGGCGAGGCAGCCTTGGAGGAGTAACCACCTATTTGCTTCCTGTCTTGTTGTTCACAGATATTGATGAGTGTGCCCAGGGGACCCACAGCTGTAAAGTCAACTTTGTGTGTCAGAACACCCAGGGTTCTTTCTACTGTGAATCCAAGCAGCGCTGCATGGATGGGTTTCTACAAGACCCAGAAGGCAACTGCGTAGGTAAGTCTGGCAGCTGTGGCCTGGGCATCCAGCCCCATTCACATTCATTCTTGGACTCTCAACCTCATTCACAAGCTGACTGTGGCTAGGACCAGCTTTCAGTAACACAGCAAAGTGGCAAATTGGCTTGTGTTTCCAATATGTCAACATCACACAACTAAACAGTTTCCACAGACCCATCAGAGGCAGTGTGGTGTAGTGAAAAGAAAATTGAACTTGGGACTTTGGTGTAAGTCCTGATTCTGTCACTTATTATCTGTGGAGATATTAGGGAAATCACTTGACTTCCGGGAGCCTTCAGTTTCCCATTTGTTAAATGAGAACAGTTACTTCCCTGCCTCCCTCACCAAGGTAGGATTGAAAGGACAGACAAAAGGTATGCTGTAGGGCAGTGGAAAGAGTATTTACTGGAGTTTAACTGAAATATTGGAAAAAGAATTGTCCATTGAGTCAGAAGATCTGGGTTCAAATTCCACCTCTGACATTTACTACCCAAAGTTTAAGACCTCAGTTTCCTCATCTCTAAAAAGAAGACATTGGATTAGATGGCCTCTGAAGTCCCTTCTACATCTGAATATCTGATCCTATAACATTTTAACCTGGGCTTAAGTCCGGGCTCTGCCCCTATTGGCTATATGAACATTGAGTAAGTCACTTCACTTCCCTGAGACTCCATTTCCATATGTGCAAAATGAAGGTAATGATACTTATACCCCTGACCTCATAGGTTCAGTGTGATGCAATTGATTTGTAACCCTCTAAACATATGAGTTAATTTAACTCTAGGTCTATAAATCTGCTATGAGTCTTTAAAGAGCTACGGAAAGCTCAACTCTTATTGCTATTTCTGTCTTCTCCTAGTTCAAAGCCCTTCTTTCTACCAAACATTTTGGACCTTTCTTCCTTCTACCCCCTCGATGTCTGGGCACTCATTGGGCCCTCTTACCCAGGCCTGGCCTCTCAGGAAGTTTACCGGGATCCAGATATTTTCCATCCTGTATGTACGCCACCATACAAAAATTCACCTTCCTATATCCCATCCCAAACATTGTCTTTCCTAAGTTAGAGTAATAAAAACTCAATCATATGTTAGTATTATGCATCACCCTTCCTAGGTATCACATACAAATTTTAACATGGAACTTTGATGTTACTTGACTCAGAAGAGTCACTAATGATAGTCCCATGATAGTCTAGGTCCCATGACTGACCAATTGGAGGAATATTATGGGACAGTAGGGTTTTTTTTTAAAATATTTTTCAAATGATACCTTCTGACACCTAAGCCAGTTCTTTCCCCTTTGGAGGTATATTTGGACAAGATATCAAGGTAATTATAACTCACTGAGAGGTACTGTCTAAAATACTTATCAAAGAGCTGGTACGTTTTGTAATGAAGCAAAATTTCAGGTGTCCCTGGCAGTAGATGTGTTACTTATAGGCAAAGAAGCATAATTGAAAGAACCCTAGATAAGGAATCAGCAGAGGTTTGGATTCTGGTCCCTATTAGTCACTTACTAGATGTGTGACCTTGGGTCACTTCTCCTCTATGATCCTCATCTATAAAATGAGAAGATTTCACTAGATCGGGGATTCTTCATTTTTTTGTATATAGTCTCCTTTGATATTCTAGGGAAATCTATGGATCCCTTCTCAGAATAGTGTTTTTAAAAACTATAAAATGAAATGCATAGGATTATGGAGGAAAGCAATTATTAATGAAATACAGACAAGAAGACTATGATCATGGATGATCCAAGAGAAGGACTTATAATTACACTAATTTTGAGATAATGAGTGACATAATTGATATTTCTAGATATCTATGACTGTAATTTGATATGAAAATATTTGTGATTTCTACTGGCGATAAATTTATGGCTATTGCTAATACTGCTATGGTTTGGCACCTACATCCATAATCCAAGGAAATGGTCAATTTTAGTTGGGGATTACTGAAAATGAAGATATAATTTTGTTCCATCCAAGTTCATAGACCCCTTGAAAAGTTCAGTGGACCCCAGGTTAAGAACCCCTACTCTAAACAATTTCTAACGTCTTTTCCAGCTCTGATATTCTATATTCTGAGGGCCCTTCCAGCTCAATATTTTATGTTCCAAAGTCCCTTGAGATTTGACATTTTGTTCCCTTCTGGCTCTAATTTATTTTCTAAGGCCTCTTCCAACTCTAATATTTTGTCCTAATATCCCATAAAACTCTGATTTTTTTTTCTAATGTCCCTTCTAGCTCTGGCATCCTATGAGTTTAGGATTCTTGGAATCAAAGCAGGACAACCAGCAAAGAGACTGAGTGAGATCATCTTAAGAACTGATGCACAATACTCTGATTTTTCTTTTTCAGACATTAATGAATGTACTTCTCTTCCTGAGCCATGCAAACCTGGATTCAATTGCATCAACACTGTTGGGTCCTACACTTGTCAGAGGAACCAGCTTCTGTGTACCCGGGGATATCATTCTAGCGAGGATGGGTCCAAGTGTGTGGGTAAGAAGCAGCTTTAGGCACATGCTCACCTACTTGTGGGCAGAAAGCATAGGAACTGTGTCTGGGGCCAGAAGAATCTTTGCCTGTGTCACATTTGGGAGGCATTTCAGGAAGTGACCTCGTAGATGCCAACTTAACAATTCTAGGGTTAATGTCTTAGCTATGTGAATGTGAAGAATTCAACTTTTCCTGGGAGGAATGGTGTGGGCAAGAAAATCAAGAATCCTGTAGTATAGGAAAAGAGGCAGTGTGGTATAGTGAATGAGATAAGAAACTGGGATTTTGTTAGCTAGCTGAATGGGACATTGTGAGAAAGTCACTTTCCTTCTTTAGAGACTCTCTTTCCTTGGATGTAAAATGAAGGGCTTGCACAACATAATCACTAAGATTCCTTTTGCCCTAAAGTTTGAGTCTAAGAATCTTAGCCACTTCAGACCCACCAGCTGGCCATAAAGAGTGCTCCAGATTAAGCAGGAGAGGGAAGGGAAGGGCAAGTATTTGAATATCTGCTCTTTAATTCAATCAGAACAAAAGCAAGTGGCCCTCTCTTGATTGGTGCTGGCTGCCCATCTAACCCCTCTCCTGGGATTTGCTTTTCTAGATGTTGATGAATGTGAGACAGGTGTCCACCGCTGTGGTGAGGGACAGGTGTGCCACAATCTTCCTGGGACTTACCGCTGTGACTGCAGGATGGGCTATCAGTATGATGCTTTCAGCAGATCCTGTGTTGGTATGTGAGATGGCAGAGAGTCATCTCCCTCCTCGCCCAGACCTACTCTCCCCCTGTCTTACCTATACAACAGGTGATGGGACAATGTCTGGCTCCCTTGAGAAAATGGTATAATTATTGTGTGGTCTAGTGAAAAGAGCACTGGATTTGGAGAATCAGGCTTGGGTTTTAATCTTGTCCTAGTTCACATCTGTGTAACATTAGGTAAGTCTTTTCTCTCTGGGTCTCAGTTTTTCCGTCTGCAAAATGAGGGGGTTGGACTCCATGCTATCGAAATTGTCCTCCAGCTCCAAATGCTATCAGTTTAAATCACCTTGAAAATGGTTCCCTTTGTTACAACTCACCATCTCTCTCAGGACCAAGCTTCATCCTTTCCAAATCTGCTGCATAGAGAAGCAGCATGGTACAGTGGAGAGAGAGGAAGCCAGCGTTTCTATAGCACTTTAAAGTTCAAAAAGTGCTTTTGCAAATATGCGAGCTCATTTGAAAACATTAAAGTAAAGAGAGACCTGGGCTGGAATCTCCTCCAACGGCCCCATTTCCAGATGGGGAAACTGAGGGTCAGAGAAGGGAAATGACTGGCCCAAGATCACACAGCTAGTAAGGAGTAGAACTTGTAATTTAATGGAAATCTTTCTACTAAAGATTCAGTTAGTACTCCTTCATTTCTCTCTCTCTCTCTCTCTCTTTCTCTCTTTTCTCTCTCTCTCTCTCCATCTCCATCTCTCTACCTCTATGTGTCTTTCCCTCTCTCTCCTCTCTCTTTTCCCCCTCTCACCTATCGACTCATCTATCTCTCTATTATCTATCATCTCTCTATCCATCTCTATCTATCTATCTATCTATCTATCTATCTCATTACCTTGACATAGTCAATAAAAAGCTAACCTTGAAGACCTGAGTTCGGGTTCCTATTAGCTGTGTGACCCCAGACAAGTCACATCTTCTCGGTGGTTTATAAATTACAGAAAAATTGCCAACTTGCATTGGTAAAGTGAGTATGCTCGCCCAGAATTCTGTTCCTTATACCTATGAAACTGCACATGCAATCCCTGATCCTGTGTCTGTCTTCCCATCTGCTCTCTCTCTCTCACGTCTCCCAGTCTCACTGAGTCTGACTGTTTTTCCTTGGCTTTTCCTACAGATGTAAATGAGTGTTGGAGCTATCCAGGACGTCTGTGCCAGCAAACTTGTGAAAACACCCCTGGTTCCTACCGCTGTTCCTGCTCCTCAGGCTTCCAGCTGGCCTTCGATGGGAAGCATTGTGAAGGTGCTTGCTAGCCTCTTTTCTTCATCTGGTCTTGTGCACACCTGGTCAAAGGGTATGGGAATGTGGCATCTCAATCAATCCATTAGTCAATCAACAAGCAATTACTGTGTGTCATGTCCCTGTGCTAACCCCTAAAGATACAAAAAAAGACAAAAGTAGTCTCTTCCATCAAGGAGTTCACTCTGAAGAGGATCTGCTTATTATTAGCATTGGTGATAATAACGAGGATCTGCTTGTTTTCCCTGAAATATAAGGGTAAAACCATGTTTGTGCCTATGTTGGGGGAGTAGAGAGGAAAAAGCCTAGAACTAGCCTTTTTCAGATAGTCATTCATTCCTAGCTCCTGTCCTCTGCCAAGTACTTCAGTGCTCTGATACTGGGAAAAACCCTAAGCCCCTTTGCCCATTGGCAGAAAGAAGGACTTGCCGATACTTGGGACATGGTCGATTTGTTAAAAAAAGGGAGAGGTTGCCAGACTCAGGAATGTCACTCTAACCTCAGTTTTAATCCCATTTCAACTGAGCTCTTTACAACATAGATTTCAGTACTAAGCTCTCAAACCCTGGTCTCCAGCCCACTTGTTCACTGAAGCTGACCTTGATAGAATGAAACGTTAGGGCAACATGAGCATTGAACTGGTAGTTTGGAGAAAGAACACTGGACTAGGTATCATGGCTCATTCACTAAAATGTTATGTGACCTGGAACAAGTCTTTCCCTCTATGAACCTGAGTTTCCTTCTATAAAACAGAGGGGATGGATGTAATACGGTAAAAGAACATTGGTCATGTACTGGGTCCCAGTTCTGAACTTAACTGGGCAAGTAACTTCCCCTTTTTAAGCCACAAAGCTTCCCATCCATAAAATGGGTATAATAATACTTGAACTACTATCCTCAAAGGGTCATTGTAAGCTATCTTTGTGAGCCTTAAAGCTGCTAAAAATGTTCATTGTTATTAATAATTAGTTCTCCCCTCCCATGGTGAAAGCCAACATTTTTTCAGAATGTATCATAGTGACCTTGGCTTAGGATCTTGTCAGTCAATCAATAAAGATTTATGGCATCATCCTCTTGATGTCATGGTCAGGAAGGAAGGACAAAGCACAATTTATTAAGTACCTACTATGTGCCACCTATACACCTAAATTTATTAAGTATCTACTATGTGTGCAAAGGCCTGGAAAATCAAAAAGAAAGCCTTCAAGGAGCTTACAATCTCGTGGAGGAGACAATGAGCAAAGGAAATGATACTGACAAGCTAGACAGGTTAAATAGGAAGTGGGGAAGAACAGCCCCCGGACCTGATTTCCCTTTGCTGAGTCCATAAGCTGTTGGTAAAGGTTGCCTCTTGCTTCCTCCCCTCCCCACTGCAGATGTGAATGAGTGTGAGAACAACCCTTGCAGCCAGGAATGTGCCAATGTCTACGGCTCCTACCAGTGCTACTGCCGGCAAGGCTACCAGCTAGCAGAGGATGGGCATGCATGCAAAGGTGGGTCATGTGTACGTGGAGGGATTGGGCATTAGAGGACAATGGGACAGTGCCCTATGGCCACTTGTCCCTTTTCTGTTCCCCTGCTTCCACTTTCCTCCATGTACCACCGGGGGTGGGAATAGGGCAAGCTACCCTCTGACAATTTTAGAACGCTGGTGAGCTAACAATGGTTCTTACACGTGTAAATACAATAAAACTTTATTTTAAAATGCAAAAACCATTCTTAACTTTTGGGCCAGACCAAAATAGGGACATAGGTTGTGGACTTCTGCTTTAAACCCTTGACCTAAATCTGCCAAGTAATTCAGCATAGTGTAAAGGAGAGCCCTGGTCTTAAGAGTTCCCTAATCTGTATTCAGATCCTAACTCTGGTCTTCATTAATGATATGATCTGTGACAAATCACTAAAGGTCTTTGAACCTCATTTTCTCCATCTTCCAACTCCAAGGGAGTTGGATTAGATGGACGTTGGTTCTAAATGCCATAAAACTCATCAAGAAAATTCGTAGAATCAGAAAACTGGAGGAGATCCCTAGAGTCACCTGATACATTGTCTTCCTTACTCACCCAATAGATCATCCACATATACCCACATAGATATCCCCTCTATTCTTCAAGGATGTTAGAAAGATTAAATGAGACTGAAAAGTAAAACAGCAAAGCCAGATTTAGGGTAGCTAGGTGGTACAGTGAATAGAGCAATGGGACTGGAGTCAGGAGGACCTAAGTTCAAATACAGCCTTAGATACTCACTAGCTGTGTGATGCTGGGCAAGTCACTTAACCTCAGTTTTCTCATCTGTAAAATGGGGATAACCTCTCAGGGTTATTGTGAAGATCAAATGAGACAGTATAATTTAATATTGTTAATTTATAATATTAATAATTATTTAATTGATTGATTAGTTAATATACTATAGAATTTTGCAAACCTTGACCATACTAGTTATCATTGATTATTATAAATTATTAAAAATAAACAATAAATATTAAAATTA
The DNA here is from genome assembly GCA_028627135.1 of Pseudochirops cupreus. Lineage (NCBI taxonomy): Eukaryota > Metazoa > Chordata > Mammalia > Diprotodontia > Pseudocheiridae > Pseudochirops > Pseudochirops cupreus. The sequence continues at coordinate 370,289,187 of CM053583.1, read as the reverse complement.
ATAATACCTGGCTATGGTTTGGGGTATTGGGCTGTGAGAAGCACTGAACAGCATAGTAGGGTGGAGTGCTATTGTGATTCCCTGAGGGGAGGGATCGGTAGATACCTCTTGTCAATGAATGACTCCTCAAGCTTCCTGCTGAAAGTGGCTTTTGCTCTTTTCCTCAGACATTGATGAGTGCACCCAAAGTGCCGGCATTCTCTGTACCTTCCGTTGCCTCAATGTCCCTGGCAGTTACCAATGTGCCTGTCCTGAGCAGGGCTACACCATGATGGCCAATGGCCGGACCTGCAGAGGTGAGTAAGAGACTGGAATACTTCCCTTCCTAGGGAGAGAAGATGGGGATCCCTGGCAGGTAGAGATCACTTCCTACCCAGTCTGTTGTGAACAAAGGTAGTTTTTCATTTAATTCTTTCCCCTGTGTGTCCCAGTGCCAGTCACTGCCAGGCAAATAGGAGAAGGAAGAAGTAGAGACTTGCTTTTTGAAGAATGGCAAAGGGGGTGGTCTGGGCATGAATCAAAACAGACAGCTATGTTTATCCTTCCCGTTCTGTGGAGTCTGTGGGTTCTGACTCTCCTCTGCTCAGACCTCTTCGTGAAGGGGCTACCTGAGGGGACCTCACCAGACCGCCAACTCCAAATGGTCCAGGGGCAGCACAAAGCTCTCCACCTAGGGACTTCCCAGAGGGAAGCTCTGGGTAATATTTCAAGTGTCGGGGTTAAGTTTATTTGAACCCCACTGGATTTCGATCCCAATATGCCATGTATCTGTTTCATGGGTAGGATTATTATGTCCTCTAAAAGTCTTCCTAATCTAGTTGATGCAGGACTTCCATGAGTGGTCTGAAAGCCAAGGTAACATGTCTGAGGCTCAGACTCATAGAGAGAAACTGGTCTGAGTTTGGCTCCTAGTTTGGTGGGTTCAATAATGTGACAGTCACAGAAACACTAAGCCCTTGAAGGAATAGACGAAGGAGCTGTGTTTAGGGGGGACAAGTAATTAAGCCTCTCAACCCCAGTTTCCTCTAAAATGGGGAGATGATCCCCAAGTCTCCTTCCAGCTTAAAGTTCCACAAAGCCAAGAAGAGGGAGATAATCCTAGTCCTAATTTTCTTATCTTGCTACGGCTGCCATCACCCCCTCTACTCCCTCTTCCTCTGCCAGGGAGTCCATCAGGGTGCAGTTCCTTTGCAGCCCCATTTAAGCTGTTGCTTTTGACCTTATTGGCTTCACGGGAGATGCAGAGGAAGCCTGTCAGGAATGCTAGTGGACTGGGCCTATTAGCTCATCGCTGTTGGCAGCATCCTTTCCATCGCGGAGATGGATGCTCCCTGTGGGCCTTTATGAAACCGCAGAGAAGAGCCAAGGCAGCCGTGCCTCAAACTGGGCCCTGCCCTATCCATACCCTCATCTCCTCTTCAACCTTCCCCTTATGTTACTAATGGCATTTCCAGAGAATAGAGCTCTTTCTTTCCAAGAACTAATTTCCTCCTGTTATTCCTGCACCACTATAATGGTTCTGCAGTGGGGGGAGAAGGGGTCACAATTTGCCATTTGGGGTCAGAGCCTGGAACTTTCCACTTGCTGAGAATGATAATGGAATTTACCCACTACTGGTGAGTGGTCCCAGTGTCTCCCCTGGGAGCAGAGGGCCAGTGTGGCCCCAGCTGTCCTAGTGTGAGCCCTTTGTCCTCGGCTTGAGCTCCTGGGGATGGGACTTTGCTGGGTACAAGTCAAGCAAGGGTGGCCCCCCAATGCTAAGCATGGAATAAATGGAAAGAAACCTGATGAGTCTTGGGCATCCAAAGGAGTGGGTTCAAGTCCTGGTTCATGCTCAAACATCTTCACTAGCTCCAACAAATGAGATATTGTTACGTTAAAGCATTTTGCAAATTTCAAAGAACTGTATAGATACCAGTTACTGTAGTTGCTATTCCCAGTTTATAGATGAAGACATCAAAGCTCAGAGAGGTAAGGAAGCTTAGCTCAGGTCATATTTCTGAGCCTCAGTTTACTCTATGAAATGGGGTTGAGAGTAGCAAGGATGTCTGACATACCTATGTGCTTTAAGGTTGGCAAAGTCCATTTCCATATGTTATATTATTTGCACTTCCCAACACCATTAGGGAGTAGGTTTGGGGGGGTATTAGTATCAACTTCTGCCTGAAGGCTATAAAGTCATAAAAGGCTCAGTATTCTCCTTTTAACAGATGAGGAAACAGAGGCTAGGAGAAATTAAGTGACTTGATTGTGGCCACTGTAAGAGGCAGGATTGGCTCTCCTGCCCCCCAGATGATGGATGTGAATGCCCTTCGGTGCTCAGTGAGCAACATGATTCAACAGCTCACATAAGCACCAATCTGAGGACAAGACTGTCTGTCTGTCACCATACAGAACCAATAAAATGGACACCTGTTCTTTGGGCCCTTTGGAAGCCTGTGGTATAGGTTGGATAATAGCACAGATCACAGAGATATAGAGAGATGGACCAACCAACTGGCAAATACTGACTGATATCTATAACCACTGTCTCACCCTGGGCTGGAAGCTGGGTCCCAGAATGGACAGTGAAGACTTAAAAGAGTCTTTGCACTAAGTAGATCTTTGCACACTTAAATCCCAGAATAATGGGAAAGGTCGGCATGGCCCAAGAGTGGCCAGTGTGTGTTTAAATTTATGGGACTCAGCTGAACTTGAATTGCCGTCTAACAGCCTGATGGCCTGTCTACAACTTGCAAATCACTCATAAAATCCAGCTGCTAAATCCTTGGCTTCTCCACCCTTGACATTGGTGTGTAAGAGTTTTCTTTAATGGTGATATTAAAGAGTCTTGCTATCTGCTCCCAGTGCCAAGAATGCTGAGTCTCTATTTGATACCATGTATTGTGACAAGCATAGTAAATAGAGTCAGGAAGACCTATGTTCTAGGATGGTCCCCAACACATACTAGTGACAATGGGCAACTCTCTCAGGCTATGCTTTTAAGGATGAATTGCCAGTCCACAGTGATAGAAGGGGTTGCACTCTGATGAAAATCTCAGATCTGGTCAAAAAGGGGAGTAGGGGGAAATCACAGAATAACATTTTGACATCTTTGGTCCTTCCCCCCCAAGAAAATTGTTGTATTTGTGTGGTTACACAAGTATATTTTTTTTCTGGTCACTGCTCATGTTTGGATCTGCTCTCAGGTGTTCTTAATTCTCACAGCCCATCAATCTCCTTCTCTTTGTATTTTCTGGCAGATCTGGATGAATGCACTCTGGGCACTCACAATTGCTCGGCAGCCGAGACTTGTTACAACATCCAGGGTAGTTTCCGGTGCCTTCTATTTGAGTGTCCACCAAACTACAGAAAAGTCTCGGACATGTAAGTCCCTTTGCCCTCCTCTAGGGAGACTTGGAAATATGCCTTCTCTCTTCATTTGCAGTGGTTTTCAACCTTCCTAATGCCGTGACCCTTTAATGCAGTTCCTCATGTTGTGGTGACCCCCAACCACAAAATTATTTTCGTTGCTACTTCATAACTGTAATTTTGCTGCTGTTATGAATCATAATGTAAATATCTGATATGCAGGATGTATTTTCATTGTTACAAATTGAACATAACTCACAGGTTGAGAACCACTGATTCAGAGGAATACAATGGGCATCCTCTCATCCAAGTGGAAACTATTTAATCATGCTGGCCACTCATCTCTAGCCACTGCTTTAAGCAATGTTGGGCAGACAGGACAGTTTTTCAAAAGTGACCACTTGTGCTGAGTTTCCCATGGGATGGGACAGGGCTCACTCTCTAAAGAAAAGGTCTATGACTTTCTTTCCTTTCAAAAGTGCCCAGCAAAACTGCCTTAACTTTTTTTTTCACTGTGGCTGCCATGGGACTCTGTCGACATCTCTCCCTATCTGGGGTCTCATCACACTCCTTATTTGGAGACTTTCCCTGCTGACAACATTCAGCCCTAGTTGGGTATTGGAGGGGATACTACAAAAGCAGAAGTAACAAGGGATGGTTACCTAACAGGCTCTCAGCCAAAGGCCAGGGTGGGGGAAGTGGAATATGAAAGACAGATGGAGTTGGTTAGGGTGGGATGGAGGAGAGTGATTGCCACATACTACCAATGTCTCCCCTGGGAGCTGGGCTTTCTGGGACAATCCTTGGAATGAAGAAGTGGTATGAGATAATAGCATTAGCTGGCATCAATGTAGCATTTAAAGGCTAGCAAAACACTGTACTTACATTATGTCATTGGAACATCAAAACAACCCTGCGAGGGAGGGGCTATATTTTCATTCCCATTTTATGGTGAAGAACTGAGACTCAAGGGAAAGAGCGCTGGGTTTGGTGTCAAGATACTTGAGTTCTTCTTTTTTTGCTTTTTTTTTTTTTGGAGGGGGAAAGGTAGGACAATTGGGGTTGTGTCACATGACTCCAAGGTCACATGGCTAGTTTTTTATGTTAAGTGTCTAAGGCTGGATTTGAACTCAGGTCTTCCTGACTCCAGGGCTGGTGCTCTATTTACTGTGCCACCTAGCCACGCCCTTGAGTTCTTCTTGTACCTACTGCCTGTCACTTAGCCTCTAAGCTTCAGTTTCCTCATCTGTAAAATGAGCACAATGATATACCACTACTACTACTACTACTACTGCTACTACTACTACCACCACTACTCCTATTACTCTTCCTCCTCCTCCTATTACTACTACTACTACTACTATTACTACTACTACAACTCCTCCTCCTCCTCCTATTACTACTACTACTACTTCTATTACTACTAGTACAACTACTACTACTCCTCCTATTACTACTACTACTACTACTACTACTACTACTACTACAATTGATAATAATAATAGTTATGCCAGTTAACATTTATGTAGTACTCAGTATGTGCCAGGCACTGTGCTAAGTGCTTTACAAATATTATCTCATTTGCTCCTTACAAGCACCCTGAGAGGTAGGTGTTGTTATGCCCACTTTATAGATGCGGAAGCTGAGGCAAACAGAAGTTAAGTGACTTGCCTAGGGTAACACAGCCTCATGTTGTTCAGTCACATCTGACCCTTCTTGATACCATTTGAGATTTCCTTGGCAAAGACACTGGAGTGGTTTGCCATTTCCTTCTCCAGCTCATTTTACAGATGAGGAAACTGAGCCAGAGTTAAGTGACTTGCCCAAGGTCACAAAGCTAGTAAATGTCTGAGGACAGATCTGACCCCAGGCCCTGCACCCTATCCACTGAGCTGTCAAGTCACCCCTACCTTCTTCCCAAAGTGCTTAAAGAAAAAAACACTCTAGAAAAGAGATACTGACTCTAAACACTGATTCTAAAATCAAGACCTCCTGATTGCAAATCCTGGTTCTGATACGACTTTAGGTGAGTCATTTAACCTCTCCTGGTCTCAGTTTCCTCATCTATAAAATGGGAGTAGCTTAGACTAAATGGCCTCTGGGTGTCCTCTCAGCTCCAAATCCTTGATTTAGAATGGGGGTATTCATCCTAGCACTGGCATTGTCATCACCCTCTTCTTCCTGCTCTTCCTCCATTTCCCACTCTGTCATTTGTAGGAGATGTGAACGGACCAGCTGCTTCAACTTCCTGGATTGCCAGAGCACCCCAGTGCGGATCACCTACTACCAGCTCAATTTCCAAACCAACATTGTGGTGCCCGCTCACATTTTCCGCATCGGCCCCTCCCCAGCCTATACTGGTGACAACATCATTTTGACCATCACAAAGGGAAATGAGGAAAATTATTTTAGTGCCCAGAAGATAAATCCCTACACGGGGGTCGTCTTTATTCAGAGGCCAGTCAAGGAACCACAAGACTTCCTTCTAGATGTTGAAATGAAACTTTGGCGCCAGGGGACCTACACCACCTTCCTGGCCAAAATCTACATCTTCATCACAGCCCATGCTTTCTGAAGCAGGCAGGGGTGGACATTGGGACTGGCCATGCTCTGCTCTTTAATCATTCTACCAAAGCCTAATTAGTCCTGGGGAAGTGGCTTTCACTGTATCTGGCATCTCTATTATTTTTCTATTGTTGCTTGAAACAGCATTATTATTATTTTGTAAATTAACTTAATTTTTACCTACTTGTTTCTTCTCTAATTTGTTGAGTTTTCCCCCTTGAAGTTTGCTAGAGGAAAAGTCCATATACATGAAGTTCTATTCTTCAGTGACATCTTTAGCAGAGAAAGCAAAAGAAAAGAAATTGGTAGCTAAGTACATCATTTTATTAACAAATTGGAGTATGTCCAAAAGAGGGACACAAGGGTGGCATGAAGGATATCTGATCATTCTGTACAAGGGACAATTGAAGTACCTGGGGATGTTTAACCTAGAGAAGAGTTGGTTTAGGGCTTTTTTTTTTTATGAGAGTTACCATGTGGGAAAGGGAGCAACTTATTCTTGACCCCTAATAGGGGAACTAGGACCAATGGGTAGAAATTACAAGATGGCAACTTTCAGCTCAATCTGAGAAGGAGCTTCCTAATGACTGCTGTTGTCCAAAAATGGAATGGACTGCCCAGTGAGGCAGTGAGGTCCCTGTCACTATAAGTGTGCAAATAGATGTGAAATGACTCATTTGCTGTGACTGTTGTAGTGGGGTTTTGTGCTGTTAGAAGGGAGTTGGCCTAGTTGGTTTCTAATTTCCCTCCTATAATTCCATATACAGAGTGAAAGAAATAAGTGATTAAATGAATTGTGATTCTGTTTATAGTCTAATCTCCAAACTAAATTGTTATTTAAATGGATGTTGATTACATCCTTAGTTGCTGAAACTGGATGAATTTGACAAGTACATTTTATTTTCACAAATCTTCCATTTCATACCATGGAGCCAGATTTTTATCCACACCTGAATGTTCTAACTCCTCTGATCAAGACCTTAAAGCCTCATTTAAATGAATTATTAGCTTTGACAAGAGCAATATAAGCAGAAATAGAAGCCATGAATTTTCTAAGTTCTCTATTATAGACACTTGCACAAAAGTCACAGAATCCATTATTGACCCAGTCCAATGAGACTATATATATTAAGCAACCTACAATGTGCAAGGCACTGACTGCATGGCACTAGGAGTACAAAGACCAAAAAAAAAATACTCAGGGAGCCTACATTCTGATGCCATATATGGTCAAGACCTAAAAGAATCAGGATTCACATAACTGGAATTGGGCAGTGTACCCAAAGTAAATGACCAGCTTCAGCTTCTCTTTCCCAGGGTAGGTTTCCCTGGAACCCTGATCATGGGAGAAGGTCTATAAACCTGTATTCTCTTTAGATGTTGGTCCTTGATGATTGAGGGCATAAGGATTCCAGGTCTGCCCCCACTAGGACTTTCACTGGAATGTATTACCTTAGACCTGTCATCCAGACAGTCTCAGCCTAACAGATGTCCAATTATATTGCCTTATGTGGGCTATGGCCCAAGTCCCAGGCAGCATGGTTCTGTCACCATGTATGATAGAAGACTAGAGGAGGTGGGGATCATCTCCAACAAAGTTCTGGAAGATGAGGGAGGGGAAAGAGGAAGAGGAAAAACAGATAAGGATGATGTGTTAGAAAATGGAATTAGTAGCTGGGGGATATTTTGACCTCAAACAAGATAAGTGAAAATTATTTATAAAGTTGATAGATATGTAACATGCTTTTGCATACATACCTTTGTATAGACCACTATATATGTGAGTATATGTTCCTCTATATAGATACATAGAAGATTAGACTTATTCTCTATGGCTCCAGGGACTAGAACTGAGACCACTAGATGGAAGTTGGAGGGAAACATATCAGATCAATACAACAATGTGAAATAATTCATTTGATCCAATTCAACATTTGTTAAGCATATACTCCATGTAAAGTTATAGGCTTATACACTCAGGGCTGGATGGGACCTTAGAGACCCTCTAGGCCCCTCACCCCACCCCATTTGACAAAAGAGGAGCTAAGACCCAGAAGAGAGAGACAGCATGACATAGAATATATGAAGTCAAGTAGATCTGGGCTCATATCCTGCCTCTGACTCAACCTAACTGTGTGACTAAGGGCAAATGGTAGCCTCTCGGTGCCCCCAGACAATCTCTGTCTTCAAGACCAGTTGCCAGTTATAGATCTGCTTCCATCAATCATTGAATAAGTATTTATTAAGTCCTTACTATGTGCCAGGTGTGGTTCTAAGCAATGGGCATAAAAACAAAAGCAAAACCAATCCCTGCCTTCAAGAAGCTCCCTAATTCTAATGGGAGGAAACCATGTATAAATAGTTAGGTACCTACAAGATGCATACAAGAAAACAGTGTGTAAATAGTTAGGTACCTACAAGACGCATACAAGAAAACAGTGTGTAAATAGGTACCTACAAAATGGAGAGTAGCAGAGAAAGTTTCCACGACAGGAATCACCCATACTGATGAAATCTGAGGTCAAGGTAAAAACAAAAGTACTAGACATGGAGGCTACAAAGACAAAAACAAAAACTGTCCCTGTACTCAAGGAATTTGCATTCCATGGGGCATTTGCAATGGATATTTATTAGCTCCTAGTATGAGCAGAGTACTGTGAGAAGTGCTAGGAGAGTTACAAAGTCTAGACAAGCCATCATTGCAACCCCCAGGGAACTTATTGTCTACTAGGATTAGACACCAGCACCAGAAACTATAAGACACAATATTACATCATTCATGCACTAGAGGTGGAAAGCCAATGACAGGAATAGCTTTCTAACAGAACTACATGAAAAAATGGAGTGGGCAGCCTTGAGGATTTCTCCATCAATGGAGGCTTTCAAGCGGATGTTGAGGTATCTGATTAGGGATGTTACAGAGAGGCATTGGGTAAGGACGGTATGAGAGGTGTCTTCCAACTTTCTAGTTCTATGTGTTCATAAATGTTTGATACACTTATGTGCACATAAATACCTACATGCATGTAACTATACCTCTACACATTTAAATTCAGCAAACGTTAAGTGAATTGTGTGCATATATGCATATATATTCATGCAGAGTCAGAGGATAATGGAAATTTTCTGCAAAGATCCTTAGAGAGCTAATACCGCTTGTTTCACAGAGAAGGAAACTGGGGGTCAGAGAGATGAGTGACTTGACCAAGGACACACAGGTAGTAAAGTTGAGGTTTGAAACCAGTTCTTCTAACTCCAAATCATCTATGTATACATATACAAAAACACGTACATACATATACATGCACATATGTGTGTGTGTACACATACACATACACACACATTTATACATTATCATAGTGTAGTGAATAGATTTAGGAGGACCTGGATTCAAATACTTCTTTCTCCTATTGACTAGTAGAATGGTATAGTTGACAGGACATCAGACTTGGAGTCAGAAAGACCTGAGTTCAATACCTTTCTTTGATGCTTACTAACCATGTGTCCTAAGGCAACTCACTTAGCTTCCTTCCATTCCCTCTCCTGTAAAATGAGGGACTTAAAACAATAGCCTTTTTTTCCTTTCAGCTCTGAATTTATGATCCTATGAAAAGTCATTGAACTTCTGTGGTCTTCTTTTCTTTATCAGTAAAATGGGGGCATAATACCCATGGAACCCCCCTCATAGAGCTGATGTGAGACTCAGATGAAATAATGCATTTAAATCATTCTGTAGACTAGTATAGACAACTCTGATAGCTCCAATGTGTTAGAATGTTCTTGAGAACAACCTTAGGATTTAAAGCTGAAGACTTTTTTCCTGGAGATCATATACCTGGAAAGGAATTCAAAGACCATCAAGGACAACTTTCTCATCTTATAGTTGAGGAAACTGGGACCCAGGAAAGTTAGATTACTGGCCCAAGATTGTACAGGTAGTAAGTAGCAGAGCCTTAGTACACAATTCTGTAGGAAATCTCCCTTTAAATTATTGCATTGTGTCTGCACTTCCTCCCTCACGGGACTTTTCTTTGGTTCTCTATGAAAGGAGAAGGGAGACATGCCTTGGAGCTGAGGGGGCCCCAGAAAGGAAGACTAAGAGGCAAGCATCAGGATTATCTGTGGCTTCTGTTCCAGGCCTATCCGCCTCAGGCCTCTTCATTCTGATAGGTATCCTCAGTGGCAGGGCCAGGGCAATCTAGGCCTCAGACATGTAGTTCATTCTCTCTGTCTTAAAGGGCATTGGAAGGCTATTTAATGTTCTAGGTGTCTCATCAGTTCTCCTACAAGATCTTGAATGTGAGTAGACAGTACTCTACTTAGACCCATCCGTTCATGCATCTGACCATCATTACCCATTTTTGTATGGTAGAGATCACATGATAAATAATACCCATAAAGAAAGAGAACTGTCCATCAGATGCTGGCTGCCCTCCAATGCTTCCATCACTGGTGATGAGCCACAGAAGGCTCCATACATATATACACATGTATACATATATACAAAATCAGTTGTTGCATATATACAAAAATGTCAAGTTTGCGTGTCTTATTTGGGGATTCCTCTGATATGGAGCCCATAGAGGAAAAAAATCATAATGGCTTTTCTTCTGGGCCTGAAGAAGTTATGTTCAACCTCAGGCATGAATCCAAAGTGACTCTAACACTCTCAGACTAGGAGTACTTCTTGAGAGTATTTTAGCATCAGATTTAAAGCTGAAACGGAATTAGGAGGTCAATATTTTCTAGACCAACCCTCTCACTTTATAGATAATAATTGTAGCTACCATATAAATGACTTTAAGGTTTGCAAAACACTTTAAACATGTTATCTCATTGAAGCCTCACAACAATTCCATGTAGTAGGTATATATAATACTATATTCCCATTTTATAGTCAAGTAAACTGAGGTTGAGGGGCTAAGTAACTTGCACAGGGTCACACAGTCAAGATATATCTAAGGAAAATTTTAATTCATGTCTTCTTGACTACGCATCTAATATTTTGTTCGCTACCAGACCAGAGAGGTTAATTTAATTTTTAATTAATTTAAATTAAATTAACAGGTTAATTTTTCCAAGATCACCCAAATAATAAGTGGCAGAGCCAAAATTTGAGCCCAGGTCCTCTGGCTCCAAACCCAGCAGTCTTTGCTTCTCACCATGTTGCCTTCCTAAGATCTTCAGAAACGTGCAACAGAGTTCTAAAACGTGCTCCTCTTGTTTATGCAAACTTGGCTGTGAAGAATCAGCTGCTTAAAAAGGCAGCCAGGGTAGAGTGAGTCAGGCTCCCCTTTCTAGTTATGGCCTTTCTTCCCTTCCTACACTGAATACCGGAGGCCCTCCATATCCATCTGGAATCTGTGTGCTAGGGAAAAGATTTCCATCAGCATTATGGAATGATTGAGTGGCCTGGCCTCCAGCACTCCAGCAAATCTGCTCCACTGGAGAATCAATGGACAAGCTGGTGCTTTTTCACTTGAGCACCCTGTAGCAATGTGATCTTCCAGGAATTCCGAGCCCTGCCTTGTCATCTCTATGCCATGGGGGCTGGAAAAATCAAGTGGAGGAAATAGCCTTGCAAGGAATCTCTTGGAAAAACCAAATGATTGCAATTTCAGAAGTTATGGGCTCTCCGATTTTGACACTGCTTTGAAGAGACATAACCAGGACCCTGCTGAAGGGAAAAGGATGTCTCCCACAGCACCTGGTCAACTAATCTCTCTTTGACAAAGTCTCCTTTCCCAGCCTCTCCTGGCTAACCAGAATAGTCTTCTTTTCAGTCAACTATAACCTCTCCTTCCCAAGTGAGGATGCTTGAAACTTGCCCTGGGAGAGAGCTCAGACTGGTTTCCTACTCTCAAGCCTCCTTCCCTCCATGATATTATTAACCAAAGGGGAAATGCAACCAAGCCCCTTCCCTATCCTTTGCAAACTCCTAGAAACCTAAAGGCTTTTGTAAATCCTGTCCTGTATGTTGTTTCTCAATAAATGCTATTCCTGAGGTTGTGGTTATCTGTGCTATTCAGAGGTCAACCTTCTACAACTTAAGATTTAATAATATGACAGGCCTGGGAAAATTTGTAAGATACTGGGAGTGGGGTGGGCTTACTGTGTGTACTGAGAAGGGCAGAGGCAGAAAATCATCATGGGTTCTGCTTTAGAAGCCTACAAGTGCATCGGTCCACAGATTTAGAGATGGTTGCATTGTCAGTCTGACATTCAATATATAGAAATACCCTTTACAAACTCCCTGATAAATACTTGAAGAGCTCCATAAGATGCCAAGACAGCCCATGGCCCTTTGGGACAGTTGTAATAATGATGAGGAAGTCTTTCTGTCTCCCAAGGTGAGACTGAGCTCTCTTCAGTTCAATCTGCACCCTTGGTTCTAGTTCTGGCAAATAAACTAGCTCTAATGCCTTTTCGGATATGCGAAAACATTTTTCTTGTTCCCAACCTGATCTCCCAGCCTTCTCTGGTCTGGGTTAAACACCCTAACTTACTTCAGACTGTCCCCACATAAAATTGTTTTGAGTCTACTTCTATCTCCCCTTGAGACATGTTCCATTTTGCCAGTATCCTTCCTTTAACAAAGTCCTGATCACACATCTCTTCTGCTGAGAACATGAGATTCATATGGGTCTTTATAACAGCTAAAGATGTCCAATAATGAAGTAAGTTATCTCAGGAGGAAGTGAATTCCTTATTACAGGATAGGCTCAAGAAGAGACTAGAGATTTGTGGGATTGATACTATAGAAGAGATCGCTACATGGTGGTAGGAGGGTAGATGAGATCAGAGAGCTGGAAAGAAATTGGAGACCACCAAGCCAAACCATTCCCCCATTCTGCAGATGAAGAAACTGAATTATCATGAGGTTAAGTGACTTGACCCCAATTAGTACATATCTGAAGTGGGGTTTCAACCCTTCTCCTTCTAACTCCAGATCCACTTCATTCCAAGAGCCAAGATTTTGTGATGCTGGAAGGTTATGCTCTTCTCTGGCTTGCAGGTGAAAGGCAGTTGTGGTTGATGCACAAAGAAAATACAGTTCTTCTGATCCTCTAACCAGAAGAAAAGAATAGTCTGAGGTCTCGTAGGATGATAGATTTAGTATTAGAAGGACTTTAGAGTTCATTTATTCCACCTGCCCCAACCTTTTACAGATGAGAAAGCTGAGACGCAGAAAAATTAAATGAGCTGACCAAAACCACATAGGGAGTAATAGCAGAGCAAGGATTTGAACTCTGAGCCTTTGATGCCAAATCAGGAGCTCTTCCAAACTCTCTTGATCATCAATGAGTTGGGAAGAGTTAGGAAGCTTCATGCAAAGTAAACTGGTTTCTCATTTGTGCATGATACCAGGCTAGCCATGGTATGTCATCCCATCTAGGACACTTGGCCCTTCCCCCCCAGGGAGCTGGCAGCATAGACCAGGAAGAGCCCGCAGTCTCCAGGATGCCAGGAACAGGCAGTTTTACACATGAGACAGAGGAGATAGAGCTTCCATAGGGGGTATATCCCATGATCCATCAGGAAGACATGGAAGGGAGGGGCCCTTCACTCCCACTCAATCATACAACATGGGTAAGAGCCATCATTAGGCTCTTGGCATTCCCTCCACTGGTGCATTTTATGGCCCCTTCCACCTTCATTAGCTAACTTGTGGCCAAACCCCTGGTGATGAAACTGCATGAGTAGCCAGGTTGGCCCTAGGCAAACAGGCAGAGAATATCTCACTGGTATCATTGCTGAAGTCTTTACACATTGGTAGAACCCATCAGAGGTTGTGTTCTTTGGTCATAGCCTTTGAAAAGTCACAGTCACCTCTAGACGAGTACAAACCACCAGAGGAGGACTTGGGTAGAAAAATATATGTATACCTCAATGGCTCTTCCTGCTCCAAAACTGTAAGTTTTACAAAACACCGAAGTGGAAGAGAAACAGTCATCCAATGACCGGGGCCCTCAGTGAAACTGGGGTCTGAGATGTTTTAGACATGGGGTGGACTTTCCAGGTGTATGTGTCAACGTGTACAAAGGCCTAGACAGGGAGGAGAAATCCTAGGCAGATAGACTTCCCATTCTCAAAAGCCCCAGGTTTCAACTAAAGTCAGCCAAATCCCAACTGTTTTCCCCTTTCACTTCCTGGAGTCTCTATAAAAGCTGTGACTAACAGCTCAAGTACTAAGGAATGGCCTTACTTCCTCATCTGTCTATTCCCTTCTCCATGACATTTTCCTTTTTTGGTAATGAGCCCAGACTGCTGATCTTCTGGTATGACAACCCTTCTACTCCACTGCCATCAGGCGCTGCCTGGCTACAAAGGTGTTCAGACTCCCCAAACCTCTCTGGTCTAGGCAAGGAATGAAAAGTCTTATGCCTGCCAGGCTGCTGACTGTCCACAGCAAGGGAACATTGAGCTCTCCTGACCTAGGATCACCAAGCACTTCTAAACAACCTGTTCTGCTCCAACTGAGAGATCAGTGACAGTGGATAAAGTTCTGTTTTGCTGTGACTTTCTTTCCCTGATTTCTTATGATCTGGGGAGGAAGGAGAAAATTGGGAGAGTAGAGGAGGTGGAATATGGGAATGGAGTCAGATTTGGTTTAAAAAAACAACTTTTCAGCAGCATGGTATGGTGGGTGGAAAGAACAATCATTTTGGAGGCAGAGAAGATTTGTTTAAATTCTGCCTTCAATGCTGACTACCTCTGTGACCTTGAACAAGTCACTTACGTTTATCTATCTTAGTTTCCTCATCTCTAAAATGAGGGGGTTGTATCAGATGGCTCTAGATTCATGATTCTATGGTCTTAAAGACCTTTGTAAACTTAACTTCCTGAAGGCTTGTATCTCATTTTACTTTGCTCTCTTGCTCAACAGGGAAAGTTAGTGTCCATGAAGAGGTACCTTGGCACTCTGGGAGGAAAAACTTCATTTCCCTACAAAATCCCATCTTCCTTCCTTTATTCTCCTCCCCCATCCCCATTAGAATATCAGCATTTCACCACTGTATAGCTCCTCTTAATTGCTCAAATGCAATAATCTTTTTAGGTTTCTCTTAAGTCCCATGTTTGCATTTCAAAGTTTCTACTCAGTTCTGGTCTCTTCATCAGGAATGCTTGAAAGACCTATGTTCCATTAGAGGTTCGTTTCCCCTCCCTTGTAGGATATTACTCAGTCTCATAGGGTAAGTTGTTACTGGTTCTAAACCTTTGTCTTTGCCATTTTGAATATTATATTCCAAGATCTCCTCTCTTCTAGAGTAATAGTTTTGTGTGATCCATACTCTTATTTTTTGGCACTTAAATGTCTTCCTTCTGACTTCTTGGAGCATGTTTTCATTAGGCCTAGAAGCTCTAGATTTTGACTATATTATGCCTAAGAATTTTCATTATCAATTTTTTTCAGGTGCTAACTAGTTTTTTTACTCTATTATCTTCTCTAATAGATCTGGGCATTTTTAAATTTATGATTTCTTGCAATATAGAATATAGGGATTGTTTTTATTTTCATCGCAGTTTTCAGAAGTCTGCTGGTTCTTAAATGATCAGTCCTTAACCTGTTTCCAGGTCAATTGTTTTTGATAGTAGTAATCTTACATTGTCTTCTGTTTCTAAATATTTTTTTGCTTTTTGACTTAATAGTTTGTTTTTTTTCTTATAGATTCATTAAGTTCTGTTTGCTTCATCCTATTTTCCAGGGAGCTTACTAGTAGAGGTTTCCACTTTCTATTCTAAGTCACTGATTCTCCTCTAAGTCTTTCCTCTAGAGTTCTATCTCGTTCGTATTCTCATTTTTAAAAATCTCTAGTTTCCTTTCAGTTAGACTTGTAGTTCTTGTGCCTGAGCCATTTTTGTTCTGAGACCCTGCTTGTAGTTGTTGGCAGCTACTTACTTCTTCTGGCTTCATGTCTTAGGTTTCTCTTGAGCCACCAAATTTCTTCATAGTGTTCAGTGTCTTCTTCTATTTACTCTCATCTCCAGCCTCAGTTCTGATTTGGGTCTTTGTGCCAGAGCCAGTCTCCACTCCCTCCCACACTCTTGGATGCGATAGTCAAGTCTTCTTTGTTCCTGATTTTTCCCAGTCTCATGGTGCTGGCTTCCATCTCCCTTGATGTTTCTGTGTTTAGAGAGCTGGCATGTTCCAGCCCCCCACCCCCACCCCGGGCCCATTGGAGTGTCTCCTGTCAGAGCTACAGATTTCTGGCCCCACTGAAATGTCTTGATTAAAGCATGGCTGGCTCCCAACCCTGAATCCACAAGCAGAGCACCACAGGTTTCTGAAACCACCCCACCCCACAGCTCCACCTCAGAGCACTCTGAGATTTTTCCCTCTCCTTATTCCCAGTCCCCAGGAAGAGAGCAGATACCCCCAGAGTATCCCTGATCAATGTGCTGGCAAGCTTCTGGTCTGAGCATGTACTAGCTTCCTTTGCAAAACCCCTCTTCCAGTTCCCCAAAAGCCTCTGGTTCTTTTTTTGTGCAGTCCTGGGCCGGATAAGGAAGTTTCTGGATTTTTCTACTTGGATTTCTTGATCATTATGTGATCTAGTGCCCTTTTTAGGACTTTTCTGGTGTGTGTTTGGGAGCACCGTGTTCTTCTACAAACTTTCACATCACCATCTTAATTGAAATCTGGAAATGAGATTTCTGTTTGTCCTATAACTGCTCCAAATGGCCATAAAAAACTTACCATGAATCTGTCATCCATGAATTTATCTGTATCAAACTATGAACATCTTTAGGCTGCACCAACTGTGGTGGAGAAATGAGCTGCATAAATTTCTTCCTGAATTTGTAAAGACTCATTTTATTTACTCTTATTCTCCTTCAAGCTTCAAGGGGGGGCTTGTCATTCTAGTTTGCACAAAATTGTGGAATTCTAGGTTCTCTACATCCACTCCCTTCATGACCGTATAAATCAATAAATCAGCCAGCATTTATTAAACACCTTCCTGTGCCAGGTGCTATGCGAGGTAGACACTGGGGACCCAAGGACCACATAGTCCCTGCCCTGAAAGACATCATATTCTACCAGGGAGCAGCCGTGTATATTTCACCTGAATCACACAGCTGGGGGAAAATTCAGATGTTCCTGTTAGGTAGTTTCCCAAAACATGTAGGTTCAATTAATGTTTTGAGACATAGCCAGAGCCCCAGCTGGAACACAATTGAAGACACAGCCCTGGAGCTAGGGCAGATGGGATCACAGCAAGAGGTACAATTCAGAATTGATCTGGGATGTGCAAAAGGGGATTGCAGCGTGGGAAATGAAGAGGTCAGTAGAGACTGCAGAACTTGGTGTCCAAGGGACTCCAGAGACCATCTAGTCCAATCTCCTCCTTTTACAGGAGAGGTAACTGAGGCCCAGGGAGGCTAACTGGCCCAGTGGCCCAAGATAACGTCATATGCGTCCCTATGTCAGTCAATGCATAGCTGTTGGAAAGACCAAAGGTGGAAAGCTCTCTCTAATGACTCGGAGCTATAGCAGATGAGCTCCTGATGAGTGGTCCAGATCCTACAGGAGTTGGGAGGAGGAAAGGTGGCTTTAGGCAGAATGCCAGCAACATATGCCTTGAGACAGCAACCAGCAGATAAGTAAATTAACAAGACTGGAGGACTTCCTGGTTATTCAGTGTCCCCTCTGGTTCTCATCATCACCTTCTCAGCACTTAGAAGGTGAACTCTACCCTTGGACTCTGCTAGGCCAACTCCAGCCTTCTCTTCTTGCCTGGATGGAGGTTTCCATAGTACTTCTTGCTAAGATAAATGAGATTAATATTTATAGAAAGTGCCTTTATCTGTATGCCTTTCTTTTCTTTCTTTTCCTGTTCTTGGATAGTTCCCCCTATCTCTCAGGCACTATTATGAAGAAAGTACTTTGTGAACTCTTAAAGGTCATAGAGATAGGAGCTCTTTTTGAATGGAGAAAAGAGCCTGTATTGTTAGAGATTTCCTGAAGTTCTCAGGCATATTTCAGATTCCCAGCTAATGCTGACCTTGGAGCTCTGACCAAGTTTCTCCTTCGAGACTTTAAAAGCCTCTTTTCCTAGTGACCAGTTCCCGCCCTCTTCCCTCATCCTTGGTCTCTGGGGTTCCCTGCTGTTCTCAGGCCAGGAATGAGTAACAATAACTAGGTGAGCTTCTTTTCTGTGCAAAAATCGGAGTCTGTTTCTGCACCTTGTCTCACTCTGGTTGTTCTGGCATTTCCCCAGGGACTTGACTCCACCCCACCCAGAGAGGCTCCACATTGCTTGGGGCCTTATACTGAATGAGGATTCAGAGCCCAAAATAACCCACAGGACCGGAAGACTCAGGATGGCAGCTCCCAGAGCATCGAGGGCCTCTGAGGCTTCAAACAAGGTGAAGGACTTGGCGGCAGAAGAGAATGGGGCATGAGTCCTGTGATCAAAAAAATCCTTAAGTACCTACTATGCTCCAGGCCCTGCGCTAAGCACTTTACCAATATTATCTCATTTGATCCTCACAACAACCCTGGGAAGTAGATACTATTATAATTCCCATTTCACAGTTTAGGAAACTGAGGCAAATAGGGTTAAGTGACTTGTCCAGGGCCACACAGCTAGTAACTGTCTGAGGCCAGATTTGAACTCTGGAAGATGTTCTTCCTAACTCCAGGCATGGAGCTCTGTCCATTGTGCCACCCATACCCTACTTTTTCCTAATTACTTTCCTAGATGTTTCATCTCTTCTACTAAATTGTAGGTTTCTAGAAATCAGGGAGTGTTTAGTTACTAACCTCATAGAATCATTCATTTAGAACTAGCGTTGGAACATAATTGGGAGAGCTGGAAGGAACAGCTTGTCCAGTGGTTCTCAACCTGTGGGTCACGACCCTTTTGGGGGTTGAACAACCCTTTCACAGGGGTCACCTAAACCATCGGAAAACACATATTTCTGATGGTCTCAGGAACCGAGACATGGCTCCTCTATCCTTCTCCAGGTGGGTCCGCCCACATGCAGATATACCCACATACAAGTATTAAAGGGTCACGGAATTAGGAAGATTGAAAACCACTGAGCTTGTCTAATGCCCTTACGTTATGGATGAGGAAAACCCAGATTCACAGGCATCAGCAGCATGACTTGAATCCAGGTCCGCTGCCTCCAGGGCCCCAGTGTTTCCCAAGTAATATAACCAAACCCCTTTATTTCACAGATGGTGTGTCTGATTCATCTCCTCAGTCCCCTAGCCTCTAGCATATGGGCCTTGAAAACAGTAGGTGTTTAATAGATGTTCCTTGAACTGCGGTGATGGATTCATGAAGGGGAGGGGAAAGAGGGAGGATACAAAGTTCCCAAATTGCCCATTTAGAGGCACTACAATTCCTTTTCTGCTGGAGAGAAGAGGACCCCTTCTGTGCATTCTGTGTAAGTACATGCATCTGTAACGTGAATGAATGATGGATGAATGGTCCAGCTGGGCCAGGAGACTGATAGGCAGAGTGGTAAGTGATGGAGAAAAGACAGGTTTGGAAGATGGTGTCCTGGGAGGAAGGGGAAGTGGGTCTGGTGATTAATTAGTGGAAAGGAGCCAAGAGACGGGAGGCGTCAAAGGCAGAGCTGATTAGAATGTTTTTGACAGTGGGGAAGAGGGAAAGGCCGGCTAGAAGAGAGTGGTGAGGACTTGAGTAATAATAAAAAAATAACCATCATTCAGACAGCGCTTTAAGATTTGCAAAGTAATTTGCATATGCTGTCTCGTTGGATCCTTACAACAGCTCTGTGAAGTCAGCGTTATTATTATTATTCCCATTTCTACAGGTGGAAAAACTGAGGCTGAGATGTTCTGTGACTTGCTCAGGACCACACAATATTTGAACAGAGGATTTCCTGATTTCAAATCCACCACTCTATCTACTGAGTCACCTAGCTGCCCCAGGCAGGATTTTACTCCTGAGAAGGTCAGGGTGCATCTGTGATATGCCTTGTCCTGGGGTATAGCTTGTCCTGAACCTGAGGGTTAGCAGAGACGGGGCTTGCCTTCGTTGGCAACCAGGGAAATGATTTGAGAGAGAAGCATGCTAACCTGGGCTGAGGGTGAAGCCAGAAGAGACCTGGAAGGAAAAATCAGGCTTCTTATGGAGGCCTGGGGCAGGCAGGAATCTATCTGTAGGGGGCTGGACAGAGGTCCAGGACCAAGGAATCCTCTAACAACCTTTCTCCTAAACCGAACAAAGTTGAACTCTCTAACTTAGCCTGTAGACCCATGGTTTACTAGTCAGGTAGTACTACTATTCCCATTTACAGAGGAGGAATTTGAGCTCAGAGAAACTAAGCAACTTGGTTATATTCAAAGGGGCATAAGCAGTAACACAGGTCTTCAGACTTCAGGTCCACCACACCAGAGGCTCCAAACACATGACCCCAAGCAGTACAAGACCCACTACATCCCCTCAAGCATTGGACACCAGATTAAGATATCATTGAAAAGCATATATGTGTGTGTGTATGTATATGTGTGTATATATGTATATGCACATTGGTACACATATGTATATATGTATGTGTAAATATGCATGTATATACACACATAGATACATAACAACTATATAAGCAAAACACAATGAAATACATAATGTAAATATAAAAATACAGTATAAGCACTACAAAACATAGTCAACACGTGGCCCCAAATGTATAGATCAGAGGCCCCTGTTTCTGTTTGTGTTGGGCACGTGTCGCCTTGCACAACTGGCTCTCACTTATTACTGGTAAACATTTGACAGCTGACTCTCTGAGGGGGAAGAAGTGCACACGACATGCTTTTAGGTTCAATCTGTACTATTAACATTACTTTTCTCTCCATTACTTTCTTAAATCTGGTTGATCCACAGAACAATAAATCAAGCCCTGATCTGTAGCGCTGGCCAATTTTCAAGCTGTAAATGCTCTCCCTGAAAAGCATGCGCGTGCGCGCGCACACACACACACACACACACACACACACACACACACACACACACACATGCAAATATCTCAGCCACTGGCTGTACCCAAGCGTTGGGGAAGGGCTTGAGCCAGGTAGCTCCAGGGGTCCGCGGGGCAAGTCTGAGAGCTGAGATGATGAGAAATGGTCATCTGTTAGGAAACCAACTCAACAGAGGAGGCCTCTTCAAGCTGGAGCAATGGAAAGGAGAGTAAATCAGGGATGCTGAGAGGCTGGTGGCTCCAGGGTGGGAAGCAAGGAAAGCGCAGACTTGTTCAAATTCCAGAAACTACAATGTGGGAGTCCTTGAAGCTTGGGGAGGGTGTTTAGAACAGATAAAAGGCTGTCCTACTTTTACCCAGTGGGGAGGAAAAATCCATCTGGCCTTGTTGGATAAACTCAAGGATGATCATTTCACTGGGTTCAATTCTCACCTTGGACATTTACCACCTTAACATCTTGTCCTGGGTTTCCTCATCTGTAAAATGAAGGAGTTGGATTCACCGACTTCTAAGGTCTCTTCTAGCTCTAAATCTAGGACTCCACAATACTATTCATTATATATTATTTAAAAGAAACAAGGTTGTTTGTACTCATAAGGGAGTTGAGCCATGCCCTACTATACCAGTCCACCTGCCTCCTTCAAAGCCAGAATTCAGGTTTGAAGGAGGTTTGGGCTGAGCAGGAAAATATGCTTGCGTTTTCTTCAAAAACACAAAATAAAATTGGAATTTTACTATCTCGTTCTCTAAAGGAGCAGGAAATTACAGGGATCACATTTTCTAAACCCCACATTAGTACAACAAAGGGTTTTTCCCTGACTTATAAACGGGAATATTTGAAATCAGAAAATCTAGAATGCAGGGTTGCCATAGCTATCTGGGGCAACCATCCAAGTCTCCCCTTTTTTCTTTTTTCTTTTTTTTGGCGAGGAGGAAGCTGGGTGAAACAATGGTAGGATTCACCCCACATTCCTTCAAAGACCTGAAGGCAAGGCCTGGGGCTCTTTCCTTGGAGCGCAGGGCAAAGAAAGTCCAAGTCGTGGGACACGAGCACCATCTAGTGGTCAGAAGCCTTGTCCTTCGGCGACAGCCTTCAGGCTCACTTCAGGAGAGAAAGCTACTTTCACAAAACGAGGGAGCCACAAGGGAAGGAGCACCCATTTCATTATACTATATCTAGCCCATCTCCGCTGCTTCTGGGAGGATGGAACAGGAACATTTCTCCAATGCCTTGCTGAAATCAAGGCACATTATGCCTACAATATACCTTCCTTTGATCAACCAGCCTGGCAGCAATAGGCCATCCTGGATATGAGAAGTCCTACACAGATCACAATTCCTCTGCAACTTACAGTCTGGGAGTTTCCAGAAGCTCAGAAATGTTAAGGGACTTGTCCATGGTGCCATGGCTAGTGCCATTGAGTCACTCATTAAGCACTTGCCAAATACTAGGGGATGGATGGTGTTCAGGGAGGACTAGCTCTGGTGTGAGGGCTTGCCGAGATGCTCATCCATTCTTGATGTCTACCTGCCACCCATATCTCATCTGGCTCTCCAGGAAGCTGTAGCCTGCACAGGGTCACATCCCATAAGACCATCTCAAGCACATGTACTAAACTGGGTTGAGGGTAACTGATAGGTCTCAAATCTTCTGCCCCAAGCCAGTGAAGACTCTCCTTGGTGAAACAGGAGGATAAGAACAATTTGTTGGGGCAGCTAGGTGGCGCAGGGAATAGACTACTGGCCCTGGAGTCAGGAGGACCTGAGTTCAAATTTGACCTCAGACGCTTAACACTTACTAGCTGTGTGACCTTGGGCAAGTCACTTAACCCTAATTGCCCTGCTCTCCCCCCTCCAAAAAGCAAAAAAATCCAAAAAACTATTTGTTCCAATGGCCATGACAGCAGCTGAAGCAGGTGCTGTGAAGTCCTCAGAGCTTAGCCAGACTAGGGCCAAGGGTGTCCACTGCATTCTGGACCATGGCCAGTCATCCTGACTTTTGTCCTGCCCCTGGGATGGGATGACTCAGGAAGTGAGAGTGAGGCTGGCAACCTCACCTTGGATTTCTGCCTCACCCAAATCCAATTCATGCATAAGTCAAGATACCACCTAGGATGTCATTGGTCTTCAAAAGTGAACATGTAAATCACTAGATAGAATAGATAGACAGATAGATATAGATATACACACACATAAATACATATACATGCATGCATACATATACACACACACATAAATACATATAGATAGATAGATAGATAGATAGATAGATAGATAGATAGATAGATATAGATATAGATATATATTAGCAGTTATGGGACAGGAAAAGTCGTCTTGCTAAACATGGAATTTAAATTAAGCCTTGAAGGAAACCAGGGGAACTAAGAGGCAGAGGTGAGGAGGGAGAGAATTCCAGACATGGAGGACAAGCAGTACAAAGATGTAGAGGCAGGAGATGGAGGGTCATGTTTGAAGAATTGCAAGTAGGCCAGAATTGTTGAATAGTCAAGTGTGAGGAGAAGAGTAAAATGTTGGTTGGTTGGTTGTGGTCCTGCATTCTCCAAGAGGACCAAAATGACATCACTATGCTAGAGTCAAGGTACAGTGTGTCTAATTGTGGCTGATCAGAGCAATATAAGATGCAAATAGTCCATGTGAATGTTTGGGGTGGATTCTCTAAATTCGCACATCTTGCATTTTTTTGAGCTGTTTCAATCTTGCTTTGCTCATAGAGCGTAGCACCTTCCCTGATGTGAGCATGCCATGCTGAGTGGTCTGTGCCAGAGTCTCCCACGTCACACAATCAATTCCAAAGTTCTTAAGAGAGACCAAATGTAAGGATATTGAAAAAAATAGGAAGAGGCCAGGTCAGGAACAGTGTCAGGGGCAGGATTTGAACCCAGGTCTTTTTCTTTACAAGTCCAGTATTCTACTTGCTATTCCAGGATTCCTCTCTACCAACATAATAACTCTGTCCAATAAAAGGGGGTGGGGAATGAGGCTTATCTGGTAGCCCCTAATTATGACATTTGAGGAGGTTTGGGGGAATAAGATCTGCTTTGCAATAGTATGTTTTGTTGTTGATGTTGTTGCCATCTCCAGGTGTGTATTATAGCAAAAGGAGTAGTTACCTGTCTAAGATCTAGAGTAAGGCATCTGTGCCCTGAGACAGGCCTTCCCTATGAAACATGCCGCTGAGAACCAGATTTAGAGCTGAAAGAGGCCTCAGGGGCCAGCTAATCTGATGCCTTCATTTTACAGATGAGGAGAATGAGACCCAAATAAGTAAAATATCTTACCCAAGGTTAGACATGTAAGATTAAAGAGAATTGGGATTTGAATTCAGGTCCTCTGACTCTAGAGACCATCTGTTTTCCACTGTACAATGACTCATCACAAAATAAATCCCTATGTGTCATGGCAAACAGAATTTTCTGACATTAAAAAAATGTGTTTTTAAAATTTGTCTTTTTAAAATATCTCTCATTTTTCTCTGCTCTGTGTTATTATTAAGCTTCAGCTGACCTTGTCTGTTTCCAGAACTCTCTCTGGTCTATGGATATTGACAATGTGATGATTTCTTTTCTCTCCTTTGATCCCCACCCAAATGTTCTCCACCATGTTTTCAGATTCACAAATCTTCATGCAACTGTACATTTTCTTGCCTTGGTGAGCTCTTTCTCTTCCCCATCCACCAAATCTATCTTTTGAGCAGCATTTTCCCTTCAATTTCTGTATTTCAATCGTGAACTCAGACCAATGATTATTAGTGATACTTATAGTATGGGGTGCCATTGAAATGTAAAATTCACTGCAATAATTAGCCTTTTATCATTCCTTTGAAATACAAGCTAATCCCTCTACCTACTCCCCAAAACTCATATCCTATATGAAATTAACCATTTTTTGATAATTTGCCAAAAATGAAGTTAATCTTAGACATAAAAAGCCTCTTAATCACTCATTTTCTCTCAGGGTCTGAATTCATGAATAAAGAAGTTTTTATGTCAGGACACCTGGGTTGATGTTGGCTATGTTCATGTGGTGGGAGTGGGGAAAAAAAATATAAGGCAGAAACAACCCTATGCTCTTGAGAAGTTCCTATGTATTTTCAAATATCTGAAGGACTTCTACCTAGAAGAGAGATCAGATTTAGTCTGCTTGACTTTAGAAAGCAGAACTAGGAGGATATGTAGAAAACACGGGAAGACAGATTTGGGATCCATAGCCAGAAAAATGTCTTAGTAATTAGAGCTACCTGGAAATGAAAGAGGTTTACCTCAAGAGAGCAACAGTTCCATCATAATTTCCAGTGTAACCAAAACTCTGGAGTTACTCTCCCAAACCTCAGTGGCACTGATAGACTGGGTCCCCAGAGGGAAACAACTATATCTCCTCTTAAGGTTCTAGGAGTAGGCTTGAGGTGTCAAGGAGGCTATTTTTCAAATGCTATAACTCATGAGCCCCCATTAGTGTGTTTCTCCCCATTGATATCAATTAGTCGGACAGACTTAATGAGCTTTTAGAAAGGGGTATAAAATAATAATAATAGTTAGCATTTATATAGCTCTTTGAGATTTGGAAAGTGCTTTACAAATATCATCTCATTTGATCCTCAAAACAACTTTGGCAGGTATATAAGATTATACTTGGCAGGTATATAAGGTTATACCTGGCAGGCATAATAAGCAGGTGCTATTATTATCTCTGTTTTACAGATGAAGAAACTAAAACAAATGAGCTAAGCTACTTGCCCAGGGTCACACAAATAATAAGTGTCTGAACCATGATTTGAATTCAGGTCTTTCTGACTCTAGGTCTGACTCTCTAACTCTGTGCTCCATACCACCTAACTGGGTATAACAGTATATAAAGAAAAATTGGTATAAAACATCCCCCCTCCCATTTTCTGTGACATACTTTCCCACAATACATACAGAGTCCAAGGGAAAGCAGACTTAAGCTTAGAGAATATATAGCAAATCTAAAGCCTTCGAAATTTATCAGGTCCCCTAATCAAAGGGGTAGAAGGAGAGAGAGAGTCTTTCTCCTTCTACCCCCAAATTGATTTCTTCTCTGGAGCTTGGCTGGACTGTTCTCTTTGCTCTTGTCTTGCCTGAAGCTTAAACCTCTATGATTTCCCATTTATCCTATATATATAGCTTGCTTTGTGTATATTTGCTGGCATGCTGCCTCCTTCATTAGACTGTAAACTCCTTGAGGACTGACTGTCTTTAGCTTCTCTTTGTATCTCCCCACTTAGCACACTCTCTTGATGAATACTGTTTGATTGATTCAGTCCCTGTTCCAAACTAACCTGTCATTTTTATACAAGGGTATGACCAAGATTCCACTTGATTAACAAGGTTGCTTTTACTCATACTTACTCTGATACCTTTGATTATTCAAGAGAACTGTCTAGGCCTTCCTTGTGCCTACTTCATACTTCTGATTGATTACCTGATTGATTGACTGATTGAGTGATTCAGTTAAGAAGTCTGCAATTATTGAGGTTTGTGCATGTCCTCTCCTCTTACACAGGTTTTCGAAGGAGGCAAGTTGATCATGTCATAAAGGAGATTCATTCTTTAGGTAAGAGTTGAACCAGAAAACATCCAAGATCTCTTCCAGTTGCATGTTTATTTTTTAAGGAATACTTTCTAATACTCTCATTGGACACACTCTCTTCTCCCTCCAAGTATTCTGAACCCCAGACTTAACTGCTACTATTCCGTAGAGCACCCAATGCACCAAAAGCAGTTATTATTCAGTGCAACTATTAGTTTGGCCAATTTGGATTGCATGCTTTTTCTCCTCTTTTTGGTAGATGTATAAAATATAAATTCCTTGAGGGCAAGATGTGCTTTATTTTTGTCTTTGTCAAGTAGGGAAGAGAAGAACTAGAAGAGAGATGGGAGAATCAGTCAGTCAACAAGTATTTGATAAGCTCCTACTACACACCAGGCACAGGCTAAGTTGTGGAGATACAAAAAAAAGGCCAAAAATAGTCCCTTTTTTTGAGGAACTCACAGTCTAATGGGAGAACATGGGGGTGGGTCAATACTGTCAAATGCTCTAGAGAGGTTAAGAACTAGAACTAAAAAAAGGCCATTAGATTTAACAGTTAAGGTCACCTTGGTGGGCAGTTTCAAACAAATATTGAGGTCAAAAGCCAGAATAGAAGGGGTTGAGAAATGAAACGGGAAAGAGATGGAAGTAAGGAATATATGAATTTTTCTAAGAGTTTAACTTTGAAAGGAAAGAAAAATATAGGACAGTTGCTTGAAAAGATTCAAGTGATTTTTTTTTAAGGATGAGGGAAATGTGGGCATGTTAGTAGACAGCTGGGAAAGAAAGAATCCACAGGGACAGACTGAAGATTAGAAGAAAGAGAAAATGATCAAGGAGCAAATGTCAAGAGAAGATGAGAGAAGAGCCATACAAGTAAAGCTGGCTTTGATGAGAAGAAATACTTCCTGGTCTGACATGGGAGCAAAGAAATGGAGAAGAGAATCTCTTTTCTTCCTTCCCCTGTCCCAGTGTACTGACACAGTGATCTTGTTCTGTTTTCTTCAAGATCTGTCAAAGTTTGCTCAGTTTTGAATCGAAGAAGATTATTCTAGTCTGGGTCAATGGGAGCTGGGCAAAGTTCCATTGGGTCTTCTAAGATTGATTCATTGATTGATTGATACTGTTATCTTTTAGCTTTTATTGAGCTTTCTTGGCCAAGATGAAATGGAAAGCAGTGGAAGCAGTCCGAATAATTCAAGCTAAGTCCCCACCATTCTGTCTATTGTCTGTACAATTACCCAAACCTTCCAATTTATGTTTCAAAATCAATTTTGCTGTTGCCTGACATTCCTTCATTCATTTCCAGATATCCCCTCACCCCATTTCTCCAGCATCAAATTCTCCCTTGTAAATAAGAGAAACTGACCCCATGACAACATCTAACAGTATCTGGCCCATTCCATCCCCGAGTCCTTCATCTCTTTTTCTGGTGGTAGGAGATCTGTTTCAGGATCTATCCTCCAGGACAAGATGGCTCATTACAATCACTCAGAGTGCTTGAAAGACTTCCTTCTAGTAGTCTTTTGATTTACATTACTTCATGTATATTGTTCTCCTGATTCTGTGTACTTTGATCTGTGCCAGTTTGTAACAAGTCTTCCCATACAGCAATATTCCATCACATCCACAAAATTTAATTTGTTCAGATTGTAGATTCTGGAGGTAGAAGGAGCCACTGAGATAATTTAATTCAACCCCCTAATTTTAGAGATGAGGAAATTGAGACCCAGGATTATCCAGGTCTGAATGGAAGTAGATGATTGTCCTGTTCAGAGTCAGGTCATTCATACCTGAGTCAAACAAGAAAACAAGATATTTAGAAGAGAAAAGAAACCATTCTATTGCTGGTTTCAAAGCCAGAGCTTCTGGTCTTTGGGGAGCTGGCATGATAGTAGACTGTCCATGAGAGGGAGGATTTTCCTTATGTCTTGGTGTGTCTCCGATACCTCTCTAGGAGACTGATGGGAACCATGAGCCATCTGCTGAGTCAGGTTTGGGATTTGGACTCCTGGCAATAGGATCACAGACTAAAAAGTCAGAAGCAACCTTAATGATTATCAGCTTCCCTGTAACTTCCCCCATTAGTAACCTGATCACAGATTTAGAGCTGGAAAAACTCTTAGAAATCATCCAGGTCAAACCCCTCATCTTGCAGATGAGGAAACTGAGGCTGGGGAAGTAAAGGGTCCTATCTAAAGTCAGACAGGTAGTAAGTAACAGAGTTCAGATTCAAACTTGGGCCTCTCTGGTGCCAAGTCCAATGTTCTCTCAGCACCATGGAATAGGCAGTCTGGGAAAGGAACAAAGCCAGCTCAGGTGAGCGTGACTCTACCAGGTCTCTATGAATAGGCAGAGAACATGACTAACAGTCAGGCAGACACAATGGGTCAGAGAAGAGAAGGTTTCTTAT
The DNA here is from genome assembly GCA_028627135.1 of Pseudochirops cupreus. NCBI lineage: Eukaryota > Metazoa > Chordata > Mammalia > Diprotodontia > Pseudocheiridae > Pseudochirops > Pseudochirops cupreus. The sequence goes on along the minus strand of CM053583.1, from coordinate 370,260,332 downwards.
CTTCCCACCAGTGACATCCTCAGTGTTTACACAATTCTCCTTGCACTAAAAATACTCCCTGAGCTACCCTCCTGCGAAATAACCACTGTGGCCCCATGCTTGTGCTTTCTGTCCATATATGAGGCCTGAGGAGCCAAACTCATAGGGGCCCAACTCATTCCAAGGAGTTGGGGGGAGGCCTTTGTGTACTTGTGGCTCCCGTGTCACCAGAAGTCTTCCTCCCCCATGAAAAATGGAGGAAAGGGTGGGGACAGGAATTGGACAGTGGTATTTATGGACAGGCTCACTGGGAAGCCTTTGGAAAATTATTGCCTTTTCAGATAATTTAATATTCCTGCCAAGGCGATTGCAAAACAAGCTGACTCCTTCCATCCTCTGGAGGGGAGTGCCTGTCCCCAGCCTTGGGTGCCCAGCCCTGCTCTGTGATTATTAAGGGGGCCCCAGGACTTTTCCTTTGCACTTCTTCCTTGGGGGGTAGGGCATCGGATAAAGGGCTGGGTGGGGAGAGGGAAAGTGACAGCTGTGCAAGAGGGGGCAGGAAGTTTCCAAGGAAATAAACCTGTCCCCAGCCTTGGGCCAAGTGGAAAACTGAACTTGGCCTGGGGCCATTTCTGAAGTTCAGGAAAACCAATAACAAAAACTCATCTCAGGCCTTCCTCAAAGACCTTGTCTAGCCATCTCTTCTGTCCCTCGAATTCAGTGGCCCTGGATATCACACACCATCCTCAGACATCCTGGCCCTCCTCCCCTCCTGGAAAACTGACTTGTCAGAGACCCTCCAGTCAATTCCCATCCTCTTCATCAAAGGAACAGCTCCTGGTATATCTGGCCCCAAGTCCAAAGTCATCAGAGAACACTTGAGGTGAAGAGTCCCTAGAAGCAGCCAACGGAAGCCATCGTGCCAAAGTGCCAACATTCTTCCAAAGTGCAATCACCAATCTGAGGCCTACCCGGGACCAGATCAGAGTAAGGAGGCTCTGTGCATGACTTTGGTAGCAGGATTTGTTGTTGCTGCTGCGGGGGCTGATGTTGTTGCTTGCTCCTTCATTCTCAAAGAGGACCGTGATGTCAGGAAGCTGATTTAAAAGGATCAGGAAAGGTATAAAAGTATCAGAAGTCCAATGTGAATCCCTCTCTCTCAGGCTTGTCACAGTGCCTTAAGTTCTGCCATTAAAGGGTCTCTTCTCTTGAGTAAGACATTATGTCTCTTGGAGGCCTGAGGATAGATCAGAACTCAGAAAGATGAGTCTTCCTCACTCCAGGCCCAGCACTTTATCCACTGTGTCACTAGCTGCCAAAAAGGAAATTACAGAGATGCAGATTTCAGCTCAAAATTGAGTACTTTGTAATGAGTACTGCTATCCCATAATGGAACAGGTTGTCTTATGAGGTAGTGAACTCCCAAGAAGGGTTCAAAAGGAGAATGAATGACCAACTGTTGGGGACATTTTAGGGGAGATTCACACATGGGGTAGGAGGTTGAGTTATCCAACCTCCAAGCTTCCTTCTAAGTCAGAGCATTTCCTCAGTGCTTTCTGTCTGTGGGATGAGGTCCTGAATCTGGGTGATGCCTGTGTAAGTGGAGAGAAGGATAAGAATTCAAGAGTTGTTGCAGAGGTTCAGAATCAGCAATTTTGGGTAGTGGATTGGATATGAGTAGAAAAAGGAGAAAAAGAATCCAAGATGTCTCCAGAGATTGAAGCTGAATGGTACCGTCTGCTACTCAATAAACTCCATTGGCTCCCCATTAACTCAAAATTTAAAAATAAGTGCTTCTGTTTGGTATTTAAAGCTCTACACAACCAGATCCCTTTCTACCTCCCCACTCTTCTTATGATCCAGATCAGGGTCCAGGCTCCAGATCAGGGTTCTAGCCCAAGATCAGGGTCCTGATCCACTTCCAGTTCCATCCCTCTCCCATCTCTGTGTTTCTGTACTGGTTATCCCCCAAATCTGGAATGTTCTGCCTTATGACCTCTGCCTCTTAGAATTTCTATTTCCTCCAATACTCACCTCAAGGGCCACCTTCTCCATGAAGCTTTCCCTGATTCCCTCCAGCTGAAAGTCCTTCCCTCCTTAACTTACATTCATTTTGTATATACTATGTACAGACTAGCATAAAGGTTTGTGCCTGGGTTAATATAGCAAGTCAGTTAGAAATATTAAATACTAGGTACTTCGCTAATGGGGGAATATAAAGAAAGTAAAAGTAATCTCAGCTTCTAAGGAGCCTACATTGTGTAAAGAAATGTGTGTATATAGGTGTATATGTGTGTATATATAGATATATGTATATATCTATATATACATCTGTACACCCACACCACACACACACACACACGCACACACACACACCCCACATATACACATACCCATAAATACATGGAGAGAGAGAGAAAGTAAAAGAGGGGAAAGTTCTAGAATCCTCAGGCTATGAAGTATTGCCCAATTCTAGAAATTTGCATCAGAAACACTCATATTTCCTGATATTTTCTTCTTCTTCCCTCCCTTACAAGTTCCATCCCCCATGCTTGCTCTCCTTTTCATTCCATTCAGAGAAATAGGAGGTGGGGCTGGATGTGGGGGTGGGGGAGACTGTCTTGCAAGCCAACCAGTTTCTTATTCCAAGACCAAGATGTTGTCATGGAAACAAAACACAAAGAAAGGAGAGACAGTGATTATTCCCTTTCTTTGAGGGATGATGCCTATTGCTATGAGCCCCCTTCCCACCCCAGCATGAGCTCTGCTTCGAGGGGCAGTGCCCATGTGTTCTGCTGCTGTGGGGTCCCCGCTCAGGCCATTGGCTCTCTTCCTGTAGGTGCTCCTGGCTCCCACCATGCCTTGGACCTGGGGCCTTGAAGAGGCCTCTTGCTATCACTTCCTGGGATGGGGAGCACCTGTGTTTGCAGTCACAGCCTGAGGGCTCCTGGCATCAGATAAACAAATATCTGAGCAAGAAAGGAGGAAAAAAATATTGCAAACTTTCCTGCTAATGAATGTGGGAATACAGACTCAAGCCTGGGTCCAAGAAAGGCTTGGTTCCAGGCTCCTGGGTCTCTCACCTCAGTACCTGGATTTGCCAGGGCTAAAATAGCTGGATTCCCAGCTTCTCAAAACCAAGCCCAGAAACTCAAGGCCAATTTTCCCAGAAGAGGGGGGCTTTCTTTTTTTAAAGGTGGCTGCCTGGATTCAAGGTGACTTAGTGCCCATGTTCTGGGTGGATGTAGAGGACTAAATTGCTAAGTCTCTGATGCCAGCTCCACTGTGGCCAACCAGGGAGATTTGGGGTATAGAAGCAGCCCAGGCTTTCTTGCTCTTTTTGGACAATTTGGGACTTGGGTAGAGGATGGAGGTATCAGTAACTGAGATAATGAATGGAGGAGGTCAGATGGAAGTTGGAGAGGGTGTGGTGCATTTGGTGGCTTGGGTAGCCTTACCTTTATTTGTGGATAGGATCCATGAGTTCATGATTTCATTGGCGTGGGTCAGGTTTTCACGGACACCTTTGGCAGTCCTGTGAAGCCTCTGGGCCCCTGTTCAGAATGTTTTTAATTGCAGAAAATTAGACACATAGGATTACAAAGAAAATCAATTATACTGAAATAGTTATCTAAAATATTTTTTTAATAAAACAAGTTTACATCCTCTAGTTGAAGAACTCCTAGTATAGAGAATCATTGAGGACACTCTCTCTACTGAAGCAGGTCAATGCTTGCTCTGCCGTTTGGAGTGATTGGCAGCTGCCTAGGGCCCTGAGAGATCAAGTGATTTGTCTAGAGTTACAGGATTAATATGTGTGCCATAAGTGGGACTTGAACCCAGGTCTTCCTGATAGAGGTAAGCTCTCTCTCAAACACCAGGCAGTTTTTTATGCTGTCTTACTTTTAAACGGTACAATTTGAGAGGATCGCCACCCCTCAGAACCCTGAAATCTACACACACACACACACACACACACACACACACACACACACACACACACACACTGCCTAAAGTTACCCCATTACTTATTTAGGGGTAGAGGAACTAAAGGCCCAAATAAACCCCATTAACACCAGAAAATAATAACACTAGCCTCAGACACACGTGTAAAGATTTTACAATTTACAAAGGACTTTTACCTGTATATTTGCTATAAAGGAGCAACACCGTGAAATAGGCATAGGTAATTCGGGAAGGTCAAAAGGAACCTGGGTCCAAGTTCTGAAGCTGTTTTACACTGACTTCACTTCCTTCCCTTCATTGGGCCTCAGCCCCTTCATCTGTAGGGTCCCTTTAGAGTCGCCTACCAGGCAGTGGTGTAAGAAGGAAGGGAGAAGGGGATAAGCATTGTACCAAGAGTTTGACAAATACCTCCTTTGATCTCCCACAGCAAACCTGTGAGGTAGATGCTGTTATTACCCCTAGTTTACAACTGAGGAAACTGAGGTAAGCAGATGTTAAGTGATTTGTCCAAGGTCACACAGCTAGTAAGTGTCTGGGGCTGGATTTGAACTCAGGTCTTCTGATCCTGAACTACATAGTAGAGTGAAGACAGTGCTGGCCCTGAAGTCAGGAAGAAGGGGGTGTAAATTCTGCCTTTGATATTTGCTGATTTAGTGGCCATATGCACTCTGACCTTCAATTTCTTTATCTGTAAAATGGAGTAAACCTGTACTACCTACCTCACGAGTTGTTGAGATAATGTATGTACTCTGAAAACTTTAAAGTACCAAGTAAACATTAATACTTAAGAGTCTAGCTCTGGCATCCTGAATCAATGAATGGAAGGCATTTATTAAGCTCCAGATACCAGTGCAAAGGTAAAGAAAGTCCCTGCCCTCAAGGAGCTTACATTCTAATGAAGGAGACAAAACTCTAGGGCCAGGGAGAGCAATATGTCTTTAGGGGTGGTGAGTGGGACACAGGGGAAGGGAAGGGAATAAGCAATTATTAAACACCTATGGTTTGTTAGGTACTAAGCAAGCACTTCACAAATAGTATCTCATTTGATAGTGGAATGGACACCTTCCAGGTACCACAGTAGAGTTGACTATATCATGGTTTTAAAACTTGAGGGGGAATAGGGTACCTATGGCAGCAAGGGTGCTGTTGAGGCTATTGGAAAGCTGGTTGGGGAGTAGGGAGTAGAGGAGGATGGATGGAGTCTGTCTGAAATATTGGAACTAGTGTTCCCTCTCAGAGGCACAGCAGGAGCAGCATGCCAGGGGAGATGGAGGTATAACTTAATAGTCATAATAGTGGATGTGCCCCCTGGCAAGGATACTGCTGCCCACTGTGCCATACTGTGTCCTAAATAATCACCTGGGTCTGGTCCTTTTGTTAATGAATGCTGAATTGGCTCACATTATTCCCTCTTCGTGATTGGGACCAGGTCCTTTCTCCTCTCCCCCAACTTTGGCCTCACACCTTGGCTATCCCACTCTTCTCCAGCACTGGAGTCACTACCCAGCTAAGCCTCCTTTCCCCTTGTCAGGAGGATCAGCCTCAACCCACTCTCATCTCCCAAGGCCATAGCCAATGCCCAGAGCTAGGCTTGCTCCCAAGGCTTTTCTGGAAAGGGGTTTGCTTTTGAGTAAAGATCACACAAAAATCGTTTGATTTCTTTAAGACCCATCAAGAAATGAGAGGGCCAGTCTACATCACCTCTGATATCCTTCCTACTCTGGTTTCCTGATTCTACAAACTATGCTCTTTTAATCAAGGAAAATTTACTGAAGGAGATGGCACCCAAGTCAGACCTTGAAGAGTAGGTGGGATTTCAATAGAAGCTGAACCAGGATCATGGAATCTTGGGATCCAGTCCCTCGATACAATATCCCCAGTCAGTGATCTCTTTGAAAACCTTGATTGATGGGGAGCTCACTACCTGTTGAAGCAGCCCATTTCACTTTTGGAAAGCATCAATTAGCAGGAAGATTTTTCCATGTACAGCTCCCTTCCCAGGCCCCGCCACCAGCTGCTGAACTATGTGGGAGCTGAGCAAATGACTAGTCTCAGTTTCTTCCTCTATAAAATAAATAAACTGAAAATTAGAGAGATTAAGAACCTGCGTGGTGGGAACTCCCACCATCAAATTCACCCTGGACTTAGTAGGTGAGTCCTAGAGAATGTCTGAGACCCAGATACATTAGATGACTTGCCTGGTGTAAAACAGCTGGAAGTGTCAGGTGCAGAATTAGAACCCCAAGTCTTCTGGGAGCCAATTCTAGCACATACACTGTGCCTCTCAAAGTGAGCAAAGCACTTTAAAAACCTAAAGCCATGCATATCTGCAATTACTGTCCTTCAGGGGAATCAGATGTCTTATTACGGATCTGCTCTCAGCATTTTCTATTGTACCAGGCTTGTTTTGTCCAAGTACAGGACTCCTACAAACTTTATCTATTATAAGATTTACCTGAGGGCAGGTATATTCCCAAAACCTAGCATGGTAGCTAATACATCCTAGGTGCTAAATCAATATTTTTACTTCGTTCTTCCCTCTCTCCCTCTTTTCCTTTCTTCCTCCTTTCCTTTCCTCCCTTCTTCCCCTTCCTTCCTTCTTGTCTTCCTGCATTCCTCCTTCTTCTCCTCCCTTCCTCCCTTTCTTCCTCCTTTCCTTCCTTCCTTCTTTTTCTCTTCCTCTCTTCCTCCCTCCTCCATTCCTCCTTACTCTATTTCCTCTCTCCCTTTCTCCCTTCTCCGTCCCTCCATCCTTCCTTCCATTTTCCTCCCTCCCTTCCTTTCTTCTTGTCTTTCTCCTTCCCTCCCTCCCCTCTTCCCTCTCTCTCTTCTGTCCTTTCCTTCCTGTCTTCTTTCTTCCTTCCTTCCTTCCTCTCTCCCTTTATCTTTCCCCTCTCCCTTCTTCCCTTCCTTCCTTCCTTTTTTCCTTCTTGTCTTCCTCCCTCTCTCCCTTCTTCTCTCTCTTCCTTTCCTTCCTTCCTTCTTTCCTTCCTTCCTTCCTTCCATCTGTCCTTCCTTCCTTCCCTCTTTCCTTCTTTCTTTAATTGATTTGTGGATCCTCTGTTTCCCAGAGCTCTCTGCCTCCCCCTCAAGGTCCCCGCACAGGTCTGAACTCCCTCTTCCCATTTTGTATTGATCTTCTCCTTGTCTTGCCTTCTCTACCCATTGTGCCTCATAGGGAGAAGAGGCCCCAGGGAGGAGCACCAAAGGAATCCCTCAAGCATTCTCTTCCTCCATCCCTGGCCAGGGATGGGCTCCACTTCCCATCGTGAGTCCTTACAGAAAACAGTCTGGCATCCAATCAACCCAGGACAGCTTCCCTGATAACACACTGGGGAAGCAAACCATTTGTCAAGCCTGGAGCAGAAAGAGCACTTCACATCAATCCCAGGAAGGGCTCCAAGCCCCGGGCCAAGCTGCTGAAAGGGAAGGGCAGCCCCCACTTTCACTGGACCCAGCTTGACAGATCGAGAGGGCAGCCTCATCATATCACACTTGTTGCTAGAAAGGAAATGGCCAAGATAGTGCATTTGAAAAATCTCCCAGCTCTGGTGGGGAGCGGGGGTGGAAGGGAAGCCTGAATTAGTCTTTCAGATGTGCAACGGCCACAAAAGCCAAAGGGCAGGCAAACGGATAAGGGGGAGGTCTGTGTTAGACACTAGTATATTGGGATCCTCTACATGGCTAATCCAAGGAGCAAGGGCTGTCCTAGAGAAGTGATCAGCCTCCGGTAGAAACAGGGCCCCTGAATCTTACATAAGGAGCCCTGTGGGCCGCATACAGACTTAGAAAACCACATGTTAACATCACTGGTGTTTTATCGTATTTTTTTTTATTTTCTTAAGTATTTCCCAATTACATTTTAATCTGATTTGAGCCTAACTCAGGAGTGATGTGGGCTGAATGAGGACCGGGGCTAAGTATTTGGCAGGAGGAGCCTGATAACATAGCTGCCTTCACCATTTACCTGTTGGAGGCATTCTTGACCTGAGTTCAAATCCCAAATGATAAATGCTTTGTGTCCCCTAAGGCAAATCATATCACCTCCCTGGGCCTTCATTTCCTAAAATCTATAAAATAAAGAAGCTAGACTCCATGCTCTCTGAATTCCCTCCCAACTCTATGATTCTGTGAGTCCCTCCATTTTTACAGTGGGGAGAAACTGAGTCAGGGAGACCTGCCCAGTGGAGTCCTGAGTTTGCCTTTCCAAAGCCCTTGGGCATCAGCAGACTTGGCAAAGTCTTCTCTGAACTATTCTTGCCCTCACTGGCTACCCCACGCAGCTTAGTGCTTGAGTTTGCACAGGGAGTTAAGCAGCAGATGGGAATTTAAACCCGGGTTCTTAGACTCCAAAGCTCCATCTCTTTCCTTATCACTTACCACATCCTGGTTAGATTATGGTTATTTACATTTTATCCACTACCACCCCCCACCGTTTACTAGACAATTAGTTCCATTAGAGCCAGATGAAGGCTGTCTTATTCTTCTTTTGTGTCCTCCTCTGCATTGTCTAATAAAAAAAAGCAGCTCAGTAAAGGTCTACCTGAATGGAGTGACTCCTATACAGTAATAGGGCTGTGACTCTGGCCTTGGAACATGTTTATGTCAGCACTATTATGGACCTAGCAGTCAATAATAGTGAATCACAGTATCTACAGCTCTTTAAGGTATCTGAGGCATTTGCCTCACAACTCTTTGATAAGGCAGCTATAAGTGTCTTAGTTCTGCAGATGAGGGAAGTGAGGCTGTTGGGATTAAGTGACTTTTTCAGGATCACACAAGTTTGGCAGCTTAACAGTGCAGGGAAGAGATAGAGTGTTGGACCTGGAATCAGCATGAGATGAGTTCAAATCTGGCCTCAGACACCAGCTATGAGACCCTGGGAAAGTCACTTAACTCCTTATCTATAAAACGGGGTCAATAATAGCACCTATCATCATACAAATATAAACAGAAAGCCCTTTTTATACAAAGTTAGATCAAAATAATTAAAGTGATTTACCGCTGATGGGGCAGGTAAAGCTAATACAATTTTTTAAATGACAATTTTACCTAACTAATCTATTTACGTAATAGTATCCCAACTAAATTACTAAAAAATTGTCTTACTGAGTCAGAAAAAATAATAACAGGGTTCATTTGGAAGAGCAGAGGGCCAGGAATTTCAAGGAAACCGGGGGGAACAGATACGAAGGAACTTGATTCAGTAGTGTCAGACGCTAAACCATGTTATAAGGTCAGAGCAGTGTTGAAGTATAAAACAAATCATCTTATTTTAAATTAAAATTTTCATGTATGAATAAAACCTATGCAGCCAAGAACAGAGGGAACATTCGCAGAAAGTTGGCGGGGGGGAGCTTTCACAGACAACCTCCCAGAAAGAATGTGATTGGGTTGGAATATTGTTGTGGTGTAGGAATTGATGAGCTAGTGGATTTAGAAAAACATGGAAAGACTTGGATTTATGAAGGCAGATGATATCTGTTTTCAGAAAAACAAACAAGTCGGAATAAGCATAATCCAGTCTTACATATATGCATTTGAGTGAATGTGTATATATGAATATTTATGGATATCTCTATGCGTGTGTGTGTGTGTGTGTGTATCCATGCTTAACTGCAGACTTCTTGAGAGGGAAGGGGGAATAAGGGAGGGAGGAAAAGTAAATTTATTTTATTTTAAATATATAATATTTATATATTGTATATAAATAGAAAATAAAAATATATAAATATTAATAATATATAAAAATAAAGTAAAATCAGAGAACAAAAGAAAACCTACACAGAAGCAAAGAAAAGATGGGTAGCTTTGTAAATAATTTGTAGCATGTATTACATAGATTTTCTTGGAATGGAACTTTATTGCTTTATTTTGAATCTCTCTTACATTCCTCTATGTACATGACAATGTTTTTTTTTCTTATTTTGTAAGGTAAAGCTTTAAAAATGTTTTTAAAGTTTAAAGTCAATTTTAAAACTTTAAAAAACAGTAATAGCACCTACCTCACAGGATTACTGTGAAGATCAGATGAGAAGATTTGCATAAGCGCTTTGCAAATCTCAAAACACTCTAGAAGTACTAGCTGCTGTTACTGTGATTATTCTTGCTAAGTGCCAAAGCTGGCCTTCCAACCCAGAACTTCTTCAAAGATCATTGTACCACACTGACTCTTTACCTTAACTGATGCCAGCATTCAAATCAGAGAGACATCCCTGTCCCAGGAAGCTACAAACAGATGTGTTTCCATCTGCTGCTCCCCCAAGGTGCTGTTTCTCTTTCAATTCTATTCCCAGGAAGACCTGCCCAGTGGAGTCCTGAGTTTGCCTTTCCAAAGCCCTTGGGCATCAGCAGACTTGGCAAAGTCTTCTCTGAACTATTCTTGCCCTCACTGGCTACCCCACGCAGCTTAGTGCTTCAGACCAAACTGTCTCAATCGCTAATTGTTTCCCAGGGAATCAGTCTAGTCACTAGAACCAGACTGCCCTCTCCCGCTTTGCTCCCTCTTCCAAGGGGTAGCCTAGCACAGGGGTGGCCATGCCACCTGGGGGGTGAGTGAACACTGGATTGATTCAACAGCAACACTTCACAGCGTTAGGGGCTCTCACTTTACAGGAAAGCTGTGGCCTTGAAAAGTTTTGTGTGTAACACATGTTGTTAAACCAAATCCTAATTTAAATGCACTGGGGAAGTTGGATATTCAGAGAAACTATGTGAAATTTTAGAAGTTAGAAAAAAAGAGAAGAGATATTGAATAATGTTAGTAACCAACAGGTGTAAGAATGGAGTTGTGTTGTGTAACATTTAAGATATCCTGGGTGAAAGGAGATTTTCTGTAAGAGTTCAACTATAGAATCTGCAATATTCAGAAGGGAACTAGCCCAGGCCCTTCTTTGTATAGAACAGTGGTTCTCAATCTTCCTAATACCGTGACCCTTTAATACTCGTGTGTGGGCGTATCTGCATGTGGGCGGACCTGCCTGGAGACGGATGGAGGAGCGGTGTCTCGGTTCCTAAGACCATCAGAAATACGTATTTTGCCATGGTCTTAGGCGGCGCCTGTGACCCCTGTGAAAGGGTTGTTAGATCCTCAAAGGGGTCGCGACCCACAGGTTGAGAACTGCTGGTATAGAAGAACCACTGGAAGTGAGAGACAAAGGTGGAATTGGAACCCAGGTCCTCTGATTCTGAATACAAGGCTCTTTGCCCAAGATGACCCTGGTCATGAATATCAGAGCTAGAATTCAAACTCAGATGGGATGGTTTTATATTCAATATTCTTTCTATTATACTACATATCATGTTGGTTACATGGAGGTGTGATGGAGATGAACCAGCTAGATGTTACTGATTATTAATGACTGGCTGGGGGCTGATCAGTGGGCTGAGTCAGACAAGCCAAGGTAGTGAAGTGAGCAGAACCAAAGAGATAACAGCAATACTGTCTTAAGAACAACTTTGAGCAAATAAATAATTTTGACTATTATAAATACTCTAGTTAGCTACAAAGGACATATGAAGAAAGACATATCTGCATCCAGAGAAAGAACTCATAAATATTAAATTATTATTAAATTAAAGTAAAATTTATGTCA
>CM053583.1:370204092-370248292 GCA_028627135.1 Pseudochirops cupreus | reverse complement strand
GCAGTTTCAAGGGCAATCATCTTTTTTTAATTATACTATGCTATGGAAATGTTCATTTTATTCCATAAATTAAAAATAAAATAAATATATTTCTAAAAAGAACATGTTAGAAGGGAAATGATCCAGGCTCAAAATACAAAGCAATCAGAACAAGATTGGGAGGATTCTGACTTATGATGGAATCATGATGGACACTGCTTGAAAGCAAAACTTGAATCCCAGATGGAGTTCATAGTATCAGGAATTTAGAGATGGAAGTGTCTTTAGAGGTGACGAATCCAGCCCTTTTGTTTTTTAGATGTAGAAAGGCCCAATAGGTTCAGTGAATTGCCCTGGGTAGTGAATGGAAGAGCTAGGATTCCAACCCAGATTTTTTGATTCTAAACCTAGCACCCTTTTCCATGGTGCCATAATCTCTCCAATGTAAGGTTCTACATCTAGGTGGGGAGGTCAAAAAATCACTGTCATAAATATAAAACAAGGGTTTCGTGACTGAATAATGGTTCCCTAGAAAAAGATCTGAGTGTGTTCTTTGTGGAGGGATAGGAGAGCACCCAACAGAATTAGATCTTGAAGGACTAGTCAGTTGTTTTACTGGGTGGGTAACAGTTTAGCATTGTGGGGTTTTTATACTCTTAGTAGGATATTTCAACTTTATTGTTTCCTTGTAAATAAACTCTCAATTCACAAACTTTAGGATTTGAACAAGAATGTAGGGTGGGGGTAGAAGCGGGAGAATAAGAAAAGGTTTAAACTTTTAGCATCCAATGGTGCTAAAGGAAACTGAGGCAGACATTTGTTAAGTGACTTGGCCAGGGTCACACAGCTAGTAAGTGTCTGAGGCCAGACTTGAGCTCAGGAAGAGGAGTTTTCCTGAATTCAGGCCCAGCGCTCTGCGCACTATGGCACCACCCGGCAATCCTAGAAGGATACTCGGTGGAACAGTTTTCTTTAAGGAGATAGTTTTTCTCCCATAAGAAAAATCCACCAGATTTGAGCTGATTTTCTCCTCCCTTCCTCAGTCTCCAATCTCCTGACAAACAAACAGGACCCTCAGTCCAAGTCCCTTCAGGGTATCTATGAGCCAATCACTCTGGGAAGATGCAAGCTTTAGATGTTAAAAATGGGAGGGACCTCAAAGGTCGTGGAGTCCAGCCCTCTCTTTTTACATCTGGGTAAACTGAGGCTATGGGAGACAACATGACTTGTCCAAGGTCACCTAGGCAGTAAGCAGAAACAAAATTTATACCTGGGCTTCTCTAGTGCTAACCCCATTCAACCAACTAGGGAAAAAAACTCTTTCCTCCCTGTGCTCCAGTCCTTGGGGCTAACAACCAGGCTTGTGGTCTGCTGGATCTTCCTGGAAAGACAGATGACTTTATCTGTGACAAATTAATCAGCATGTGTACTCAGGCCTTCACTCTGGCCCCTAGTTGTTGTATGGACTGCAGACAGCCCAGAGGCCAGTTTTCCAGACCAGTATGCCTCAAGGCACCACCACTTGATCACCACTCGAGGTCTTCAGAGGAAGTGCTGTTTCTATTGTGAGATGGGATTCAGGATAAATCTGAGAGAGAAACTCCTGCTAGTTGTTTTACTGGATCAGGCCATGGAATGAGTACAAAAAAGAAGAGGCCAGGGATGGAGGTATTCAGTAATTGCCATTGGAATGATACGGTCAAGATGGTGGATGGCATCATGCTATAGAAAAAGGACTGGCTATCAGAATGTGGGAGGGTATCCTGGCTCAACCTCCTACTAGCTGCATGACCTTGGGCAAGTCGTTTCTCTTTCCTCTATCTATAAAATGCGAGTTTTGAACAAGGTGATCTCTTAGAACCCTTTTGGCACTAAATCTATGATCCCAATGAGACTGATCTTTACTATAGAGAGGATGGATTGAGGTTCAAATGTCTTGGATTAAAATCTTGCTCTCTTATTACCTATGTGCCTTAATCTGTCTGGGTTCCAGGTTCCACATCTATAAAATGAAAGGAAAATTAGGTGGTCCCTACGGTTTCTCTCAGCTTTGCATTCTATGATCCTATGGCAGCAGCTAGGGTAGACTATCTTTTCCTAAGGCCCTACCCCAACCAGATCTGTTGAATTCTCTTCCTAACAAGCGTGTTCTCTTTGACACCTGACTGGCTCAAGAGACTGGTTCAAGCTACTGAAGTGGCTTCCTGTTCACCTGAAGTTTCCCCATGGCCTTCAGTGCTCTCTGTCTCACGGAGACTTCTGATTGTGGACCAACATCCTGATTGACACCAGGAAGCTCTGCTCAGATGAATCAAGTTGAACATCTTTGTGGAATGCCCTTCTCCTGCTACGGCAAGTTAATCTCCTTTTGCTAACAATCAGAGGACCTGTAGTTATTTTATTGTACCAATAGCAGGCCCAAACTACCAGGGGACTGGCCTGAGTTAGAACTGGCCCACAATACTCCTCCTGAATAATTTTGTGTCTTGGTCAGAGTCCAGACCTCCAAGAGACGATGCCCAGGTCCTAGAAAGAAACTTTGGCTTGTAATTTCTCCTGGCACCATCTGGTATTGAAGGTAAATGGCAATCAGCTCCTCCATTGGAGTGAGGCCCAAGAAGCTGACTGTTTTCCTCATCCCAAGGACTAGTCTCCAGGAGATTTTGGCCTTCTGAGAGGGTTGAGGGAGGGAGGGCTTCAGGGAAGATCCAAGTCTGTGGAACTGTGAAGTAGAAAGAGAACAGAAAGACCAAAGACATTCTCCAGATTCAAGTCCCAAGGACTGGGTAGGGGGAGGCCTTGAAATGTAGAAGATCAAGATGAGGGTAATTTAAAGACCGTTCTATCTAGTTCATGTGATAGGACACAAGAGGTAATGCTGGCTGGAAACAGGGGGAAAAGGTCAGTTTATCAAGGATCTGTGTGGAAACTCCCTTCACCAATGGACACAACCTGCCTCTATCTAGGTGGGTCAGTCCAAGAGAGCTGCCTCAGTAGACAAGTTAAGTGACTTGACCCAGATCATGCAGGACCTGTTCTCTAGCACCCACTGCTTAGTGTCAGAAGGGAGATTTGAACTCAGGTCTTCCTGATTCCAGATTTTCTACTCTTATCAAATTCTGTTGCAGTGATTCTCTTTGAAGTATAATATATTCATACTTAAATAAATGAAGACTTAAATAAGCTGGTTTAATTAAATATGAAGATATCATAGCCACAATATGAGAAAGGTAAAGCTGTGTCACATACCTATAAGGGTGACACTAAGGGGTGACAAAGGAGGAGCTAGGTGGCCTAGAGCAGTGGTTCTCAACCTTCCTAATGCTGCGACCCTTTAATACAGTTCCTCATGTTGTGGTGACCCCCAACCGTAAAATTATTTTCATTGCTACTTCGTAACTGTAATTTTGCTACTGTTATGAATCATAATGTAAATATCTAATATCCAAGATGTATTTAAATTGAACATAACCCACAAGTTGAGAACCGCTGGCCTAGAGGATAGAGTCATGAAGAACTGATTTCAAATCTGGCCTTAGAAACTCACTAGCTGTGTGACCTTGGACAAGTCACTTATAATCTCTGCCTTAGTTTCTTTATCTGTAAAATGGAGTTAACAACAGCACCTACCTCCCAGAGTTGTTGTGAGAATGAGATCATATTTGAAAGTGATTTACAGTTCTTAAAGCCATATAGAAAGGCTGGATATGAAGGAAAGACAGCCATATCCTCTCCCAACTTGTTTCTAAGGTCCATCAAAGACAGAATTTTAGCCAGGAGAGAAACTGGGACTATATTTCCCAACACTCCCAGGTGGAGGTGGGGTGATGTTAATCAGATCATAGGACCCTTCTGGGTCTGGTGATGCCTTTGGACCCCTTCTCAGAATGATGCTTTTAAATACACAGCATAAAATATACTGGACCATAAAAGAAACTATTTATATGGACATGCAGTGATCAAAATATTTTTAAAAGAATTTCGCTTGTGCCAACATAAGAACCCCTGAATAGTAAACCCCACTCATTTTATAGCTGAGAAAACAGAGGCCCACAGAACTTAAGTCACTTGCCCCAGGTCACAAGTGTCCCAGTCCGGATTGGAACTCACTTTCAGAACAAAGTCTAGTGTTCTTACTGCTAGGCCAACATTAAAATCAGTCCATTTAATGATTGCTGGGAGAATCTCCTCCCCTCCTGCCTCCTCATGGCCTCAGGGCCCAGTTGCTGTATAGAGATACAGGTCCCAAGTACTGGGAGAGTTCAGGCTTGTTTCTGGCCCAGTCTCCCTCCCCGTCCCCGCAGCTCCTGGGTCACTCAAGGGGCAGGCTCTTATTTTCAGGCTGGAGCTGACTTTCCTATGTCTGGATTAAGCCATCTGTCTAATGGGAACCTTCCCAGATGTGTTTCCTAAAGAAACCACTTGAGGTCAGGGTAGAGCCTTAGCTAGTGGGTTTCCTAAAGAGTCATTGGGTTTGTCTGCCTCCCCTTTGGTGATGCTTGGGGACCCACGGGCAGCTAGCTAGGAGAGCCTGCCCATAGAGCAAGAAATTCTCTCTATTCTTTTGGAGACCAGGGAGAAGAATCTCCCAGGCCGAAGCTTCTTTCAGATTGAGCATTTATGTGTTGAGGTATGCCTAGGAGGCAAGGGATGTGTTCAAGATAGAATTGGGGGGCCCAGCAGCCCCATTTTATATCAAGTCCCTAAAGTCAGAGTCTCCCAGTACAATCCTAAGGTTCAACATCCCCCCTCCTACCCTCACTGCCTCCAGCGTCCTACAGTGATGTCCCTCACCAGGCATTGCCTCCTGCCCCCTACTTACCCTTTTGTCTTCTTTCCTCTCTTCCTCTCCACATTATCATCCCACTTTTTCTTCTTATTGCCTTCCTTCTGATTCTCTTTCTCCACCTTCTCTTTCCCTCCAATCTACTCTTTCTCCCCTTACGCTTTTCTCCTTCCTCATTCTTCCCCTTCTCCTTCTCTTCCCTTCCTCATTTCCCTTCCTCATCTTCTCATTCTCTTCCCTCTTCTTTTTCCATATTTTCTCCTTCCTTAGTCTCCTCTCCCTTTTTTCTCCCCCTCCCATAATAACTGACCTATCTTGAATCTTACCCCTTTGGAGTTCTGCTCTTTGCTGGGGCTAGAGATTATCTACTTCATACTAAAATGTTAATAGCTAATAGCTCTTTAATGTGTTGCCAACATTTATATTTCATCTAGAGCTTTCACTATGATTTAAGAGTGACAGTTTCAGCCAGACTGGCCAGTCACTTTCAGGCAGTGAAATACGGGTTAGAAGATAGTATAATTTAGTAGAGTCAGAACTTTTTGAATAGGGCTATGTAAGGGGTGGGGAAAGGGTAGTCATTAATGGTTCAATATCAATTTAGACAATTTAGGTGCCATAGTGGATAGAGTGCTCTGTTCGTGGAGTCAGGAAGACTAATCTTAGTGAGTTCAAATCCAGCCTCAGATACTTACTAGCTGTGTGACCCTGGGCAAGTCACTTTACCCTGTTTGCCTCAGTTTCCTCATTTGTAAAATAAACTGGAGAAGGAAACGGAAAACCACTCCAGAGTCTCTGCCAAGAAAACCCAAAGGCATGAATGGACAACATCAACTTAGACAGGGGTCTCCAGTGGTGTACACCAAAGATAGATCCTTTCCTTGGGCTATATAACATTTTTATCAACTTAGATAAAGTCTAAGCTAGCATGCTTATGAAACTGTCAGTGAATAATAAGGCTGGGAGAGGCACCTGATATAC
Organism: Pseudochirops cupreus; assembly: GCA_028627135.1. Lineage (NCBI taxonomy): Eukaryota > Metazoa > Chordata > Mammalia > Diprotodontia > Pseudocheiridae > Pseudochirops > Pseudochirops cupreus. The sequence continues at coordinate 370,242,546 of CM053583.1, read as the reverse complement.
AGGATGGCAGAGTCAGAAGGAAAAAACATTTGGCCAGAATGACTAAGTCAAAGTTTAATATAAAGGGCTACATTGGGGTTAAAAAGTCAATTACACAGACACAAAATGAGGTAGCCATGTCTATTCAGCAATTTCTCTGAAGATTTGGGGGAGATTCAGGCATCACAGACCCCGTAGGACTCTGCTCTGTGGCATGGGACATGAGAAAGCTGAGTCAGTGCTCGGCTGAGCTGAGTGGTGCATGGTGTTCAGTTATGGGCACCAGGGGGTAGGAGTGATGTGGACAAGCCTCAGAATGTCCAGAGGAGGACAGTCAGCATGGTGACGGGCCTGAGTTAATGACATATGAGCGTCTGTTGAAGGAGCTGGGGATGTTCAGCCTGAAGAAAACAAGGGGACGAAATTGCTATCTTCAAGTATTTGAAGACCTGTTATGGGGAAGAGGGATCAGTTGTTCTGCTGGCTTCAGAGGTCAGAACTGATGGCAAAGGATGGAAGATGTAAATGTAAACTTGAAGAAAGGTGGGGAAAATCCTTCCTCATACGGCAATGGTGCCATGGGGTTTTCCCCACCCTACTATTGACCCATTGGCAAGATGGGTTTCCTGGTATGAAAACTCCTTCTCTGCTCTTGGAAATTGTGTTGTCCTTCATCCTCAAGGAGGACCAATGCCTTTATGACAGTGGTTCTCAAACCTTCCCAATGCCGCGACCCTTTAATACTGGTATGGTATGTGGGCGTATCTGCATGTGGGCAGACCCACCTGGAGATAAGTAGAGGAACGATCTCTTGATTCCTAAGACCTTCCAAAATATGTGTTTTCCAATGGTCTTAGGCAACCCCCGTGACCCCTGTGAAAGGGTCATTCGACCTCCAAAGGGGGCATGACCCACAGGTTGAGAACTGCTGCTTTATGAGGTATTGTCTTGATTCGTATATAAATTGAATTTTAAGTGAGGCAGAATTGCTCTAGGACATCAGTCCCACTCTCTCTTCCACAATCTTCCAAGTACAGTGGCAAGACAAAAGTCAGAATGACTGGTGATGGCCTGGGGTGTAGTGGATGCACTTGGCATCTTTAATGTCTGATCAAGCTCAGTCTAAATGCTCCACAGCACCTTCTTCAGCTGCCTTTGTGGCCATTGAAACAAATTGTTCTCATCTGTCCATTCCACCAGAGGAAGTCTTCACATGCTTGGGGTGGACACCCCCTAATTTATCAACAGATTTAAGGCCTGTTGGTACCTTCAACCTGGTTCATCCTACCTGCCAAGACAGTTTTGCCAGGATATGACCACTACCCATGCTACAGCCTCTTAGAGCAGCAGGTGACTCATTTACTAATGAGTTTCAGAAAAGTAACAGCTTATTCAAGGTCAAACAAGAAGCAGCAAGGCAGAATTTGAATTCAGATCCCATGCACCAGCACTGCACCACATCTGGGGTGAACTAAATAGCCCCTGAGATCTTTTCCAATTCAAAATTTCTGCCATTCTGTGCTTATTGTTATCAGTTGGAGTGAGATCTAAATAGGGGGAGGCCTTTGGACACCCCCATAAATCCCATTCCACATACTTGTTTGAGCCAGGCCAATGAGAATATATTTATGAATAAAACCATCAAAAAGCATATCCTAAGGCCTACCTGTGCAAAGAGCTTGTGGTGAGATAATAAAGCCTCATATTTCTATACTGTTTTCCAGTTTACAAAGGGCTTTCAAGCACTTTATCATAACACACCATCCCTAGGAATCAGGTAGGGTGAGTATTATTGTCTACATTTTGCAAATGGGCAAACTGAGGCTAAATAGAGCTTTAGCGTCTTGCTCAAGGTCACACAAGTAGATGAGTCTAGAGCTTGGGTCTCCTCCCTCCCAGGTCAGACCTTCTTCCATTGTCTTTATTCTTATTTTGTTAGTTTAGTTTTTATTTCATAACCATAAACTTAACTTGGACAGATTAAATCTAACAGATTTGTGGATGGAAAAGGGAAATGAATCCAAGAGAGATGGAAACCTTAAAGCCGTTTTGTTGGACCCAGTGTTTGCCACGGACAAGATGGCAGGATTCGTATATTTCTGGATGAGGTTATCATGGCAAATTTCTGCCCCGGTAGGTTCACTTGCCACCAGCGCCATGGTGTCATGTGAAGTCATCAACCCAGGAATGAATGATTTTGTGAAAGCAGGATCTCTTTTATCCCAATCCCATTTCTCACGTCTTCAGAGCCCAGATCTTTTCTGCTGTCTTTGGTGACTTGTGTACAAATAGCTCGAGAATAAGCAGCCCAGGGGCTCGTTATCAATGGCCATGTCGAAGTAGACAATGGGCTTGGTCAGAGTAATTGATTGTTGGGCTGGGTAGACAAGGAAGCGGCAGCAGGGGTCGGTGTCCAATGGACTCCCTCCGTTCCCAGCAGTGTCCAGAAATCCTTTCCATTGCTATTAAAGTCCCTTGTCTACAGGGACCTGTGAAGCTTTTGTCTGTTAGGTAAACAGCCAAACCTCTGAGGGCAGGGCCCAAGCTGGTTGGCACCTTTGCCTCCATCTAGGCTCGGGGGCAGGTCTCTCCCTTGGCTCTGCTGATTTACTGACCCCCCCCTCCCCTCCCCTCCCCCTGCAGGTGGCTCCTTTTGTCAGAGCTCAGGAAATGAGGGGGTTGGACCAGATGGAGGGTCTCTTTCAACTCTAAATCTCTAAAGCCGATGATAGCAGAGAGGGGGAAGAGGTGAGGTGGAGTAAAAAGGCTCAGCCTCCCTGAAGGGAGTCCACAATCCTGGGCCTAGCCTTCCCTAAGGACCCTGTCAGAACTTCCTTGGGAGGTTAGGCAAGATCGCCACAAGAGGTGGGTCATCTCAGTATTAAACAACATCCCTTCCTTTACCCTGGAATCTCAGACTAGAAAGGAACCTTAATCTGCATCAAGTCCGATCTTTCATCCAGTGCAGTAATTACAGGTGGCTATTCAGCCCTTGCTTGAACACTTCCAGTGATGGGGAACTCACTACCTACCAAGGCAACACATTTCATTGAGGAACTGTTTTCATCGTTAGAAAGCTTTTTCTTGTCCTTCAGCTTCTTGTCCTAAGAGCCACAAAGAGGCTGTCAATGTTTGGGTTAGACCAGGGGTGGGGAACCTATGACCAAACTTCACAGAAAAAAATCCATTCCAGGGATTCCCTACCCGTGGGCTAGACAATCACAAAGCAGGTTGGGATCTACTTCATCTGCCCTAGGATGACCAGTTAGTCAATCCACATAAAGCCCAGATAGGACAAAAAAACCTGAAAAATCTTTAAAATCTAAAAAACCTTTTGTTGCTGTTGAGAGTTTTCAGTCATGTCTGACTTTTCATGGTCCCATTTGGGGTTTTCTTGGCCAAGGCACTGGAATGGTTTGCCATTTCCTTCTCCAACTCATTTTACAGATGAGGAAACTGAGGAAAACAGGGTTAAGTGACTTGCCCAGGGTCACACAACTAGTAAGTGTCTGAGGATAGATTTGAACTCATGAAGAGAAATTTTTCTGATTCCAGGCTGGGCACACTATCCACTGTACCACCTAGTTCTCCTTGCTACCTTAAAAATCCCCAAATCCAAAGTAAAAATTGGATTTGGCAAAGGCGTAAGTAACAGAAACAGGCTTTTAAGCCAGGTTTTCTGATCCTAAAGCCACCATTGTTTCTGGAATATATCAGCATCATGGATTAATACAAATAATACATCTCTGGCAACAAATGACATAGGTCCCAATTCCAGCTCTGCTGCTGAGGACTCTGCATCTGAGGGATCTCAGCTAGCTCATTGACACCTCTCATTTTACACTTAAGGAAACTGAGGCTCATGGAAGTTGTTAGCTGTGTGAACTTGGGCAAGTAAATCTGCCTCCTGGCTTCCAGTATAACATGAGGGGGCTGAACTGAATAATCTTTAAAGTCCTATATGGGTCTGCCCAGGCAGGTCCTCTGAAGAGGTGGCCAGTCTGCCCCTCCAGTGGCATCTGGCAATGTTCCTTTGCCTGTTTTTTCCCTTGGAGCCCAAAGGAAGAATTTTCTTCCCTCCTGCTCCAATGTGAGCTTGAGGAGAACTCAGCACCCTCTTAGGATAATTCCTCTCAAACCTCGAATACCCACAGCCTGTCTCAGGATATTTTTCTTGTGGTTATGGTGGTATTTACACAGAAAACAGCCATTGAAACAAGGCACAGAAATAATTTCAGTGTTTCTATTTTTTTTAAATGGGAGGCAGGTATTTTCTTGTCAGAGATAAGCCTATCTGTAACTAAAATAATTACTGTTTAAGATAATTATGAAAAAGAATTTAAATACTTAAGGTACACAGAGGGGGCCTGAACAATTTTCTCCTACTCTATTTGTAATTTATCCTGCAAGCTTGAGCTGTGCCTTTACCTGATGCTCCCCATGGGGCAAGCAGAGCAAGAAGGGGATCTTGGTGCTGCTCCAAGCCCTGCTCTTTGTCTGAGGGGGGAAGGGGCCCAAGACCCCTATCCTGGGCAGAACTTTTTCTTGGACTCATTTCAGATAAACAATTCAACTCAATTCAACCCCTTGTTAAGAGCCTACTACGTACAAGGCATTGTATTAGATGCTAGGAATAAAAAGACACAATTACCAAAAAAGTCTCTGCCCTCAAAGGTCTTACATTCTGCTGGGGGAAGACAACATTTACACAGATATGGACAAGGTAATTCCAAGAGGGAGAGAGTACAAACTACTGGAGGGAGGGGGGGATTTGAAAATGCTTCCAGAAGAAGGTAATGACTGAGTTCAGCCTTGAAAGAAATTAATTGGAGCAGTTGGGTGGCACAGTGAATAGAGCACTGGGGCTAGAGTCAGGAGGACCTGAGTTCAAATTTGGCCTCAAACACTTGACACTTACTGGCTGTGTGACCCTGGGCAAGTCACTTAACCCCAATTGCCTTGCCTTCTGAAAGAAAGAAAGAAAGAAAAAGAAAAAAAGAAAGGAGGGAGGGAAGGAAGGAAGGAAGGAAGGAAGGAGACAAGGAAGGAAGGAAGGAAGGAAGGAATAGGGATTCTAAGAGATAGAGGTGAGTAGGAAGGGCATTCCAGGATAGGGGGTGTAGCCTGTGCAAAGGAATGGTGGGAGTTGCAGAATGCTGACTTCCAGGGAAACTTCAGGTAAGACAGTCAGGCTGCAATGCAAAAATGCACAAAACAAGCCATTGACACCTTAGAGTCACAGAACCACTTGAATGTTAGGAGTAGACAGGACTTTGGAGATCATCTAGACCAGTTCCACGATTTTGTAGTGGAGGAAAGTGGAGCTAAGTTTGATTCAATCAAAGTCCAAAAGCAAGGTAGTAGACAGAGGCAAGGCTAGAACCCAAGCCAAGCCTTCCCACCCCAAGTCCAATGCCCTTTGGGACTATAGACCATGCCATATGGTTCCATTGTCTCTTTCCCCACCTCTTCTCTCCCTCTGCTTTCCCTCTCCACTCCCTCTCCTGGCTTGTCCCTCTACTCCAAGTCCATGTTGCTTATAGAACCCAAGAATTGGCAAGGATCTCCAGAAGTCATAATGGACAATCTCCTGTCTCTTTCTCAGAAATGCTGCTGCCCTCCCCCTTCACCTATGGAAGAAGTTATCATCCTTCCCAATACAGTACAGGCTCTAGTCTCGTTCTCCCAATCCACGTTCAAAATATCAGGGTTCTAGGAGTTGGGGGTCTTCTAGTACAATTGCCCATGAGCCCCCATCCAGTGTGTTCCCCCTCTTATCAATCACCAGTTAGTATCTCCACAATATCATTTAGTCACCTAACATCAATTAGCTTTTACAAAAGGGTATTTACCAGGAAAGTATGGCAAGATCTTAAACACAACCAGTTCTGTCTCACTCCTTCAGTTTTGGGGAAAAATGGGCTCAAACTAAAATGGCCACTACCAACCATCCCCCCCAGTTCTAAGTTCACTTCTAGGTGGACTGATGGTTGAATTACTGCTTTACTTGCAAGACTTGAAGTCTCCATTCATCAATGAATAGGTCAAGTAAGTTGCTCCTCAGGTATGGCTCCTCACCAGTTTGGCTGCTATGGACTTGAAATGCCAGTGGCTCTAATGACTCTTCTGACCTTTAGAGGATTCTAAGGTCATGCCCTGGGTCCTCCAATGCCCAAACCAACACACCTTCCATAATACCACACTGCTACTTCCATTGTAGCCGCTTGCCTTCACCCCTCCTTTGTACCTATGTCCTTTTCCCTTATTGTCTAGGTAGAAAGACTTGAGCTTGGGTTTTGCCTCCCCGTTGGTCTCTTTCCACTGCACTCCACTGTGCCTCTCTGGCCTAATAAAATGAATAATTTCTGCCTCATTGATGTGGTAAGAGTTGTTGTGAGGATCAAGAGATTCCAAAAGTATGGCAGCCTGTTTATAGGATGTATATCAATCATTCAACAGGTATTTGTTAAATGTTTATGGCATTCCAGGCTGTGTACTAAACAAAGGGAATATAAAGATAAAGGTGAAACCATGCCTGCCCTCAGGGAGCTTATATTCTACCAGGAAAAACTGCAGAAAAATATAAGGTACTTTTTGTTTGTTTTTCTGGTCTACCCTCTCTCCTTCGTAACTAGAAAGGGCACCTATGATCCCGTGTATAGTATATGGTGTGCTGGACTTAGGGGCAAGAGAACCTGGGTTCAAATCTGAAACTTCATAGTTCTATCACTATAATTCTAAGAATTTCATTTCTAAACTTCCTTTCTAAGAACCTCCATTTCATCATCCAAAAATAGGGAGTTTCTATCTCATAAGGTTGCTATGAGGATGAAACAATATGTTTCTTCTCCTTCTTGAAATTGCTTTATGTACATTTCTCTAGGCACATGCTATACATCACCACTAGAATATCACCAAAGCCTTTAGGGCGGGGACTGTTGGAATTTTGTCTGCCTGACACAGTGCCTTGCGTAATGGAGGCTTTAATAAATGTTGCTTAATGGGATTCAATTTAATATTATACTTAGAGTGATTTGTTTATAAACATGTCAACGTGACATCAGTCTTATTTGCCCCCATCATCATCATCATCATCATCATCACCATTTCAAGTCACGTTGGTCCTCAAATATTCAGGGAGATACATACAGATGTTATTCACTTCATTCATCCATTCAACAATCCATTCTTCTACCCATCTGCTAGCTAATTAATTTAATTATTTATTCAAAAAAACATCTATTGGGCACCTTTGTGTACAAAGGTTCTGCTTCATGTATTTCTCTGACTGTCTCAGGGATGTGTTTCATCATGGGAGCTCGCTTCCTCTCTAGTCATGGCTACAGCCTTGCCTGGCCTAACTTTAATTAAATTTGTTTGTGTATGGACTCCTAAACCCTTGTCTTGGGCCTGTCCCTCTATTTCAGTGTCAAACTGGAGCTGGTAGACTTTTGCAGAGGTCATCAGCGACTAATCTGTTGTCTCTATCACAAATGGTGTGTGGGTGTGTGGGTGGGTAGATGGGTGTGTGTGGGGGTAGGTGGGTGGGTGTGTGTATGTGTCTTGGTGTGGGGGAGAAAAGGGTGCCAAGATCCCCAGTGAAGCTTGCCCAGATTCCATTCATTGCCCCTCTCAACTTTTCACAACTTTTAACCTTGTAATTAAATACCATGAGAGTCAGAAAGGATCTTCAAGATTATATAAGTCAGCTCCCTTATTGGAAAGATGAAGAAATGGAAACCAAGAGAGATGAATGGTTTGTCCAAGGCCACACAAGTAAGTGATAGAATTGGGACTAGAACCCAGGTGCCCAGGTTCTGAGTCAACGCTGCTTTTCAAGACTTCATTGCCTTCACTTCCAATTCCTTGCACACAAAAGAGGGAACCCTGGCTACAGAACCTTAGAAAAAGCAGTTCCTCCTACCCCTGTCATCATGAATAGGGCTGCAGAGAAAGAGGGCAGATTTCCCTTTTAGAGGCAATACAGGCCCCCACCGTACAACTGATACCTGTGCCCATCCCAGTCAGTCAGACAAGCTCGGGGATCCTCCTTGAGGTCAATTTTTTCCAGGGGCCACAGATGTTGCCTTGCTGCCGTGCCTGGAATACCATGACCTGTCGGCACATGTGTGTTTGAAGGGCTAGGGGGCCTAGGGTGAGGGGGAAATGCAAGGGAAGGGGGTGAACAAGAATGCTTTTTCTTTTTAAGGTAAAACAATCCCTAAAGATTCCAAGGATCTAACTGCAGATTCCAGGTCCAAGGCTAGGCAAGCCTCAGACAGCAACTAGACTTGGAGGGGCCAAGAGAGAAATCTACATGGAAGCCAGAAGCCAGAACTAGCAGTCCATGCCAAGGGACAAGTGGAATTGGAGGAATGGTGAGTTTCATCCATGGGAGATCAGAGGTGCTCTGGGACTGGGGTTGTAGATGAGTGCTGTCCTGCCTTAGAAATTTGTTAACTGTATGATCCTGGGCAGAGTTAACCAGCACCTCTCAGCCTCAATTTCCCCATCTGTGAAATGGAGCAAATACTACCTTCCTTATAGTGCGAAGATTAAATCAAATGAAATAGTATATGTAAAGTGCTATGCGAATCATAAAGCTTCCTATGTTATTGTTCAGTCTTTTCAGTTACATCTGACTCTTGGTGATCCAATTTGAGGTTTTCTTGGCAGAGATATTGGAGTGGTTTCAGCATTTCCTTCTCCAGTTCATTTTACAGATGAGGAAACTGAGGCAAATAGGATGAAGTCACACAACTCCTTTATTTTACAGATGGAGAAACTGAGACCCAAAGAGGTTAAATAATTTGCCAAAGGTCACACAGATCATAAGAAACAGTCAGGATTCAAACTCTTGTCTTGTGACCTCAAGCTCAACACTTTTCCCACTACTGTATCTCTTTGTTCATCTAGTCCAATCTGATGCAGGAATTCCCCTCCCCCCACAAATGACCATCTAGATCAGTGGTTCTCAACCTGTGGGTTGTGACCCCTTTGGGGGTCAAACGACCCTTTCACAAAGGTCACAGGGGTTGCCTAAGACCATCAGAAAACACTTATTTCCAATGGTCTTAGGAACCGAGACACCGCTCCTCTATCCGTCTGCCAACATGCAGATACGCCCACATACAAGTATTAAAGGGTGGCAGCATTAGGAAAGTTAAGAACCACTGATCTAGACCCTACTTAAACTGCTCCAGGAAAAGGGAATTCAAATCCTAAAGAGACCATTTTGTGACTTAGCCAAGACCATCAAACAAATAAACGGTAGAGCCAGGACCGTAACCTGGATGTTCTGAATTCCAGTTCAAAGATCCTTCCACTGGATTTGTGCACATGTGCTCCAGGAGTGGGGGAGAAGACTGGCATCTGTTTGACTTAGAGTGTGGAGGACCTGCTGCTGCCTCCTGTTCAAGAGAAGCCCAGAGGAGAACGTTCTGAGATAACAATGATGATAGTGACAATATTCCAACTCCTTTGCCCGGCATTCGTGACCCTTGCTTTACCTTACTTTTACCCCTCCTTACACTTTATGCTGGAGACAAGCTAGACTACTCTGACCCCCGAACAGCCACTGACCTCTCTCCCCTTTCTCATCTTGCTTACATTCTTCCTAAATCTATGTGGCTCTCCTTCCCTGTCTTTTACAATGATGGCAAAATAGGCATGGTGCTCCTTTTGCTCTAAATAGTAAGAAGTGGTCTAGTTTTTTTTTTTTTTACCTTAATCCAGCCTCAAAGGGGCAACTAGGTGGTGCAATGGATAGAACACCAGGTCTAGAGTCAGGAAGACTTGAGTTCAAATCCAGCCTCAGATACTTACTAGCTGGGGGAACCTAAGCAAGTCACTTAACCCTGTTTGCATCAGTTTCCTCATCTGTAAAATGAGTTGGAGAAGGAAATGGCAAGCCAATCTAGTATCATTGCCAAGAAAACCCCAAATGGGGTCATGAAGCAAATTATTCACTAAAGGAGCAGCTAGGTAAAGAAGTGGAGGGAGTGCAGAGACTACAGTCAAGAGAACTCATCTTCATGAGTTCAAATCTGGCCTCAGACACTTACTTACTAGCTATGTGACCCTAGACAAGTCACTTAGCCCTATTTGCCTCAGTTTCTTCTTCTGTAACATGAGCTGGAGAAGGAAATGGCAAACCACTCCTATATCTTTGCCAAAAAAAAACCAACAACCCAGATAGGATCATGAACAGTTAGACAAGACTGAACAATAAAATCCAGCCTCAAATGTGATTAGCTATAGAAAGAATCAAGACTCTATTGGGGGCTATGGTTATGCATTTTTCTGAATGGTATCCATAGGTCATCTTACACTTGATTTGAAATGAGGAGCAAACAAAGGACTATCAGAAGCTAGCCTTGTCCCCTCATCAAAAATCTTTTTTATCAACTGGCCTCACGGAAGTTGAAATGCCCATCAGTGGAGTTACCCTTGCAGATGACAATACTGTGTCTTCAGTAACCACTAGGTAGGCAGAGGAGGTGGGGTAATTAACTTTGAAAGCCAGTTTTGCCTACTTCAGTGCCTTAGGGTTAGGGTATTCATGGTTAGAAAATTTCATTTCCAGATTAGACTGATGGCTACAGCCTTGAGTCATCATACATTTACCAGAATAAATGAAAAGTGAATGTACAACATTTTTAAAAGCACTCGGTGCCAAACATTGTGCTAATGTTGGAGATAAAATTAGAAGTAAGATGGTTCCTTCTCCCAAGGAGCTCACACTCTGACCAGAAGAGGCAACACATAAAACAAAACTGCTAGGCAGATGGAAAGGCCAGAAGTCCCAAGGCTAAGGCCAGGGAGTCTTCTTTGTCTTGTGCTCCTTCACTGGGCTCTCCCAGTCACCCACCACATCAAATTTCCCAGGGCCTCCTGGCTCTCCCAGCTAATAGTCACAGGCAGGGACTTCTACCATGCTGCTATGGCTGGTATGACCCTGGCCTTCCAGAAAAAGGAAACTTTTTTTTACTAAAGCATTTGCTCAAAATAGTCTTCATAACTCAGGAGGTCATGTAGCATAATACGGTAGAAAGTTCATCCAATTTGGAACCAGGCTTAGGTTCCAATCCAAACTCTCTATTCACTACTTACTGCTTTGGACAAGTCTCTTCATCTCTCCTGGTACTGGCATCTTTCTCTGTGATTGAGAGGGTGAGGTTAGATTCTCCTTGGGGTCCCTTCCAGCCCTAAATTCTGTGATCCCTCACTTGGAGGGAAAGTCTTACCTTCCCCAAAGATGGCATGGCATGAAAATGTCAACTTCTTAAGGCAGGAAGCCAGTGGTGGCTGTGAGAGTCTACTGGGGTTCTCCATCATTTTAGGGTCACCTCTAGCATCCACATAGTGTCCAGAGAATTTAGCTGAGCTACCGATTGATCTCGGGCCATGTTTATTTCTTGGCTCTAAGGAGTGACTTTGCCCAGGTAAAAGACTGGCCACGACTTCAGAGGGCATTAGCCTCCAGCAATCTCAGAGGGGAAAGTCCCTGGAGATCCAAAGGATCCAGGACTGAGGCTTGAAAGCATTTTGAAAAGATCCATCTGAGAGATGCTTTCAACTATGGGTTTGAGAAAATAGACAAAGATTCGATAATAGTCTTTGAGGGGCAAAGCCTTCGCCAACAGCTATTTGTTGACTGAGGATGGGAAGTGCTGAGCAATCTTCTTTGAAGATTTCCCTGTAAGCAAGCTTTTTTTAAACCAATAACACAAAATAATTCGCTGGAGCCAAATGGTTCAGCTAAGGTTGGGTGGGAGTGGGGGGGTTAGAGTGAGGAGAGGAGAGAAGAGAAGAAAGAGATAAGAATGTTCTCCCTAGCTCAGAGCTGGCACCACTGTATAGTGAGATGTGAAGTAGTGGGTTCATCAGGGCTGCCCTCCCTCTTCCTGACTTCTGGGATTGCAACTCTCCCCACAAAACAATCTATGGCTGTGAGGGACAGGATGGCAATAGGAAAACGGGGAAAAGGAGGAAAAAAATCAGACCAATGATTTGGCATCACGAAAGTTAAGAACAACTCCCTTTCCCTCCCAACTCCCCTCCCCCCATAATTGTTTTACTGAATTCAAACAGGGTTGGGTTGTTGTGTTGTTTTTTTTTAATTGAACTTGTAAGAGCATTGAAGTAGCCTGGGGCTATATGGGAAATGCACTGGATTTGGAGTCCCCAGAGCCTGGGTTCCAATCCCAGGTCTATGTGACCTTGGGCAAATTTCACATCTCTGGGCCACTCTTTATCCATCAGTTAAATGAGGGGGTCGGTCTCAATTGATATTCTCTAAGATGCCTTCCATCTCTAAATCAGTGATTCAATGTACGATGGAGGTAGGGCATAAGCAACAGCATTCACCTGGAAGTGAGATGTATTTATTTCCTATTGCTTCATTAATGAAGTTGGGATAATAACCTTTATATGCCCATCACTGTCTTAAAGAAATATTTTGTTTAAATGTTGATTGAAAGCCTCTGATCTTTGGCAGGAGTGGAGTCTAATACCCCTAGAAGAAAGTTAAAATGAACCAGATTAGTACTTTCTCAGAGAAGGAATCTGGGTGGGGACACAAGCCATGTAGAAATCAAAGAATCTTCATTCTTTTAAATCCCCTCAAAAACAAACTTGGATTTGTATGAGTACAGAGTGGGTGGTTTTTAAATTTTTAAATTTAATTTAGGTAAACTAATCTGCAGTCTTTCTCTCCCTTCTCAACCAGGTATAATCACTTCTCGACTCTCAGATTTCAGAGTATGGACTCAGGACTACCAATATTCTGGAATCTCTCCCTCCTTTGGCCAGAAGTAAGGGGCATGCTGGGTTAAGTGGCTATAGTTCCTACTGCTGGGGGAGGCTAAGGTTGGTGGAGCATTTGAACTCAGGAGCTGGGAGCTGCAGTAGGGTTAAAGCCAGTTGGGTGTCTATAGTCAGTAGGTCAATACACACTTACTAAAGGCTTACCATACGCTAAACGTTAGAGATACAGATAAAGGCAAAAGACAGATCCTGCCTTCAGAAAGTTCACAATCCAATGGAGGAGATAATATGCAAATAACTAAATACAAAACTATACGCAGGATAAATCGGAAGTAATAAACAGAGGGAAAGCACTAGAATTAAGAACTAGAAAAGGCTTTCTGTAAAACAGTGGGATTTTAGCTGGAATATGAAGAAAGCCAGGAGGTAGAAATGATGAAGAAAAAAAGTCAGGAAGGAAAACCAGTGAAAATGCAGGGAGTAGGGATGTGGAATGTCTTGTTAAAGTAACAGCTCGAAGGTCAAGGACACTGAATCAGAGAGTACACAGAAACTGTAAAGTGTAGAAAGACTGAAAAGGTAGAGGCACATTGGACAGGCACTAACGTGGTGGAGCTCCTTGTAACTGGGAGCTGTGGTCCATCAGGCTGCTGAAAAACAGACAGACCAGTCCTGGGAAAACAGCAGGTCTGGATCTCCATGCTCAGGGGCCATGGAGTTCGACCCTTAAGTGGTCATTACAGTTCCAGCCTAGTAGAAATGTGGCTGTTCATCCTTCATACTTGAAGAAGACCAAGGGCATCATAATTTGGAGGTCAAGGTACAGTGTGTTCAACTGCGGTTGATCAGCCCAATTAGAATTCCTTCCAGAGGCTCTACCATACATAGTGCACCAATAGTTGTATGAACATTTGGATGGAGGTATCTCTAGATTTGTACATCTCATGTTTCCTTTGTGCTACTGTGATTCTGCTTTGCTCATGGAGCATAGAGCCTTCTTTGATGTGGGCATATCATGCTGGGTGGTCCTGTACCAGCATCTTCCATGTCTCATAATTGACTACTAAAGTTCTTCAGAAAGACCTTGAAAGTGTCCTTGTACTATCTCTTCTAACCCTTGTGTGAGAGCACTTGTCTTATGTAGGTTCTCTGTAAAATAATCTTTCAGGTAAATGTAAATCCAGTATTCAAACAATGTGGCCAGCACCTCAGAGTTGCTTCCCTGCAGGAGAGTTTGAATGCTTGGCCACTCAGCTTGAGAAAGGACCTTACTGTCTGATACCTTATCTTGCCAGGTGATCTTCAGAATCTTCCTAAGACAATTCAAAAGGAAGTGGTTCAATTTTCTGGCATTACTCTGGTAGACTGTGCAGGTTTCACAGGCATACAACAATGAGGTCAGCACAATGGCTCTGTAGACTTTCAGTATGGTAGGCAGCCTGATAACTTTTTCTCTCCCACGCTTTCCTTTGGATCCTCCCAAACTGAACTAGATCTGGCAATGCATACATCAACCTCATCATCTATGTGGACATTCCTGGAAAGTATACTACCATACAGAATTCAAAATTTCCATCATTTGCTGTAACTGATGTTTCCACATGTGGATGGTGTGGTGCTGGCTGGTGGAGAGCCTCTATTTCCTTGGTGTTAATCATCAGGTCAAAATTAGCACAAGAGACAGAGAACGGATCCATACTCTGTTGCATCTCAGCCTCAGAGGTTGCATTGAGTACACAATCATCTGTAAACAAAAAGTCACACACCAACTCTCCCTCAGCTTTAGTTTTGGCTTGTAGCCTTTTCAAGTTAAATAGTTTGTCATCTGTGTGGGAGTTGACCTTGATGTCAGGTTAGTCCTCATTGAAGGTGTCTGATGGCATCACAGAAAACATCATGCTTAAAAGCATGGGAGTAAGAACATAGCTCTGCTTCACTCCATTGGTGATGGGGAAAGCATGAGAGCATTGTCTTTTATCTAGAACCTGGGCAAATATGCCATCATGAAACTGGAGTACAATACGCAATGACTTTCCGCAAACCCTTATGACTGATATTTGACAGTATCAAAGTATCAGGTAATGAATGTTGTACACAGACCCCTGACCTATCCTGGCATTTCCCCTGGAGTTGCTGGGGAGCAAACACTATGTCAACCATTCCTCAGCCCTTTGTGAAGCCACACAGGCTCTCAGGTGGAAGACTATCTTCTAGGTGAAGGATCAGCCTATTAAGGACTCTGGCAAGAATCTTGCTGGCAGGGACTAAGAGAGAGATCCCCTGTGATTGTCACAGGACAATCTGTTTCTTTTTCCTTTATAGAGGTGGATAATGGAGGTATCCTTGATCTCCTGAGGGAATGACCTCTGCTTGCCATATAACCCAGAAGGTTTCAGTCAGCTTCTGTATGAGCAGTGGACCCTCTGACTTGTAGATCTCTGTTGCAATATAATCAGCACCAGGCATGTTGCCATGAGAGAGGAACCTAATTAAGGTATCAGACACAGGCATTCAAAACCTCTTCTTCAGTTGGAAATTCAGCTAGAGAAGAATTTACTTCAACATGAAGTATATAGTCAATGGCTTCAACATTGGTTGATGATGGTCTATTGAGAACACAATGGCAGTGTTCAGTCCATCTCTCCAGGAGCATGTCCTTATGTGTGATTCCATCAGTGTGGTTCCATGAGCACTGAGTAGTTGAAATTCGCCAGAGGTCTTTGGCCCATAAATAGTCTTCAGGACATCATAGAAGCACTTTGGATTGTTTCTATTGGCACAAAACTGAATTTCATCTGATAGGGATATGATAAAGATAAAGACAAAAATGAAGACAAAGGAGAAAAAAGAGGAGGAAAAGGAGGAGGAGGAGGAGAAGGAGGAGGAGGAGAGAAGAAGAGGAGAAGGAAGAGGAAGAGAAGAAAAAAGGAAGAGAGAACAAAAAGGACAAGAAGGAGAGGAGAAGAACTGTTCACATTTCTATAGCATTTTAAGATTTGCAAAATACATTGGTCACAATGACACAGTGAGGTAAGCAGTGCAGACATCATTATCCCTACAGAAGAAAGGCTTTAATTTACCTCCAAGTTAGGAATGAAGGCCCAAGGGAGGAAAGCCAAGTATGGCTATGATTCACCTAGGTGGTGCAGTGCATAGAGTACTAGCCTGAAGTCAAGAAGAGTCACGTTCCTGAGTTCAAATCTGGCCTTAGACACTTACTAGCTGTGTGACCGTGGGCTAATCACTCTACCCTGTTTGCCTCAGTTTCCTCATCTGCAAAATAAATTGAAGAAGAAAATGGCAAACTACTCCAATATCTCTGCCAAGAAAACCCCAAAAGGGGTCATCGAGAGTCAGACATGACTGAAAATGGTTGAACAACAACAGGCCAGCTCTGCCAGTGATCAGTCCAAGGTTAGCATGAGGAATTCATGAATCTTCAAGTCAGTCCACTCCTTCTGCACATTTGGGCCTCAGACCAGTCCTGGTAGAGATTATCCACCTGTTGGGAACCTAAGGACACTAGTCCTGATTTGAGATGTATATAAATAGACGTCCAACCAGTGGTTTTACATTTAGTGTTTTAGAGATCCCATCTTTCTTGATCTTCCTGTTCCTGATAACGGTGTTTATTTAATTAACTGATGAGTGCTGTCAGCACACTACAATGGTGCTCAACAATCCTAGATTGGCAAAATAATAAATTACCCCAAGTTTATTCCATTTGTTCCCAAAATTAATTTTTGGTTTGTTGTACCTGTGTGCGTTGCTTTGCTGGTCATTGTTGGACATTTTTAGATGTATATGGAGAGTGCTGAGCCTGAAGTCAAAAAGGACTGAGTTCATACAAGTTGAAGAAGGACTGAGTCTCCTGCCTTTGACACTTACCAGCTATATGACCATGGGCACATTTCTAGGCCATGCCATCTGAGCTTTGACTATCTTCTGTATTCTTCTCCTATAGGAGTTTAGGCTCTGTGCCTTGGACTTAGGGCTCTATATGTGATCTTTCACCTTATGTTGCCAGAAACCAAGCCACCTCACCACTTACTGGCCATTTCTAAACCATGCCACCATATTTGCACCCTTCTCTCCTTTCTAACCGCCCTTTATGTGTTGTATTCCTCCAATAGAAAGTAAGCTTCTTGAGGGCAGGTACTATTGTGCTTGCTTATACTTCTAAATCTGTCACACAGTAAGTACTTAATAAATGCTTTTCCATTCATTCTTTCACTCATTCATTCAAGTCTACTCTGTTTGCTTTAGGCAATTCCCTAGGATTTATTCACTGAGTCATAGATAGATTGTAATCTATTTGTCCTTGAAGGGAATTCCTATACCAGGAGTCCCTCAAATTGGTGAAATCATAAATCCTTTACTATTCGGCTTGGGCACTTAGTTATAATATATACAGGGATATATTTAGCTGTGTGACTTTCAGCAAATCATGTAATCTCCCTTAGCCTGAGTGTTCTTCTCTACAAAATGCAAAGATTAATATGCTATTTAATTCATTAGGTCATTGTGAGGATCAAACTGAATAATAGATGTGAAAATCCTTTGTACCTGTAGTGGGCTTTATAAACATCAGTCATTAATATTAACATGCAATTACATATGTGATCATATATTCATTAATTTACGTCGATCTATAGCAGTATCTCTTATGTTTTTATATAGATTCAAATCATCGTTTCGAAAAAAAGAGAGAAGAAAAGAAATCCCTGTATTCTTCAGTTGCCCTTACTCTACAAGTAGAAAACTAAGGTGGGTAAATTCATGTTTGAAAGAAACTGAGAATAGATGGGAAGGGAAGGGGCTTGCATTCTAAGCCAAGAGATATTGATTCAAGGAACCAAGAGGGTTCATTAGGGCCTGTGCCAAGAGATGAGGTCATCCAGTCTGTCCCAGGCAGAAGGAGGACGGGGTGACTCCTGAGAGAACACCACCCCAAGGAAAGATGACGTGATGAGGGGACGTGAGGAATCACTCACCCAGCTCTATGAAGACAAGACTTTTTTTTTCCTTCTCCCTCCTTCCTGTCTCTGTCCTTGAAGGATTGGACATGCCCATTTCCTCTGTGAGTGCTATCCTAGTGGATGGAGAAAGGTGACTTTATGGAGCAGCACATTACATATGCTCCGATGCCCTTGGGCTGTGGGAAAGAGATTGGGGTTAGGCATTACCATTTTCTTCCTAAAGAAAAAAAAAACAACCCCAAAGGAGACCATTGCTATGTCCATGGTTCAGATAACTTGTATTAGACAAAATATGATCTT
Organism: Pseudochirops cupreus; assembly: GCA_028627135.1. Lineage (NCBI taxonomy): Eukaryota > Metazoa > Chordata > Mammalia > Diprotodontia > Pseudocheiridae > Pseudochirops > Pseudochirops cupreus. The sequence goes on along the minus strand of CM053583.1, from coordinate 370,224,520 downwards.
CCATCTAGTCATCATTACTTTTCACATACTGGTATATCCTGGGATGTGGGGGAGGGTGGAAAGTAGAAAGAGGGAGGAAGGACAAGAATAATCTCCTCAGCCCAAACTTAATACCATTATTATGTGAAAAGTGAAGAAGGGTTCACCAGGGGCTCCCTGCTTTCCCTGACCTGTGAAACTGGAACTCTCCCCGCACAAGACAATTTGTGGCTGTGGTCAGTAAAATGACAATGGAAAGGCATACTAAGAACTGGGAAAGGGAAGAATCAGGAGTGCCTTGAGTGGGCCCTGCACTATGCTTTGAAGGAAGGTAAAGATCCTATGAAGCAGAAGTGAGGAGTGAGTGCATTCCAGATTGTCTGTCCAAAGGGTTTGGGGTGGGAGATGGAACATTATGAATGAGAAACAACCGATGGGCTAGTTGGCCTAAATGCCAGACTGAGGAGTTTTTCATTTTATCCCAGAGGCAATAGGGCAGGAACCACAGAAGATTTTTAAGTGGGTAAGAAGGGAGTGGTGATATGGTCATATCCCATTGTATCAAAACTACTTTGGCACCCTATTCACCAGAATTTTCATGTGCTAAGAGCCCCAGAGGAAGGCTAATGTTCGTTTTTGAAATAAATGCTAACCTGATTAAAGCTGACATTTATAAAGCTCTCTAAGGTTTTCAAAGAGCTTTGGGGATTAAATAGCATGACTATCTCCATTTTACAAGTGAAATAGAGACCCAGGGGGGTTGAGCCATATGCCCTGGGTCACAGGGCTAAGAAGTGGCAGAGCCTTAAATTCAGCCCAGATCTTGGGACTCTCAGTGAGTATTCCTTCCACTGGGACGGCAACTATGGTGGAGCTTGAGGCAACTTATAAAGCGTAAAATGCCTCTCTGTGGTCTCTCTGGTGGACACCATCTTCCTTAGGGGATTAACTGCTATGAAACTTCAGATTCCCAGTAGTAATACCACTCCTCAAGAGCTTTCAAGGCATCTCAAGGGCTAATTTGCTTTTAATAAGTTTGGTATAAGGAAATGAACCCGCAGTCCTTGCTCTGATGCTTACTAGCTGTATGACCTTGTGCAACTGACTTTCCTTCTCTGGGCCTCTGATTTCCCACCTGTAAAATGAGGAAATGAAACTCAGAGATCTCTAAGCATCTTCTCTTCTCTGACACTATGTTCTAAGACCCTCTGCTAGCTCTAAACATTCTATGTCCTAATGTCTCATCATTGCTAACATTCTGTCTCAGAGATCCTTCCAGTTCTTAAAATTCTGTGTTCTAAGGTCCCTTCCAGCTCTGTCACCCTCTCCTGTTAAGAACCTCCCCCCACCCCAGAGGTGACATTCTATGTTCTAAACAAGGGTTCTTAACCTGAGGTCCGTGAACTTGTTTTTAATATTTTTGACATCTTTATTTTAGTATAATTGGTTTCCTTTGTAATCCTATGAATTTTATTTAATGTACTTAAAGACATTTTGAGAAGGGGTCTCTGGGCTTCACTAGACTACCCAAGAGGTTCATGACACACACAAAAAATATTAAGAAGGACCTTTTTCCTGGGGTCTTTTCCAGTTCTGACATTCTGTATTTTACTGTCTCATCTATCTCTCATTATCTATGTATTATGAATGTTACCTGGAGAGATAAGGCTTTAACAAATGCATTAAAAAAGATTCAGCCTTATTGATCCTGATTTTGTCCCCCAATAGAGAACTAGGGTTTTTTTGGGCTAGTGGGGAAGGGGGATAGAAAGTATGAGTGCGTGGGCTGACTAGGAGGATGCTGAGGGAGGAGGGTGTTGAAGATAAAGTTTGGTCTAAGCTCAGACAGATACTGCAATGGGGCAGTGGCAAGGGTTGAGTGACTAATATCAGGACCCTAAGTGGTACTTTAAGGGGCAATAGGTGGCAATAATGAGGGTAAGAGCAGGTTCTCAACTTTCAAGGGTCAGTCCTGAGTGGAGACATAAGCTAGCTGTTGTACCATGAAATTTATAGGATTACTGTAGAGATTAAATGAGATAATGTAGATAAAGCATTCTGCGAAGTGCTTTACATATAATGGGGATGAGTAGGATACACCCCTCTCCTCCATTTACTTGACTTTGGGTCATTTTCAGAGTGACCTGGGCTCTGATCCATCACTGAAAGACTTTTGCTTTGGGATGACAAGGCAGTCCCCTGATTGGTCCCTTGGTTCTCATGCTGGTGGCAGGAAAGTGGGGGTAGGGGAATGGAGGATGGTGAGATAGGGTGCTGCCTCAAAGAGGACTACTGGTCACTAAGCTATTATTAATACCCAATAATATACCCAATGCATTTTAAATGGAAGGAGGCCTTTTCTATTTTTCTTCTTTGTTGAGCATTTCAGTACCATTTGGTCATCTCCTTCCATCAAAGTGGGGGAAGGATAAATTTTTCCCCTTGACCTCACCTCTCCCACAGCTAAGATGGTGTCATGGATAAGATTTCTAAGCCTATGTTCCTTCCACCATATCAATCTGCCACAAGACAGCTTGTCTTTTCAATGACATATTTCTTGGCAAGGTTGAAGGTTCCAGGACTGTGTGTTTTTACTGTCTTCCTTTCTTTTCTCTTGTTTGATTCCTTACTTCCTTCCACTTCATTCAAACTGGAGATTATTTTGCTCTGGCCCATCCTTCTGGGCACATGAGCTGTGATCCTTGACCTTCAGACTTTTAGGCCATTTTCCAAAGCTTTCTTCTCAACTGTGATTCATCTGCTCAATACTTTCCCTCAAATCTTATTTAATTTACATGATTCCCAAACTGGAAAATTCACTAAGAGCCATCTCAGCTGTCACAGACTAGAGATTCACAGTAGCTTAGAAGTAGGAAAACAAGGAGAGGACTTGAAATGTGCAGTTGACCAGTGAAGGAATGAAGAATGAAGATGGCAACCATATCTGCTGTCAGTCATGTGAGCCAGATTTCTACAACAAATTCCAAGGTCAAAGACGAAAAGAATACTGTGAGTCATAGTGGAAAGAACCCTGAGCTTGGAATCTGAGGACCTATAAATTGGTCTATCAATCAATCAATCAATCAAAAAGCACTTACTAAGTAATTACTATGTATCAGGCATTCTTCCAGGGTCTGGGTATGATAAAGACAGCCCCTTCTTTCAAGGAGCTTACATTCTATAGAGAATACAATATGTCCAGATATATTCCTGCCACTAACTAGTTATGTAATCATAGACCAGCTGCTTTCCCTCTTTGGGTCTCAGTTTCAACATCTTTAAACAAGGATTGGTTGATGTCTAAGGCTCATTTCAGCACTAAATCTATAGTCCCATGATTTCTTGGGGCCAGCTTGACAAAGCCAAAGATGACTGGTCATTTTTCAGTTGTATCCAACTCTTCATGACCCCATTTGGGGTTTTCTTGGAAAAGATACCAGAGTGGTTTATCATTTCCTTCTCCAGCTCATCTTACAGATGAGGAAACTGAAGCAAACAGGGATAAGTGACTGAGGACAGATTTTTGAACTCATGAAGATGAGTCTTCCTAACTCCAGGCCTAATGCTCTATCCACTGTGCCACCTAGCTGCTGAAAGACAGCTAGTAGTACTTGAAAAAATTTTCTTAGGCTTGTCTGTCTTAGCCTGAAGCAAAAAGACTCTGTAGAAACTTTAACTATTTTGGGAAGTCATTTATGAGTCTATAGAAGGATTCTATGAATCAGAAGATTTATTAGGAAAGGAATTAATGGAATTCTGTACTGGAGTTCATCATATACTTCTGCAATGTGAATGAAATTCCATTATTGTGTGTGATTGTAAAAAAAAGAAAGCAAAGGGATGAATTTAACCTGATAATATCAAAGAGTTAATTTTTTAGCTCATTTCTCTGCTGTCAAGGCCATGGAATACTTTCTGTAAGTCATAAATAATGCATTTTAATAAACAGAGACTTTGATTACTCTATGTGGTCTGACTTGTATTGTAATTCTGGAGACTGCTTGACATGGCTCCAACATTCAGTTTCTGTGGCACATATTAAAAGTTCTACATATTTTGGCCATGTGTAGGTCTTCATGGTCTACTGGGAAGCAATATTGTTGGAAATGTATTTGACCTGGGGAAACTGGCTTTTCATGGAAAATGATTTTTCTAAACCTTATTGTTTACATGTTTTTACCCTTAATTTATGTTCCTTTGGTCAAATTAATTTCCACCCCCTGCCCCCAACCCACATTAGTTCCATAGTTCAAACATGGCTCTGATTTTCTGGCCCACCCCTCCCCCTCTCTCCTGCCCCCCAGCCAGGATCCCTGAATTTCTGTCTCTTAGGAATGCACCACTTAACTCCCGGAACATCCATCAAAGTCAAGTATAGTTTCTCCAAGCTTGGCCCTGGTTCTGAATTTCTAGAGGCACAAGGGTGCCAGGATATCTCTTGCGCAATGTAGGTGGCATAGTAGATAGAGCACTTAACTTTGAGTCAGGAAGACCTGAGTTCAAATCCTGAGACCTTGGTCAAGTCACTAAATCTCTTTGTATCTCAGTTTCTTCATCTGTAAAATGAAAGAATTGTACTTGGTGGCCTCAAAGACACTTTCTGCTTCTAAATCTATGAGCCTAGAATTTTAAATTGTCCTTGAGTTTTGGCTGCAGAAGATGGAAGATGACTGGAAAAGCACAAATTGGGATAGGAGGCCATTCCTTTTCACATTGGTAGTAAGTAGAGTCTACTTGACACCACCAGCATCTATGGTTGATCTGCATTCTCCAGAATGGACTGATTTTTCTCATGAAGAATGTCTCTAAAACAACATAGCACATTTAAAAAGTGTTTTATAATTACAATGTGCTATCACCCTTATTATTTAACTTAACTTTCCTAGAGACAGGTAACATAAATATTATCATCCCCATTTTGCACATGAAGAAATTGAAAATCAAATGGAGATAAATTGACTATCTTAAGGTCACATAGCTAGTTCATGGCAGAGATGAGTTAAGAACTTAGATCTGACTGTTTAATATGTCTTTCCACTCTTCCATATGAAGAAACTAGTGGATAATTTTGATAAGCCTAACCTTTGAAGCAAGTAGGCAAACTAAGTGTTTCCTTGAATTGACTGGTATTTTGACTGACATATTTCCCAGGTGTTGACAGAGTCCAAAGAACACACTCTTCTTTATCAAATCCTTCAATTAATAAAGAACAACATTTCACATCTATATAATACTTGAATATTCATACAACACTTTCTTCAGGATAACCTAATAATGTAGGCAAGGCATTTATTGTGGTCTCCACTTTAAAGAGGAGACAACTCAACAAAGAGGGACTAATTGACTTGACCAGCATCAACCAGTAAGTGTCAGAACTAGGACTTCAGCCTGGGAAGGGAATCCAGGGAATTTGGCTTCATGACCAGTGGTCTACATCACATAGAACATTATTTTTTGTTGTTCATATTGTTCATTAAAATGGGTATAATTTAGCACTGGAAACATCTTGGAATATTGCAATTCACCTGTGAGCCAAAGACCTCTGTAGGGTTATGGAATTATTGTAAGTTGTCTGTTAATCCATAGGTACACCAAGCATGGTCAGTTTTTAGCATTATTTAGCAAACGTACCTTCTATAGCCATTGAAATCCTTTCACATTGACATGCAGCATTTTTCCATGTGTGAAGATGCTATGATTAATGATCAAACGGGCAGGCAGAATTTAGCAGTTACTACGTACCAGGCACTTCGCTAAGTGCCAGAGATACAAAGACAAAAGCAAAGCAGTCTCTGCCCTCAAGGAGCTTAAAATAAGAGAAATGACATGTAAATTATATATGGAGAGGCGGGGGAATCTGCTAGATTTTTAAACTTATCCAGACAATAAAAACTTAGGAGAAACCAATAATTTAGATCATTGGAAAGACTCGTGATTGCCAGACTTTCGGCCCATTCTGTCTGCCATACAGTTAAGTGAATGAGTCCAGTAGGCTCCATTTATCTCAGATGTGGATTTGTTCACCCTCCAGGTAAGATTTTAAAACTGTATATGCACACAGAGATGTGGATACACAGAGACGTACACAAATACACTCCCACATACACACATAGACATGGACACACAAATAATACACATAGATATGGATACACACACACACATACATACACATACACGCACAAAGTGTTGCTGTTTACCAGAGGTTTTGAGCCTTCACTTTACTATATCACTTTAAAAACAAAACAAAACACAAACCAAGTGTTTTACTTGCCATGGAAAGTGGAGTTTTCTACCACCAAAAATATCTGCATTTGTAACAAGTAATGTTGAGAAGTCTCTCCCATCCCAGTCCTTCCATGCAAGATTTCAGACAGCTGCCTGCATTCATTGTCTGCCCTTAGTCTCATCTTTGGAATAGATTAAGGAAGAGCAAAATCATTTGTCCCACCAGAGTCCTGGGTTTCTGGGGTCAACCAAGTGACTGTGAAGTCTGGAAAGTTCTTAGTTATGAAGTGGGAAGTGACCTCAGAGACCATCATTCCAAACCCTTTGTTTTACAAATGAGGAAACTGAGTTTCAGAGATGTTAAGAAATTTTCCCATAGTCATACAACTATTAAATATTGGAGGTGGGATTCGAACCTCAGTCTTCCTGACTCAGAGTATGAATAGTGGGAATTATGCTGGATTTAAAGTCAAGGGACCTGAGTTTGAATCCCAAGTCTGTCACTTACTAACTCTGTTAATAAATGAGATGAGTGGACTGGATTACCCATAAGGTCCCTTCCAGCCTGAAATGTCTGCTCCTATGATCCTGTGGGGAGTGTGATTTTGCATCAGCTCACACTGTCCTCCAGAGAGAGGTGAGAAGGCAGGCAGTGAGCAGTGACTTGAATGCAAGTCAAGTGGCCTGTCTGTGAGCAAACTATGATATCTTAGCAATTTTGACAGTTCGCTTATTGTCTCTCAACGTTAGATTCTGAGCTCCTTAACTGTCTTTTGCCTATTTTTTTGCCCCCAGCACTTAACAGAGTGCCTGGAACATAGTAGGTCATAATAAATGGCTATTGCCTGATAGTCACCCTACAGAATGAAGCATTACAAGGCTTATATTTGTCTCCTGACTTGAATGACCATACAGTGTGCTCCTACTGGGGTCAAGAGAATCATAGAGTCATACAATCTCAGAGCTGGAATGACCTTAGAGGTTATTTTTCTCCAAACCTCTCATTTCACAGATCAAGGAAACAAGGTTCAGAGAGTAGTGCCATTTTCAGTATTTTGCAATGAGAAATGACAAACCAAGGTTTTGAAGTCAGGTCTCTTGATTCCCAATTCAAGGAAATTTCCATCATATATGCCTTAAGTATAGCTAACCTTCCATGGGGGCAGAGTAGGCAGATGCTACTCTCTTGTGACTTGAGGGCCATTGGAAAGGCTCTCCTGCCAAAAAATGCCTTTCCCAGTCTTTCAGGGTGCCTGACATTTCACTATGGGAGGTTCCTTCCTTTCCATTAAGGCATAGAATCATGTGTTTAGAGACAGAAGGAACACTGAAGCCCACAGAGAGGAAAAAGTTTGCCCAAGGTCACCCAGGCATCAGGTCCTCTGGCACCAATTCCAGGGACCTTTCTACTGAACCATGCTCCAGCTCTATTGAAGGTAAATGCTAAAATATAATTGTCCTTACAAGGGCTAACTCATGAATCTATTTCTAAGGATTTTGTCATTGTTATGTGTTCATTTCAGTCCTATCTAACTCCCTGTGACCCCATTTGGAGTTTTCTTGGCAAAGATACTAGAGTGGTCCACCATTTCCTTCTCCAGCTCATTTTACAGATGAGGAAACTAAGGCAACCAGAATTGAGTGACTCTCCCAAAGTCACACAGATCGTAAGCATCTTAAGTCAGGTTTGAGCTCAGGAATATGAGTCTTCCTGACTGCAGGCCCAGCAGTCTATATACTATACCACCTAACTTCCCATTTGTAAGAATACCAATTCATGTTTCTATAGCTTTTCAAGGTTTATAAAATGCTTTCTTCATGGCAACCATGTGAGGTGAGAACTGCCAAGTATTATGCTCTTCGTTTTACAATGAAGGAAGGTGAAGTTCAGAGAAGACAAAGAACTTGCCCAAGGTCACACAGCCAGTAGGGATGAACTCAGATCTTCTGGTGCACACCCAGCACCCCTTCCAAGGGCTCAGTCATTGCTACCACCTCAACCCCTTAGCTGGCATCTTTGTGAACAGAAAGAGTAGGGCCCTGAGAAAATAAAGAACAGGGTGGGGAATTTTCACAGAAAGAGAAGAGAAGAAAAAAATTCTGATTGGAGAGTGGGCCTGGAGGGGTGCAGGAAGACAGTGGGAGACCATGAGCAGAAGCATGAAGCCAGTGAGAGCAAATGACAGAAGAGGGAAAAGGAGAAACAGGGCACAATGAAAACAGATTTCACCTAGGATGCCAGTTTGTGGAGGGTCAGCCCTGGGAAGGGGTGCCAAGGGTTGGAATTGTCCCGCCCAATTCTCACCCATCCAGCCAATGACAGTTGCACACCCTCCCAAGAAGGAGAAGACTTTGAGATGGCTCTTCCTGCTGATGGAGGGGAAATCATTTCTTTCTTCTTTGCAGAATCCAGGAGGCCTTTCCTGAAGAGAATGACAGCATCCTCGTCATCTGGAAAGAGGAGAAAAGAGCAAAAGATACGTCATCCCTGTCTTGAATAATCATCATGACTATAAATGCCATATTCACTTTCAGGAATTACATCTTCCAGGAGATTTTGCACAAGCCAAAAGCATTCAGAAGCATTCCAGTTTAAAAAAAAAAAGATGATGATAATCTTGCCATGGCAGGTGAGGGACAGAGGTTTTATGTCATTTCTTTTAAATTGGCCTGCTGAAAGCTATTGACTTGTGAAAAGGTTCCCGGGAGGATACTGTTCCCAGAAGTTAACATAGCATGCTTGCCCTGAGCCTGCCCCGTTGCAAAAGAAACACACACTCTGGATTTATTCTCCTAATCCACACTCATGCTGACAAGTTGGGTGTCCAGAGCTAGACTGCTAGATCACCCTTCAGGGTCCTAGGTGTAGCCCCAGGGGCCTTAAGGGATGGTTTTATGACACTATAGATCATGAACCCCAATTGATGTTCTTTCCCCATTATCAATTGGTATCAAATGGTCAACCAGACCTAATTAGCTTTTAGGAAGGGGTATTTATTCAGGTGCTATAATAAGAAGAGTTGGTACAGAATATCCAAATTTCAAAAGTCTGATATACTGACCTACCAGCATATATAGAGTCCAAGGGAAAGTAGGATCAAATTTATAGAGCACTTATGGCAACGAGGTAACTGCAACTATTGGAAGACCTTTTGCTAGTCTTCAAGATGTTCCACTTGGGGATAGTGGAGCTTTTCTGCTGGGCTCTTTGTAGGTTCTCAAATCTGCTTTTTCTCGAGGAGTCCAGCCTATCCTATGTTCCAGATGCACACACCAATGCCAGATACTGCGGTTGTCCTGGGGATGCTGCTAGGACATCAATTTTTAAAAATCTTATTCCTTCAGTCCTATGAAATTCACAAGGTCCTCCGTTGGTCAAAGAGGTTAAGGGGAAGAGATTGAGGCCAAAGCTGAAGCAAAGAGGTTCTCCACCCCTCTCAAGAGACTTAATTCTCAGGAACTTGGTTGGAGGCTTTCATCACTGAGTTCAACTCACTGGTGCTAAACTGGTCTGCCATTTTAAAAATGAGGCAGAATATGACTAATTTTCCTCAACCAATTTGAACATATGTTCTATGTGATATCACTCTAGCCCATCCAATGGCTTTCTAAGACATCTAAATAGATGAAGTGCTTTTCTAACTTAGTTTAAAACCTATGATTGATTGATTCTATAGAATTGTCTTGTTCTTGTTCTGACCAATTGGTTGATTGTTCTCACCTGACAAAGGAATCAGGGAATAACATCTTGTCCCCTTACTTTAAATGGGGTGCGGTAACTGGTTAATTGATTAAATGAAGCCCCACCTTTTCACATAGAATTAGGAAATATCTCCCAAGAAGGGTTAGGAATACTGTTGAGTATTTCCACAGATATAAGGCAGCATAAGCAACGGAAAGAACCCAGGGCTTGGAGTCAGAGAGCCTGGGTCCAAATCCAGGCTATGCAACTTAATTTACTACTTGTGTGATCTTTGGCAAACCACCTAACAAGAAGAGCATGTGTTTATATGGCACTTCAAGGTCTACAGAGCACTTTTCATCCATTTTCTCACTTAATCTCCATAGCAACCTGGGAGTTAAGTAATATATAGGCATTCTTATTCCCATTTTGGATCAGAGGAAATAGTCTTGGAGAAGCTAGGTTACTCATACGTGGCCACACAGATAGCAAATGGTGGAAGCAAGATTCAAATTCAAGTCTCTCCCGACAGGAACCCAACGCTGCTTTTATTACCCCACATTATCACTACTCTCAAGTCTCTCAAAGCTTACCTGCTTCATGTCAAATAGGAAAGAGAGTTGGACCAGATGGTCTGTGATCCCTTCCAGCTCTTACAATCCTATGAGGCTTGGCTCTGGCTCTACCACTTACTATTTCTGTTGTTGCTGTTGTTGTTGAGCCCAACTCAACTTTACTCCATGGATTTTGTCCAGGGGGGTTTCTTGGCAAAGATATTAGAGTGGTTTGCCATTTCCTTCTGCAGTGTGTTCCCACTGGATGAGAAACTGAGACAAATAGGTGTTAAGTGACTTGCCCAGGGTCACACAGCTAGAAAGGGTCTAAGGCTGGAGATGAACTCAGATCTTCCTGACTCCAGACCCAGTGCTCTACCCACTGCACCATCTCACTGCCTTATTCTCTCTGTAACCTTGGCCAAATCACTCCCTCTCTGAGAACTTTATGGTCCTCCTTGGGAAGATAAGGAGTTTAGACTATACAATCAATATAGCCCCTTCCAGATCTAATTTTCTGTCATCCTCTGAATTCTAGAATTCTAAAACATAAGCATGGGCATCCTCTCAACAATTAGGGAAAGATCATTCTGCTATGTAGCAAGTGTTTCAATGTAGAATTATTTTCCCTATGTGGTTTTATTTTCTCATCGAAGGCTTCTAAAAGGGGCAAAACTTAAGAAGAGAGGAAAGAGGCTGAACTTGTAACCAAGAAGACATGGCTTCAATCCTACCTCTGACTCCGGGAAAATCAATTTATCTGATTTCAATTTCCTCATCTGTAAAATGAAGATGGTTGGACTAAGTGGTCGCCATAGTCCTTTCTAGCTCTAAGTCCCATGGAATGGAATCTACTATCCAGGTCAACAACCTTCAACCTCCCCATGCCCAATGACTCCCTTCCTCCCTCATCTTGGGACATTTCTGTCTTCCCCAGAACCCCAGGGGAGACCTGCTAACTAGGGTGGGTCACCCAGTCCTTTATCACCTCCCTAATCGCTTTCAGAGCCTTCAACCCTACCTGGGACTAAGACCCAAGGAATTCTATCTCTGAAATACAGCCTTAGGACCCAGGGAGTCCCTCCCCACCTCACTCTACAACATACACATCACACACCATTTGGCAGAGCACATTAGGAGAGACACTATTAGCATAAAGGATTAAACTTTGAAGAGAGAGTCATTTGTCTCTGTAGTTAAAAGCGTGACTTTGGGGGGGATGGAGTAGGTATACTAAGTGCTGAATCCTAGGGAAGAGAGGATGGGTGGGTTCTTTTATTATTACATAGAGAAAGTACAGAAGTTTCAGGATGTCTACTAACTAGCTGTTTGATCTTGACAAATCACTTTCCCTCTGTGAGCCTCAGTTATTCCATCTATAAAATGGGGATGGGGGTAGAATTAAATAATCTCTAAAGTTTCTTAGGAGAATCAAATTACATTTTCTAATTTTGGCTTTGTCACTAACTTGCTGGATGATCTTGGAAAAGTCACTTCTTTTCTTGGGGGTACATTTTTATTCATCTTTAAAAACAATGGCGTTGCACTAGATGGCCTCTAAAGTTGCTTGAAGCACTAGTGTTCAAAGACCCAGAATAACCTTATTCATGTATTTCATTGGAATGATACAGGATTCCATCTAATTTCTGCCGCTCCCACCACGGACTCTGGTCTAATTGGAACGTATCCATGCGAGACAAATAGCTGATGCATTGTTTGTAATTCTTCCCATGGTGAATGATTTCCAGAAGGTGATTGTGGTGGGTGAATAATTTCCTAGCACAGAGTAGACCTGGACTTCTGAGACTGTAATTTATTTTGCTGCCCCGACAGACAGCCACAGACAGCCATCCAGCCAGGTTGGGCCTCTGGCGATGAATTGGCCTAAGGCAGAGAATTCCAGCTCTCACATTCCTAGGCCTCCCTTCCACCAGCTCTTGACATGGCTGACTTCCTGCCCCGACAGTTCTCAGGGTCTCTTAGCCTAAGGTAACTGGAAGAGCCTGGACCAAACTCTGCCCTTCAGGGCACATTAAGATTGTATAAGGGTTTGAGGAATGACCTTGGAATCATAGAACTGTTGAATTGGAAAGGATTTGAAAACATAGAATGTTAGAACACTAGAATATCAGATTATCTGAAGGGTCCTGCATATGGAGAATGTTAGATCTGGAAGGGACCTTGAAATACAGCATGTAAGCATTGGAAGGAACATACAATGTCAGATCTGTAAAAGATCTTGAGACATAAAATGTCAGAGCTGGTGGAATTATAAAATCTAGAATACCAGAGCTGGAAGAGACTTTAGGACACAGGGAACTCAGACCATAGAGTGTCAAAGCTGGAATTAAGTGCCAAGTGATGTTTCTGTCTGTATGTGTTAGAAGCAGGAGTTTAGAAAAGAGGGATTTGGACATAATTACTAGACTGGCAGCTGAGGGAAATCTCATAGGCATAGTGAGAATGGATTTCTTCTGGACATTTGACAAAGGCTCTCATGATGCCCTTGTAGAGAAGATGGAGAGATGCAGTCTAGATAATAGTACAACTAAGTGGATTTTGACCCAATTGAGTGAATGAACTCAGAGGATAAGAAACTGATATCAACTTGGAATAATGTCTCTTGTGAGATGCCAGAGGCCTCTCTTCTTGGCCCTGTGCTATTCAATGTGTTTATCAATGACTTAGATGAAGACTTTACATGGCATGCTTTTCAAGATGACAACCTTGGGAGGTACAAGTTTGATGACAGTGTTAGTATTCAAATGGATCTTTATGTTGTAGAAAAATAATGACACAGTTTAATAGGGAGAAATATAAAGTCCCACACTTGGATTTTTTTTAATTGCAAAGGTACAGGATAGGGCTAGACATCTTTATAAGGAAAAGATCTGGAAGGTTTAGTGAATTGTGAATTCCATAGGTGTCAAGTCTAGAAATTCAGAATCAGGATTAGATCAGAATGAGATATTTGTAGACCTTTAATATTGTAGATATTTAACAAAGGGAAGTTTACTTGATGATAGCATGGAAAAGATGTTCAGTAAAGATTCCATGTTGGTCCAGTTGGGTACTGCTCCCCTCATCACCACAATTAAGACAATGGTGTAACTGGTCAGAAGGGTGTGTTGACTCAAATGTCAATGGGAAGTCATAGAGAGCCCCAACTGCTTGTGTGCTAGATGTTTATGCCTTAGACAACCCAAAAGTTATGTCATTCATTTGAAAACTAGTCTTCTAGATGTATTAAGTAAGTGCATTTTTCTAGCCCAGAACTGCGAAAAGGGGACAACCAGAATTCTTCAACCATTAAACAAAATAAGGAGCCTAATTAGAAAGTCCCTGGAGTATGGTGCATGGAACCCTTCTGGTATGTGGACCAGTGACGATACAAGGAAACCTGTGTTGAACATTGAGAAGATAGACCACAGGTACACCTGGAGCATACAGTTGTGTTGCATTAACCCTAAACCAGGGTCAAGAAAATGAAAAGCTGAGATTGGGAAGCCAGTAATCAGTTTAAACTTCAGGACTCTGAAATCTCAGTGAGTTCCTTGTAGAATATAGAACTCAGTCCTGAGAGGAAATCACAAAAGTACTTCAGATAATAGAACCAAACAGAACTTCACCATTATTTCCAGAAGGGAACAAAGCCTGGCCCTGACACAACATCTCAATTCAGTTAAGATTATAAAAATGAGTAAACTGAAGAAGACACTGATGAGAACCAAATAGTATAGATCCAGGGACACTCAAAACCCAAAAGAAGAAAATAACTCCATAAGATCGACAAGCAAAGCCTCAAAGAAAAGCATTTAGTCACAAGATCTACTAGAATTTCTGGGAAAAAATGAAGAATTTAAAAACAATATTACAAATGAAATCAGAGCTCTAGGGGCAAGAACTGGAAAGGCAAGGAGAACTGTAAAGGAAAGAATTGGAAGGGGAATACACTGCTTAGTTCAGGAGATACAAAACCATGCTCAAATAGCAGACTCACTGAGAATTAGAATTAACCAAAGTCAATGACCATAAGATGATAAGAAATACTAGAACAAATTCAAAAGATTGAAAAAATTTTAAATGCAATTTCTGGAAAATAAGTCAAAGAGAGATAATCTAAGAATCATAAGACTATCTGAAAATGATAACAAAAAAACCCCACTTTTATTATATAGACCTTACAGCACCATAGAAATGGGAATGGAAACGTGGCAATATTATTAAAGGCAAGGCACTGAATTTGTAGTTGATGGATGCATCATTCTGTCTGTTACTCCCTGTGTGACCTGGGGCATGCCACTCTAACCTTAATTTCCTCATCTATAAAATGATCAGATTGGTCTAGATGGTCTCTAGTTCCAACTTTGATTTATGATTATCAGCTTCAGTCTTTCAGCTGACTACTTCTCCTCTCTGCCCCCACACCTGCTCAGGTCTCCCCATCTTTTGATCCTGCTGGACTCACTATCTCCTGATCTCTCTCTATTCCCTACATTTCATGGTAGTTTTGGCTAAATGGTCCTCTCCCCAGCCCCCAGTTTCCTCACCACTCATTCACATGAAAGAATGGGAATTGCCATCTCCAATGGCAGATGCCAAGCTTGAAAAGACTGTAAGGATCTTCTACTCTAATTCTCTTATTTTAAGGAGCAAAAACGTGAGATCCAGAGAGACTTAGCAAGCTGTTCATGATCACTGAGATGAGAACTAATGGAGCTAGGACCCAAACCCAAGACCTCAGACGCCAAATCCAGTGCTCTTTCCCACAGGACACTGCCTCATTCCAGAAGCCCTGGCTGCCTGATGGCATATGCCTCCCTCACTTCACTCAGACACCATCTAATTCAACCGATTTCTGAACAAGCATCACTTCTTCAACAAACCCAAGTGGTGACGCAGCCTTTATTATTACTACAACACCATTAATAATAAGAACTAACATTTATGTAGCACTTTAAGGTTTACAAAGTACTTTATATACATCTTCTCACTGGATCCCCACAACAATCCTGGACAGTAGATCTTATTATTATTCTCATTTTATAAATGAGGGAACTAAGGCTGAGAGAGGTTCATTGACTTGCCCAGGATTACACTGTTAATAAATGGCTGGGACAAAATTTGAAGTCAGGGCTTGTGACTCCAAGTCACTATCTATGCTGTCTCACTTGTTCTTGCCTTGGAGATCTCTAGTGAGGAGGAACCAGTAATTCCCAAGGCAGCCCATTCCACGTGAAGATGGTTCTCTTTGTCAGGGAGATTGTCCAAAATGGAACTGATTGGCAACTTCCCATCCATTATCCCTAGTTCTTCCCTCTGAGGCCAAAAAGAATAAATCGAATTTCTCTTCCACATGAGAACTCCAAATACTTGAAGACAGTTATCACATCTCCCCAAAGTCTTCTCTCCTCTAGGCTGAACATCTCAAGTTCCTTCACCCAGTCATCATAGAACACAAATTCAATGCCCTTTACCATCCAGATTCCCCTTGGGATGCTCTTCAGTTCATCGATATCTTTCCTAAAATATGTCACCTAGAACATAACAATACGTTATGAAAACATATTCTTCTTGTGATCTGACTAGGGCAGACTACACAGAAACATATGTCACAGAAGATGTGGCTAATGACACCTGTTTTCCTTCAGGTATGCTATATTATGCTTATTTGAATTTGTCAAAACTTGATTACAACTTCCAAGAGTGTAAAAAAAAAAAAAGCAAAACCAAACAACAACAAAACCCACTGGATCTGGAGTCAGAAGACCTGGATTTGGGTCGTATTCCAATAATACGGCTTCTTAACTATTTTTCCTAGTTTTTTTCTTTCTTAGCCTCGATTTCCTCATCTGTAAACTGGTGACAAATATACTTAACTTGATTTATCCCATAGGGACAGAAGTTATAAGGACCAAATGAGAGAGGTTAATTGGTTTGCCATGGGTCACACAGCTAGTAAGTGTCTGAGGCCAGATTTGAATCTGAGGCCAGGACATTGAAGGGCCATTTGATGATCAGCTAAGGAAATGGAGATAGTTAGCCTAGAAAAGAGGAGATGGGGGCATTTGATAACTGTTTCTGCTTGACTCAAGAGACCAGAATTGGAAACAATGAAGAGAAAATGGGAAAGACGCTAAATCAAACCTGAGACAAAGAAAAATGTGCTCATAATGAAAACTATCTCCAAGTGGAATGGACTGCCTTGGGAATCAGTGGGTTTCCTGGCACATGGTAGGTACCTTGTAAATGATTGTTGATTGATTCAAGCAAAAGTCAGATGACCATTTGTTAGAGATATTGTAGAGGGAGTTCTTGCTCTGGTATAGGCTAGACTTTACGACCTTCCAACTTTGAATTTCTTTCATTCTTCTCTGTAACAAACTCATGTTTTGAGTCATCAGTATCAGGGTTACCTATTTTAGTGACAACTCAAGAGAATAGAAGAAACATTAGGCCTTGGAGTCAAATGGAGTGTTTTCTATTTGTAGATCCACTTATAACTAGGACTATAACTTCAAGGAAAACATTGAACATTTTTAGCCTCAGTTTCCCCATCTGAAAAATAGAGATAATAATCCCTACCCTGTCCACATTTCAGAGCTACTGCGGCCAAATGAGACAACGTTTATGAAAGTTCTTTATTAATTACAATATGTTATGAAAACATAAAGAATTATCATGATGATTATATTCTGGTAAAATCCAAACAGAGAAGTATAGTTTAGAGAAAACTTAGAGGGATCTGAGGGCTAGGATAAATTGGACCAAAAGTCATATGAGGGCAGTCAAGGGGACTGAAAGAGTGATGGATTTCAAGTCAGAGGACCTAGAACATACTCTACCATCTGTATGATTATGGCCAGGCCACTTAAGTCCCCTGGGCCTCAGTCTCCTCATATGCAAAATGAGAGGCTTGGATCATTTGGCCTGTAAACTTCCTTTCAGTTCTAAACCTGTGGTCCTATGAACTCTGAGATGCCATGAATAATAATTCACATTTATGTAAGATTTTATGATTTGCATGCTTCCCTTGCAATTTCTACCTATATGATGTCTCTCCATTTTGCATATGGGGGGAACTGAGGCTCAGAGTTACAAAAATGACTTTCCCATGGTCACACAGCTCTTATGTGTAAGAAGTGGATTCCAAACCCGTCTTCTGATACCAAGTCTGGTACTATTTCTACTGCAACACATGACTTTGTTAGTGAACCTAGAGGCAGCTAGGTGGTTCAGGGGACAGAGGTAGCACAATGGATAGATGGCAGAGCCTGGAATCTGGAAGACCTGAGTTCAAATCCAGACTCAGACTTTTCCTAGCTGTGTGACCTTAGGCAAGTCACTTAACCTTTGTTTGCCTCAGTTTCTTCATATGTAAAATGGGAGTCATAATAGCACCAATTCCCAGAGTTGTTCTGAGGATTAAATGAAACAACAACTATAAAGCTCTTAGCACAGTGCCCATCACATAGTAGGCGCTTACTTCTGTCTTATTACTATTTATTACTGTCATATAGTAGGTTTCCTTTCTTTGAGCATACAAATATACATGCTTTAAAGGTGCTAAGTTAAGATAAGAATATCTGAAAGTCATCTGTGCATTAAAAGTTTGAACATTGGCCAGATCTCTTTTCTAGCTAAGGTTGGTACTAGCCAAAACCTACACTTTAGCCATGGCTTACACATCTGGAGCCGTCAGAAATGTGACATATCATAAGCTTTCAATAGCTTCCTTAAAAGCCCATCATGAATACCTATAAATGGCAAATTAAAGTTACAATGGCTATCATTACATTGACCTTGAATCTATCATGCCCATCATTCATTAATCCATGAACTCATTGAATAATTATTCAGTGAGTACCTATGGAGCAGACAGTTAGCTCAGCTGGTTAGATCATGGCGTTAATATCACCAAGGTCACAGGTTCAGTCTCCATATGGGCTGTTCTCTTTGAAGTAGCTTAGGTAGCCCAGTGGATAGTGCTCTGGGACAGGAGTCAGGAAGATCTGCATTTAAATCTGGCCTCATACACTTACTAGCTGTGTGACTCTGGGCAATTTAACCTCTGTTTGCCTTAGTTTCCTCAACTGGAAAGTGAGAATTATAACAACATCTACCTCTTAGAATTGTGGTGAGTATCAAATGAGATAATATTTGGAAAGTTCTGAGCATAGATAGTGCTGGCACATAGTAGGCACCATAGAAGTGCATGTTTCCTTCCTTTTTTTCTTTCTTCTTTCTTTTCTTCATTCTTATTGGGTATGATAGCCTGTATTAGGTGCTTTACAATCTGTAGAGAGAAATGTAAATGAGATATAACTTCTAAGAGCTGACAGAGGAGTGGGGAATGAAACAAGTTCAAATATAAAACAAATACAAAAAATACATAAAATAGAAAGTGGTAAATATTACAAGTGCTCTTCCAGTTGATCTTGATTATTGTTCATTGTAGTCTGTCTTTCCACAAATAATCGGTTACTTAGTTCCATCCATCCATCTGTCCATTATTCCATCCATCCATTCATTTGACAAATATTTGGCAAATACTTACTGTGCGCCTTCAAAATTTAGTTGAACTGAATTGACCAATTTGATTTTTTAAAATTAAGCTTGGTTGATTTTTCTCTGAACTAAGTCACTTGAATGAACTGACTGATTGATATCTATGTATGTGCTTATGTATATGGCTGTTGTTCTTCCCTTCTTGAAGAGGACCAATGATATCAGGAGGGTGAATTGGATTTCAGTGAGGCAGGGCTATGCAAAGTCACCAGCTTCACTCTCTCCTCCAGAATCATCAGAGTACATACACAGGTATATGTGTGTGAATTTATGTGTGATTGTATATGTATATGGCCCTATGTATTATGGGGAGTAGGGAAGAGTCTGCATATGCATGCATATATCTGGGTTAGCTTGTGTGTGTGTGTGTGTGTGTGTGTGTTTACACTGTTGTATCTTTTAACATAGCATTTTCCTGATAACAATCCTGTAAGGAAGGTAACACACTTAAGAATTGAAAACTCAAAGTGTATGGTGATTTACTTATCCACCCAGCTAGTGTCAAATTTGGGCCTGAAACTCCAGTCTTGAGGAAGTATGTGTTTGTGTTGCTTTGGGTGAATGGTTCTGTGAGCATATGTGTGTTCATATTGTAGGTGTGTCTGTTTCCATTTGTATGTCTTAAACCCATAGCTACCTTCTCCCACTTTTTCTTAAAATCAAAAATGCATTAAAGCTTTCCATAATTAAACAATGCTGGAGGGACCCAATGATGGAGAAGACGATTGGCACAAATCCCAGTTCAGACTGGAGAATGGGGACTCAGGATGGTAACTCTCCTGGAGAATGACAGTAATTAAAATTAATGAGAATTTGCTGCATTCTCTGCCTCCACCTTCTGTCATACATACACCCTTAAGGTACTGGTTGGTCTCAGGTTCAGAGGAATTTGGGGAGCCCTAAGACATTAAGTTAATACACTATGAACCATGTGATCCATCATGCCTTGGGGAGTTTAATTCCTAGAAACACAAGGGTGTGTTCATTCTCTCTTGTGAGAGAGCCCTGGATGTTGAGAGCAGAGGAAAGAAGAGAGGAAAGGAAAGGAAGGTTAGCCTATGGGGCAGCCCAGGGGAAATAGGATAGAGTTAAATCTTTCTCTTTATCCTCAAGTAGAACAACAGCCTGCTGGTCAAGGAGTAATTCTAGCTAAGTGACCTTGGGGAAGTCACTTAACCTCTATGGATCCTAGTTTCCACTTCTTTTTTTTAAATTTTATTATAGTTTGCATCATTCATTTCCACAAGATTTTGAGTCACATATTTTCTCCCCATCTTTCCCCCGCCCACCGCCCCAAAACAGCCATCCCAGTGTGTCCCTCCTCCCCCAGTCTATTCTCTCCTATGTCACTTTTTGGTAGGGCAGGATGGATCTCCCAACTGCAGTGCCTGTGTATCTCAAGTTCCAATTGGATGTAGTC
>CM053583.1:370110990-370203592 GCA_028627135.1 Pseudochirops cupreus | reverse complement strand
GACTGCTTATCTCCCCCTTTCGCAATCCCCACTCGCAGCTGCTGCTAATCCGCTCACCTGAGAGGCTCTTCCACTCCTCCCATCTAGCCGCCCCGGGGCACAGCCCCGGCTTCAGGGCAGGCTGGTTTCAGTTCGCAGTGCTGATATGGTTCCTTGTAGCCGAGCTGACTTTAGTGGGAAGCATCTTTGTGTGCGTTTTGGAGTTCTAGAATTGGTTTAGAGTCCTGTTTTATGGGTATTTTGGGGTGGCTATGTGAGAGCTGCGATATGTTGCTGCTGCTACACCGCCATCCCCTAGTTTCCACTTCTGTAAAATGAAAGGATTAGATTATCTCCGAAATTCCTTCAAGCTCAAGCTCAACCATTTGACTGAAGAACTCACACAACCCTAATTGTAACCCAAAGCTTCTCCTTCTTTCATTCTGAGCATGAGTTCAAGAACCTAGGTAAAGGGGTTAGTATTACAAGGAAGAGGGGCCACCTCTGTCTCTGTGAGAAGGAAAGAGATATTTGCAGGGCAGGAGAAACAGAAATTCAGAAGTAGAGAGGAAGGGAGCCCAAGGAACATCCATGAATGAGCTTCATAAGAATTGGTGTAAAAAAAAACCTTATTTTCTTCATATCTTTAAGTCTTCATCGATGTCCAAATCAGACCTCATTCATTTTCCTCCTAAACCATTCCTTCTTGCTAACTTTCCTATTTCTCAACACTGCATTGCTACTCTTCTAGTTCATCAGGTTCAAAACCTAAGGGCATATTCTCCACTCTTTCCTCTCACTTCCCTCCCCTCCCCTCCTAACTAATCAGTCAAGCAATGAATCAGTTGTCAAGTCTTATCAATTCTGTCTTCATCCCATTTCTCAAATCTCTATCCTTTTCTCCCCTCACAAAGCTATGCTGGCTTTCTAATTCTAGTCCTCATCATCTCTTGCCTGAATTGTGGCAATAGGCTCTTAATTGGCATCCAATAAATTAGGAGGGGTCACATCCAACCTCTTCAATCTGTCTTCCAAATAGGTACAAGGCTGATCTCCCTAAAGCACAGCTCTGATCATGTTAGTGCCTTGCTCAGGAAGCTTCTGTTGTTCCTTAGAAACCACTAAGAATTTCTAGAATAAAATACAAATTTTTTCTTTTTGACATTTAAAACCCCTCATAATCTGACTCCAGGTCCCAAGCAGAAAACTAAAGTTCAGAAGGATTCACTGATTCACTCAGAGTCACTAAACAAATTTTATATCCATCTCCCCATCACTCAGTCTACACTCCAGTCCAACTGGTCTACTTGCCTTTTCCTTACACACAAAATTTTACCCTCACCCTTGTGCTTTTGTACAAACTGTGCCCCCTGCCTGGCATGCTCTTTCTCCTTAGTTCCACCCCTTGGAAACTTTACCTGTCTTGTAGGCTCAGATCAAATACCACCTCCCACAATAAGGCTTTCCTGATTCTCTACAGTTGTTAATGCATCCTTGTCCCCTAATTATTTTGTATATTTTGCATTTAGGTAACCCAGAGAGTCCATTTGTACAAGACTCTCATTATTGGTAGAGAAGGATTATTTAATGTGCCATATCTGTGCATGTTTTATTTGTCTTGAATAGAATGTAAGCTTTGTGAAAGCAAGGGCAGTTTCATTTTTTTTTCTTTGCATGAGCCTGAAACATAATTTCATGGCCCAATAAGTTGAATTAAAATGATTCTTCACCCTTCACCCTTTCCCAAGCCCCAGGTTACTCTGGGAGGCCTCTGAGAAGAGAATGAGTACAAAGAGCCAACAGAAGCCCAGTAGTATAATGGAAAAAGCATTGGACTTGGAGTCAGAGGACCTGGTTCAAAACTAAGCTCTGCCACTTACAATTTATGTGCACATGGATGAAATACCTCACTGCTGTGGGGCCCCACTCCCTGTTTTACAAAATGAGGGGATTGGACTAGGTGATCTATAAGATTACTTCTAGGTCTAATGTTGGGTATTTTTGGAAAAGTCTCGACTGGAAAAAAATGGTGTCCAAAGGAATGGGTATCCACTAGGACTATATGGTTCGCTCTTTGGGCCAGGTGTGAGGTCCCAGAAGCCATTACTTTTACTAGGTTAATGAAGATAAGATAACCACTTACCCCAATCTTAGGGCTGTGGCTTTCACACCATCCCATGGAACATGTGAGAAAAACCAACACAACTCCTTTGAACACTTACTATTATCTAATACTGTGATAGATAATGCTATGGAGAATCCAAACAAAAGGATAGCCACAGTTCCCACCAGAGGCTCATCTCAAATAGGAAGCAGCAAGTGAATAATATGGACACAGGCAGCTAAGTAATACCTTAAGTCTTGGCCATCCAATAAAAGTTGGAAAAACAAAGAAGATACCGGGGGATCGTGGAGGCAAGCATGGTCCAAAGTTCCCGAAAGTCAATGAAGACATGCAGGTATAAGTAGTATAGAGTAACAGACAAGGGGCAACATGGTATAGCTGAAAGTCTTTCCACTATCAGGGAGATGAATTTAGATGATTGCTATAGGTACTTATGTCATGTCATAGAGCACCAGATTGAGTTAGGAAGATAGATATCAGTTCCAATCTTGCCTCGGATACTAGCTGTAGGACCCTGAGAAAGTCATCTAACTTCTGTCAACATCAGTGCCCTCACCTAAAAAATGGGAGTAATAATAGCATCTATCTCAAAGATTGTTGTAAGGAGGGCTTCTTAAACTTTTTCCACTCATGACTCCTTTTCACCCAAGAAATTTTTACACAACCCTGGGTATATAAGTATATAAAATAGGTATATGAATCAAACATTCACTGCTAATAAATAGTAAAGAAATTTATTTTAAAACAATTCCTTGGTATGCTTATAGTTTTAGCATTTATTAAAGACAATGGCAAATTTGCATACTAATAAGATGGATGTGCTTATTTGTTTTTACATAAAGAGTTAAATCTTGGTGGAATATTTGATCACACAATATTGTCATAATATGGTACAAGGAATTAGAATGACTGAATCTGTAGGTGTGAAATAACATTTCTCACCTTGCAGGTCCTTCCATCGCCATCACACACCTCCCAAGAGATTGTTGACTAAGGAGAACCACAGACGGGGATCTAGGAATTCCCAAGGTCACAGAATCTTGGAGTTGGAAAGGGCCTTGTTTCATAGGATGATGGAATCACAGGAGTTGGTGCTAACTAAGAAGTCATTTAAACTTCTAATTTTACAGCTGAGGACACTGAGGCCTAGACTTGCCCAAGGCCACCCATTTAGAAGAACCAGGATTCAAATTTGGCCCTTCTGATTCTGAATCAGGGCTCTTTCCCTTCTTGCTAAAGCTGGCCCTGCCCAGAATTGCCTTCTATAGCAACCCTACAAGTGGTTATCCAGCCTTCACTTGAAGAGCCCCAGTGATCCTATGACTTGGAGCAGCCATTCCACTTGGCCACTCCATCTATTTCTGTGCTAAAATATGTAGGTTCTTACACATTCCAAACACTCAAAGGAATGCAGCCTGAGAACCATGCATGCAGTTCATAGACTGCTCAGTACCAGGATCAGAAGACTTGAAAGCACATCTGCATAATTAGAGACAAACCCAATCTTCCAGGAGACATTCCCATTGCCTTCCCCGGTACAGTGGAAGACAATGGAGACTCTTCAGGAAAAGTGGTGCTTATATTTAGCACACAGATGTTTATGGTGCATCCCCAAAAGTAGATATTGTCAAGGGGAGATGTCTACATCTACAATAGGGAAGAATGGAACCCAGGTGGTCTGATGACTTGGATGAGGGGGCAGAACTGGGCAGGGGGTGGAGTTGCAAAGAGCTGAGGAGCCTGAAATAGGATAAAAATGATGGGAGGACTGAACAGCTTTGTGGTCCCTATAATCCCCTTTCAAAAGTCTGAAAGCTCTTCCGGTATCTTGCTCACTGATGGGAGCAAAGAGTGGAGCCTACACTCCAGCTGTGATAGGAGCTAATCAGATAAGAATGAGCCCTCTTGAGCTCAAAGTGCATGATTCCCCCAATCTGAGTGAGAATAGGTCTGGGGTGTAGGGGTTTGGCATTCTCATTCTTCCACTATTCCTAACCTCCCCCTTCCCCCATCCCATGGAAAGGACTTTTGCCAGCCCTGGCCTTTTCCAAAATAAGATTGAATGGCAATAGGATACAGTCACAGCTTTTCTTCAGCAAAGGTGTGAAAATAATAGAGATAAAAAAATCAGACTAATCCTTAGGCAGGGAAGGGTGACTAGAGAGGAGTGTTAGAAAGTATTAGGTCAGATCTTTGCCTGGGCATAAGAAATTCAAAAGCCTGGGCTGGGTGGGTACCAGGGGCTTTGGGTAGGGCTGAAATCCAAGGGGCTAAGAAAAATGGGAGAATACATTATTCCCTCAAGATTCAGGCTAATAAGTCAGGATTGTATTAGGATCTAAGCTGCAGGGAGCTGACCACTCCTCTGACTCAACCTATCTCCTCAATCTGCCTGGTGACTGCTGACATTCCTTATTCACCCATCCGACTTCCCCCATTTCCTTCCCTGTTGTACCATAGATCTGTCTCCCCTTTGCAAAATTTCTATTTGGTCAGTCAATCAATCCAATAAACCTTTAGTTTCTACCCGATAAACATTTAGTAAGTACTTATTATGTACTAGACAATGTACTAAGCATTGGAGATACAAGAAAAGGCAAAAATATGGTCTCTGCCCTCAAGGGACTCATGCGCTAATGGAAAGATCACATCTAAGTAACTAAGCAAGGAGGTATGTATACATAGGAGAGATTGAAGGTAATTTGAAAAGGGAAGGAATTAGCATCTGAGATGAGCAGGAAAAGACTGCAGAAGATGAGATTTGAGCTGAATCTTGAAAGAGGCCAGAGGTAAGGAGAGGGAGTAAGGAGAGTGTCAGAGGATCACTTCAGGAAGAACAAGTCAGTAGAGATGTGCAAGGCACATCTTCATGCAGCATCCATGGGATAGAGAGCTATGGCCTGAGCTTTGTGAATGGCCCAGTGAGCTAAGAATACGCACACACACACACACACACACACACACACACACACACACACACACACACATGCACACATTATATCTGTATATATACACATATACATACACATACATGTATGTGTGCATATGTGTGTTTGTATTTTTTGTTAATTTAATAGTAACAATTTCCAGCTTTCAGGCCATATAAAAATAGATGGCAGGCTGGATTTGGTCCATGAGCCATAGTTTGCCAATCCCTGGGAATCACCACCTTCCCCGAGAAGATCCTAGGAGTTAATCCTCCATTATGCCTCCTTCTTGATTCCTCAGTAGGCTCATACATTTCTATGTTCATATATAGAACACGAGAGCTGGAAGAGACTTTCACATAGAATATTAAAACTAGAGGAGGTCTTAGAACAGAATGGCAAAACTGGAAAGCACCTTAAAACATCTCCTATTCAGAGCCCACCCCAAGAGTTCCCATGGTCCTTGGGTCAAATTGGTTCCTCACCCCCTCCCTACCAGAACATTGCCAGAACTTAGAATGTGGAAAGTCAAAATTGGAAGGGACTTTCAAGACCATCTACTCATTACCTACTAAACTCTGAGCACTTTCATTCCCAATCTGCTTAGACAAAGCAAGCAATTTTCATTTTAATTACTTGATGACATATTGTAATGCTTAAACACACCAATTTCACTAAAAATAGAACTGTTATATAAATTCAGGAAAACACATTCACAGCACACTTTTCAGCACTCTAAGGTCGAGACCACTACCTACTCACCTGCTGGGGCAAAAACCTTGCACTTTCAACCTGGTCCCAACCCCACAGCATCACACCAGGAGAGCCTGACATCATGAGTTACTCCTTGGATGATCACTAAAAGTGCCGCTTCTTAACCTTTGGGTCATTGTGGCTGCTCACCACAGGAATGCTGAGAGATGAGACATTTGCTACCACTGTTCCCCCTGTGGATGAGCAACAGTCTCTGAAGACTGGAAGAGTATTTCCATGTCAAACCAGACAGCCACAAGAATGATAAACCTTCCAAGAGCTGCATCAGTACCCAAAATTCAATCTTGGCAAGGGTGGGAGAGAAAATCTCAATGTCCATAAATCCCTAACAAGGCAGGGAATGCCATTCCACTTTTCTTGCTTCCCCCAACTCTCTCTTTCTTTTTTCTGGCATCTTCTGAGCTCCTGACTACTCCAACTTTCTCCTGTACAATGTATATATTTGTTTGTATGTCATTTCCCCCATTACACTGTGAGCTCCTTGAGAGCAAGGACTATTTTGTGGCTTTTCTTTGTATACTCAGCTCTTAGCACAGGACTTAGTAAATAGTAGGTGCTTAATAAATCCTTGTTGACTATACTTCAAAATCATTGGGTTTTTTTGCTATTTTGTTGACACCTTTTATTTTTACATTACAATCTTTTATGCATATGTATGTGTCTTTATATACATATATATGTATATATACACAAATACACACAAATACTCCTCTCTTCTAGTGAATCTTCTCTTGTGATTAAGAAAAAAACAGTTTTGCAGTACCAAATGACACCATATTTGACAACATTTTCAGTATTCTATCCCTTAGTCCTTAATCTCTTTGACAAAAGAAGAGCAGTGCATTTTCTCATTTCTGCTCCAGGACCAGGATCAATTGTAATTACAAAATATTGAGCTTCACTTCATATTTCTAGTTTAAATTATTAGCCATTGTGCGACCAAAATCATTAGTTGTTGTCTATTTCATTTTCTTGGTTCTTCTTCCTCCACCCTATACCAACTCATGTAAGTCTTCCTTTTAAAACTATTACTTCAGACTCATTCCTCTATAGCACATCCTTGTTTGCTTCCTTTAGACCAGGCTTTCTTTGATCTCAAAGTCTCATGGATATGTGGTCAAATAAACAAGCTCTCCCTCTCTTAAGCTTAGCCCAGTGCCTGGCTCATAGTAGGCATCTAGTAAATGTTTGTTCCTCTTCCCTTCCCAAGGCTAGTCATCCCATTTTGGGGAACCCCTAGTTGTTCGGAGCTTTTCTTCGCACCGAGCTTACATTCCCCCCTCTGCAGCTTCTACCCATTGCTCCTAATTCTATTCCTGACTGTCAGAAGCAGGAACACAATACCTCCTGGGCAGGAAGAAAAGGAGACCTAGACCAACAATTTATACTTTCAATATGCAGTAGACTTGCTGTGGGTCTAACTCTGACCTTAACTTAATGTTCCCATAACTGACTTCTTGTCTTTATATACTTTTGATTAATTGTTTTGTGTTCCCATGTCTGAGTCTCTAAATGGGTTCCCTGTTCAGTTACCCTACTTCCCCCTGGACTGTTCAGCTCTGTTCCACTAAAGACTGTCCAGGATTAGAATCTTGCCCTTTAACCATAATTCTTCACTGCTTGTTCCTGGACCTCCCTCATACCAACTGTCCATCTGCTGTCTACAGCCAGGACCTCTCACAATCACCCATCCCACCCCAAGAGTCCCCATGGTCCTTGGGTCAAATTGGTTCCTCACCCCTCTCCCCACCAGCACATTGCCATTGACAAGACTTGCCTCCAGGGTCACACACCAAAGCTCCAAGGAATCATACCTAGTAAACACCCAGAAAGTAACTCTCAGAGGAGGCAAAGTGTGCCCGGCAGTCAGTCAGGGACAGAAGCAGGCTATGTAAGGAGCCAAACTCCCTGCATGACCTTAGAGAGGCAGCGTTCTACTTCTCATAGGTCAGAACAGGAAGTTCAGCCACCTCTTTGAAACAGGCCTGTCAGTCCCAAATAGACACTTCTCAAAGCCTTCCCATGCTCCTACATTATAGAAGCCAGACGGCCCCAGTGAGCGGTACCAATCCTTTGGTTCCTGAATCCCCACTAACTTTAGCGTGTCCCATGCTAGCCAGACTTTTCTGAGGCAGGGGCTGGGATGTCATTTCCTCTTTGGGGGAGTTCCTGGCTTTCCCCTCTGTTACAGCTTTTGTTGACAAAGGACTGGATGTTCTGGGAGCTCTGAATGCCTCATTGCTGCTATTTGAATGGACTGTCTCAACTCACTTAACCTACTTCACACCACGTGGTGAAATCAATCCAGGGGATGAGCTCAAAAGCTATTCCTGCTCAGTGACATCACCGAGTTGGGGGGGGAGGGAAGGGGGAGAGATACACAGAGTGACTGCCAATCACAACAGGAAGGGCACACACACACACACACACACATACACACACACACAATCCCAGAACAAACCCTGATATGTTCCTCTGCTTCTATTTCTAAATTCAAAGAGTTTTCATAAGATTTTAGAGCTGAAAAAGACCTTTGAGTTCCAATACCCTCACCTTACAAATGAGGAAGCTAAGACCCAGAAATGATAGTTTGTTCATCCATATCAGGTACTGTGCTAGGTGCTGTCTAATCCAAAGACAAAAACTAAACAAACCCTGCCCTCAAGGAGCTTACATTCTACCGTGGAGAAACAACATGCACACAGGTAAATACTGAAGATATGCATTTATGAACACATCCCTTCTCTACTTGAGTGAGTCAGCCCCTCCACCTCCAGCCCACTGGTGATCTGGGCCCCTCAGCTTTGATGGGTGAGATCTGACCAAGGTTCACACCTCCACAACTCTTCATGGTCTGTTCCTCCCCATGCCAAAGCTCCGGTGCCCACCTCTGCTCCTATCCTCCAAGTCCTCATTAAAATTTAAGTTCCTTGAGGGTAGGGACTATCTTGCTTGGCTTCAGCTTAGCATAGTTCCTGGAACAAAGTACTTAATACATGTTTTATCAAGCTATCACTTATGGAAGGGATGACTTAGGGATGAGATACAATTTATATCTTAGGTAGTAAAGAGCAGGGCCAGGATTTATACCTGATTTTCTTTCCACTATTCCATATATCGAGCCTCTCTGATGCTAAAATGGAAAGGGGTCATTCAGGCCAACACCTTCCTGAAGCATAAGTCCACTCAAGTATCCTCAGCAAGAGATTCTCCAACGTTTGGCTGAAGCCCTCCAGAGACAGGGATCCCTCTACCCCATAAGGCAGCCCTTTCCAGTTCATGTTTCACCAGCCAAATGGGGTCTGGATGTGAATAGAGGCCCTTACCATAATTAGGGAGGTAGGGAAGTTGATCTGTGGAGTAGGTATACAGCTGCTGTTGCTAATAGCCTTAATGAGGGCACCAGGCACTCTCCTAGTCTGACAATCCCTGTAGTCAGTAGGCAAAAACATAGAGAAGCTAAGACTCTAGGCTGCATGTTATACTGCAACAAATGATTAGTGTATTTTGGGAGACAAAGAAAAAGGAAGAGCAATGAGACCCTGGGGAATCTGCTTGCTTGGGTATCTCTCCCTGTGTGTCAGTATTTATCTCTCCCTGTGTATCAGTGTTTGCTCCATGTTGTTGTTGTTCCTAAGTTTTGTATGTCCCTGGGAAAGACTTTGTCCATTGAGTTGTGCTTCTTGACAAAATGGAATCGGTACACAAAACAAGTGGACAAAAGCCCCTTACCATCTGACTCTAACTTATCTTTCCAGGCTTTTTACACATCATTCCCCCTCACATACTCTAAGCTCCAACCCAACTGGCTTACTTTCCATTCTCTGAACATGGCTCTCCATGTGCCACCTTGGTGACTTTGTACAGGCTCTTTCTCTTCCCTGCGCTAAGTATCCTCTTCTTCCTCTTGGAATCTCTACCTCCCTTCAAGGCTCAGTTTCAATACTATCTACATGGTGTATTTGCTAATTACTTCAGTTGGTACATTATCAAAGGTGGTAGCATCTTTGACAGAAATCTCTAAACCCTCTTCAGTTTTCTCAAATGTGCCAGTATTGTGAGACCCTGGCATAGGGAACTCATAGCCAAAGCAAACACAGGAGGAAAAAAAAGCCCTCAAATTCCAAACACAAAGACAGAGGGTCAATATTTCACTGTATCATCAGGGATGACTGAGATCACAATGTGGCATCTACTTCAACGCTGAGTCTAGGCAACACAGTGGATAAAGCACAGGGTTTAGAGTTAGAAAAAGCAGAGTTCAAATCCAGTCTCTCACACTTACTAGCTGTGTGACTCTGGGCAAATCAACTTAGTTTCTGTCTGCCTCAGTTTCCTCACTGTAAAGTGGTTGTAATAGTAGCACCTACCTCTCAGGCTTGTTGTGAGGTTCATATGAGATGATATTTGTAAAGTGCTTTGCAAACCTTAAAGTACTATGTAAATTCTATCATCATCATCATCATTCTTAGAAAAGGATATCTAATATTCCCTTACTGTGTCTGTTGATGGACAGTTCATTACCTTCTATGAGCATGAAAAGGTCTCCAGAGCTATGTTATCTGGAGCTTAAAGTACTGTAAGCCATGTCAAAAGCCTCAAATTGGTGATGAATTCACCTTCAAATGCTCACACCTATACACACACACATACACACACACACACACACACACACACACACACACTTCTTCAAAAGGAACAGGGTGAAGAACAATGTGTCAGGAGGTCAAAGTTCTCATTCTAATTCCACTTAATCATAAAATGTTGCTCCTAGACGGCAGGCACCTTGGAGAGCAGCAACCCTAAACCCCTCACTTTATATGTGAGAAAATTTGCATTTAAGGGACTCGCAGATCCAGTAGATGGAGTGTGGGAAGAAACTCAACACAACTAAGTGTAGGTGGGTCTGTCACTCTCATTTCATAGAGTTAATGTGAGGATCAATTAATCAATTAACAATCACTTATTCAATCCCTGTTATATGCCAGGTAATATGCTAGACATTGGATATTCAAATACAAAAGTGAGATAATTGTCTTCAGAGGGCTTACATTCTACTAGGAGACACAACATACTGACAGATGATGAATAAAAAATTTATACAAGATAAATACCTAGTGATTGAGTTGGAGATGGAGTGGGACACACAACTGTGGGAATCAGGACAGGCTTCTTGAAAGAAGTGGGGCTTAAGATGAACCTTGAAGTATGCTCCAGGTTCTAAGAGATGGTGGTAGAGATGGAGATCATTCCAGTCTTGGGGAAAATCTATGCAAAGACATGTGAAAGACAGGGGGTTATGTGAGGGGAACAGTAAGGAGAGATAAAAGAAGATATTGCATATGGCAAAGCCTTGAAGAATATATGGTACCATGCAAATGTAGACTGTGTAGTAGAGAAGTGAGAGTTCTGGCCTTAGAGTCAGATTCAAATCCCAGCTCTGCTATTTATTTACTTCCTATATGACCTTGAGGAAGCAAGTCATTTCCATTTTTCTGGGTCTCAGTTTCTTCATTGGACTAGATGGCTGCTCTAGCCCCTTCTAGCCTTAAATGTACAATTCTATTTAAATTTAACACCCATTTGAATCATGAAAATTTCTATGTTGCATGGATTACTTTTTAAAAGAATATGTTTTACTTAACATGGTAGTATAAACATTACCCTAATTGTCTCTTTTCCTCTGCTTATCTTCTTTGTACTCTGTTCTGGATAACTTGTTCATGTTTCATTAACTCTTTTCTTTTAGGAATCTTGAGAATCAACCCCTCAACATCCCCAAAATTGTTACTTCCAGAACAAAGCTGTGGGTTTACTTGGTCTTACACAGTTGCTTTTCCTGTCTCTTTTCTTTCAGGCTATTTCTACTTCCTCAAACAGCACATTGGGTACTATGATGTTAAAGCTCAAATTAGATGCCTCCACCGTCACTGATGGAGAAAATAATTTGCTGTAGAAATCTTGACAGACACTGATTGTTGTACATTGTTAATGCTCTATAAATGTCCATTTAATGAATGAATCTATTCACTTCAGATGTCTTTTACATTTTTCATGTTTGTTGTCTTCTTTCCAGTCTTGTACTTAAAGTTTCTTAGAATGATTTAGATTGAGTCTCTCAAACTTTCAGGGAACAAGTTTTCCTACCACCTCCTTCTGGTTTTATGAAGAGATGCAACTGATGACCTTCTCTCATTCTCCTCTATAAGATTTGGGAAATGAATTCATATATTAAGACAGGATCACAGAACAAGTAGAGTTGAAAGGTACCTCCGCAGTCACTTAATCCAATAGAACCCCCACCACAATACATTGAAGAAATTACTGTCCTGGGGCAGCTAGGTGGCCCAGTGAATAGAGCACTGGCCTGGAGTCAGGAGAACTTGAGTTCAAATTCGGCCTCA
This sequence comes from Pseudochirops cupreus, assembly GCA_028627135.1. NCBI lineage: Eukaryota > Metazoa > Chordata > Mammalia > Diprotodontia > Pseudocheiridae > Pseudochirops > Pseudochirops cupreus. Next base: position 370,191,383 of record CM053583.1, on the reverse strand, counting down.
GACACTTAACACTTACTAGCTGTGTGACCTTGGGCAAGTCACTTAACCCCAATTGCCCTTCCTTCCCCCCTCCAAAAAGAAAAAAGAAAAAAAAAAGAAATGACTATCCATGAGAGAGAACCCATAACCTACTGAGATAACTTTATTCTACTTTTCTTTAACTCTAAGGGATAAGAATTTATTTCCCTGAAATCAAGTCTAAATTTGTTTTTTTGAGATTTCTACTCATTGCTCTGGGCTTTGTCTTCTAAGAGTAAATACAACATTCTTTTTTATCCCTTATAAATGAGCTTTTCAAATTGTGTGATCTTAGGCAAGATACTTAACCCCTCTCAGTCTCAGTTTCCTCATCTGTAAAATGGAAATAATAACAATTATTATTATAATACCTCATAGAATTGTTGTGAAGATGAAATGGAAATGTTTGTGAATCTTAAAAGGCTATGTAAATTATTATTTGAGCTAGTATCCATTATTATGGTGGCAAGGGACTGATCTGGAAGTAGTCACAGAGAGCAGAGTATACCTATTCCTCCTTGAGACCCAAGGTCTAGAGAGAAGAGCCACCTAATATGGAGAGTGTGGCCAGAGCATAGTTTCTTCCAGAGAGAGTGGCATTTCTTTTAGCGCAAAAACAATGAAAAGATAGTGAAGTGAAGACATCTAGAATTAGGGGGAGTTTATTAACAATACAAGATGATGATGGTGGTGGTGAAAGACATATGTCACGCTCTCCCTATGCTGAATATCCCCACTTTCTTAAATGGTCGCCCATACTATATGAACAGAAGACCCATAATCATTCTGGTTATGCTGTCCTGGAACTTTTCTAATTTATTGATATCTTTCAAAACTGGGATACCCAGGACTGAATACAATACTTCAGGTATGGTCTGACCATGGCAGAATTCAATGAAACTATTGTCTCTTTATTATTAGAATCTATGCTGCTCGAAACAGCTCACTATTTAAGTTGTTGCTTTTGTTAGGCTTCTATAATGTACTATTGTTTTATAACTATTGAATTATATTCCGTATTCTATTAACTATTCTATATACCATTGAATTTCCAGTCTGCTTAGAAAAAACAAAAACTCTGAGATATTTTTTTCAGATAAACTTTTTCTAATCATGACTTCTCTCCGGTACTCATGAAATTAAAATTTTGAATCCACACATACAGCTTTACATTCATGCCTAATCAATTTCACTTTTTAGATCTAGTCTGATGTTCTAACCCAGTGGTTCTCAAACTCCCTAATGTCGCAACTCTTTAATACTCTTATGTGGACATATCTGCATGTGGGCAGACCTGCCTGGACAGATAGAGCAGTGGTGTCTAAGGGGTCATGACCCACAGGTTGAGAAGCACTATTCTAACTTCTTCAGATCTTGTTGGATGCTGATTCTGCCATCTAATGTGTTAGATATTTCTCTTAGTACTGTAGTTAATGCTGTCTTTGGCAGTCATACTTTTCTTCAAGACAAAGAAAATATTTACTTTCTGAAGTGATTTCTATAGTCTTTTGGCCTCATGATAATTACATTGCTTAACCTTAGGAAATAGAAATAGTCTGTTGCAGTGTTAATTCTTTTTATCTATTTCTCTTTTTATGCCATCAAAACTTGTTTAAATAGTTCAGGTTGGAGCTATTGTAACTGTCTTTTGTATTTTCTCATTTCTACTCTTCTAAATTCTTGGCAATTTTGATCTTTACTTTAATGTGTCAATGACCTAATTGCAAATCGTTCAAAAATGGATACCACTCTGATAACCAGTCACTTCCTATTTGTTAAGAAACAGTTTCATTTTTTAAAATAAAATTTCATACTCACTCTCTGCAGCATTCCTGATTTTCCTCTTAAAGAAATTATTCTTAACCTAGGGAGGGAAATACATGCCTATAGTCCTAACTGCTGGGGAGACTGAAACTGGTGGATCGCTTGAGTTTTAGAGTTCCCAGCTGTTTTAGAGCTAAAGCCAATCTTGTGTCTATACTAAGTTCAACACCAATATGGTGCCTCCTCCCCCCCCCCCCAGTCAATGGCTTCCAGACTGCCAAAGGAGGGGACAAATGGCCTAGATCATAAACAGAGAAGATTAAAGCTTCTGTGCCAATTAGTATTGAGTGATTTTGTGCCAATTAGTATGAGCCCATGAGTGGCTGCTTTACTTCCAGCCTGAGTGAGATAGGAAGACCCAATCACTGAAGGAAGGGAGAAGGGGAAGGGGAAGAGAGGAAAGGAGAGAAGAAGGAAGGGAAGGGGAGAGGATCCATAAGATGGGAATATGAGACTTCTGTTTAGTCTACAAACTTTTGGTCTCTTTCATTTCTAAATTCGGAACTATTTGGGGCATGGTAGCATATGCCCGTACACCCTGCTGCTTGGGAAATCTGGAGGTTAGTAGATCACTAAATCCTGCACTGTTTCGGCCATTATGCCCTATGCTCACCTATGCATTGAAGTCACCAAGTTTTAAATTATATGTGGATATAATTTAAAGAGCCTCACTGAGTTCTTAACTTCTTAACTTTAGTTTCTTCATCTGTAAAACTGGGATAATAATATCTGGAGCACCCCCTCCATAAGGTTTTTGGGAGAATGTCTGTGAAGTTGTTTTGCATACCTTTGGGTGCTATGTAAGTGCTACATAGTTATTATCATAGTGTATGAAAAATATTCAGAATACTTTAAAGGGATATGTAAATGTCAGTTATGGCTTTGTTAATCAAAGAGGCAATGTGGTATAGGTTCTGGTGGAGGCACATAGAGAGGGAGAGGAGAAAAAGAAAGAGAGAGAGAGAGAGAGAGAGAGAGAGAGAGAGAGACGTAGGTCACCTAGTACTACATGATAGAATGAGGTTATATTTCTTTAGAAACAAGATAAAGCCAATTTCAAATGCTTTATTGTTTCTCGGAAAAACTCTGAGTCATCTCATTTAACTACAGCTTCTTGGGTTAGTCATGTAATGTAAACAAAGGATAACAAATGGACATGAGTTCCATTGATACCCTATCACATATGAAAGGACTCTGAGGAAGGTCTTTAGCTTGCTGGGAAGATGATGTGGAGGATTCGTGGAAAGGCATGGACAAGAACCATACAAGATAAAAACCTGTAGATAATATCCACACTGGAGGAGGGAATGTCCGCAATAATTAGATAACAGATCTATTAATTTTTTAATTACTTGTGTTTTCTAGATGTCTTTTGTCTTGACATTGCAGTCATTTCCCACCACCACACTACCCCAGACTGAACCCTCCCTTATGCCCCCCCCCAAAAAAAATAGAAAGAAAGAAAGGTAGGCAAAAAAAAAGCCCCAACAGCAACAACGACCCTGCATATTGAAGCATTTCACGTCATCTCCCTGCTAGATGATCACCTTCTTGAGACCAGGGACCTGCATCTCATTCATCACCTATCATATAATCTAGCACAAGATCCTGACTATAGCTAATGTCCTATAAATATTCATTTAATAAATGAATCGACTTGGAGTTCCCAGACTATCAGACTCTTGTACTCCTTTAAGCTCAATTTTGTAGTTTGGGTACAGGCATAAATACTACACCAACAGCTCCTGCTTTATAAGTAATGATAATAATAAGAAGGAGACCCTCCCTCATGGGGGTCCTGTTATTTTATATTATAGAGCCAGAGCCAGATAGGGCCTCAGAAGTCATCTAGTCCTATTGCTTTCATTTTATAGATGAGGAAACTGACACCTAGGAAATTTAAGTAATTAGCACAAATTCACAAAGCTACTAAGTATCACAGGTGGGGGTTGATTCCAGTGCCAGTGATTTTCCACTGCACTATTCTTTCTTGGGTACATAAGATTTCAACTTAAATCATCATCTCTATATGTTGTATCTTTAGAAGTTATCCTATTAAAACCCCTAATAATCCCAGAAGTTCCTCCATACTATTTGTTCCTAAAAGCTTAAAGATTCATTGTATTTAGTCCCTACTGGACAAAGAACTCAACTACACAGTCTAAAGTTAGAACCTAGGAAAATCAGAGTCACAAATAGATCCAGCTTGATAAGGTTCTAAGGACTTTTTCTGTATGGGATTTGGGAGGCTAACAGTGAAGGGGAGTGAGTGAGAATATGCCATATTCTAATACATATTTGTTGACAAGCTGAAGTGTGCCCCAAAAAGGCATCCAGGATAGCAGGGAGGGTATTGGAAGCCATGTCATTCAAAAATGTATTGAGAGACCTGGAAATGTTTAACTTAGAAAAGTGAAGACTTCATTGGGGACGTGATAGTTGTCTTCAAACATCCTTCTTTTCAGTTCCCAGTTTTCACTCCCCTCTTGCCTCTACTTCCAATTTTCTAGACTTTACCATCTCACCTACAGGCTCACCCTGGAACTTTCTTTAGCAACTGGGGCCTCTTCAGTCTGGAACATGCACATTCCCATGTGAATTGTTACCCAGAAATCTTCCTTCTCCACTGGTGATTTCTTCTGGGGTTTCCATTTAGTAGAGGAACACAGGCCAGGAAAACTTCATTCTTCCCCTGGCTCTGTTTCTGCCTTTCTGGAATTTGATACCATGTCCCCTCATAGATACCTTCTCTCCCCAGCCCTGTTCCCTGAGCCATTGGCAATTCAGAGATCCAGAGAAGGCAATTTCAATTGATGTATAAAAGCAGAAATCACATTGCTGTGGATTTAATACCCAGACTGTCTTTTCATGGCTATGTGTCATTGTGGATTATATTTGTGACTGCATCAGGAGTGTCATTATGCTATATTTCTAGCTGATTGGATCACTGTCTTTGGTTTGTATCTCCTTGTTTCCCTTACTAAAGGGTAGAGAAGCTAGACAGTTAGGATTGAGTATGGATGCAAGTGGAACACCCAAAAGCCCAATACAGGAGCTCCAGTAGGAGCCTTGCTGATTGGCAGAGAGAGGGAACTGAGTATTACAGAATAGGCAAACTAGCTTGATTTCAGAGTACTCCTGATTGACTAAAAGTGAGCCTAGAACTAGGAAGAAGCTATATTTCTTTAGAAGAGGTTGTAAAAACAGAGAAGAGGTTGGCTAACTTTTTTGGTGTGATATTAAGTCAGAAACTCTAGGCTCAAGCCAGAACAAAATGTATACTTCTAATTACTTACCCTATGATACTCTTTCAGCGTCTACACACTTTTCCTCTTGCTATGTAAACCCCTAATAACAATAGCTAACATTCACAGTGCACTCTTAAGGTTTGCAAAGTACATTACAAACCTCATCTCATGGACCTCACACCACAAATCTGGGGACTACCTACTTAATACCCACTGTATTCTTCTTTCCATTTCATAGAGAAGGAAACTGAGACTTGAAGATTAAATCATTTACGCATGATCAGGCATCTAGTAAGTTCCAGAGGCAGGATTTCTGCCTCAGAGGCCAGCATTCTACCCACTGCAGCAAGCTATCTGCTTTTTTAATTTGGGAGGGTTTGGAGCTAGGAGTAAGAGGGGGGGAAGGATGCCATACTAGGGCAGTGGCAGAAGAAGGGGAATAAGTAATTAGGGATTGTGTGTGGCAGATCTCCAAAACCTGAGAGTCAAGAAACTCCCAGACTAGGAAAATCAGGAGGTTTACAGCCTCCTGTACAAGTTTAGAGAAAATTCATGAAAGGAGAAAGCCCCTGAGGCCCAGGGAAAGGCACTTGGGACTGGTTCCAAAGGAGGAGTTGAAATCTCTGGGAATATGATTGAGATAAGCCAGTCTGAAGGCCAAGGTCCAGATTCTCCCCCAAACCTTCATGGGGCAAAGAAAGAACCAGGTTCTTTCAGTGAGGCTCCAGAGGAGAGAACTGGGACTAAGTGGAGGGAAAGGATTCAGGAACTGGCTTAGTATGTGAATTCTAATGATTAGAGCTGTCCAAATGGAACGGCTACCTTATGAGGCTGTAATGTAAACCCTCAACTGGAAGGGGCCCAAGGGGTCACCTGGTGCAACCCACAGCTGAATAGGAATCCTCTTTCCCAACAAGTGGCTGGCCAGCCTCTAGCTAACTGGGGACTGGATGTGAAGAATCTCAAACCCCACAGAGTCAAGTAGCTCAGGAACCAGAAAGAAATCAGGAGGCATGGGGCCTTCATCTAGAGTTTAGAAATTAGGGTTTTAGAGATTCAGAGTCTGGGGATCATTTGTCTGCCCCTTGGGCTTAAAAACTGCCAGTGAAGCAGAATCCACTCCTTCTCAAGGCAATTTATTCCACATTGGAAATACGGTTATAAAGTTGGGTTTTTTTTCTTCCCTTTCATCCCATGCTCCCAGTTTCATTGACTGGAGCCACAACTCCCTCTGCCCCATGATGGCCCTGCAAATATTTGCACACAGGAGATGGGGGAGTCCTCCACAAGTCTTTTGTTTGTTTGTTTTTTTGGAGGGTGGAAAGCAAGGCAATTGGGGTTAAGTGACTTGCCCAAGGTCACACAACTAGTACTTGTCAAGCGTTTGAGGCTGGATTTGAGCTCATGTCTTCCTGACTCAAGGGCCAGCACTGTATTCACTGTGCCACCTAGCTGCCCCATAAGTCTTTTCTTCTCCAGGTTTTCACTTCTCCTTCAGCTGGAGGCATAGTCAATTCTATTACCATCTTGGTCAGACCCTTTTGGGCATATTTAGTTTTGCGAATGTCCCTCCTAAATAAAAAGTAAGTGCCCAGAACTACGCTATGAGTCAGTCATCAAGAGAATGAATCTACAACATCCTGCAAGGGTGGAAAGGTCTTTGAGTTTAACTTTCTGGGGGTGGAAGCAAAGGAACCAAACGTCGGACCCTTTGTCAGCAGCTCACTGCTTTTCAAGGAAACAACCCCAAGAGAAGGATGTGGCAGCCAAGGACTTGTGTTGGCAGGGGAAAGCCCTGGGTCCTAAGGCCCAGTTCCAGTCTTAGTAAGGTTATAACTCAAAGGAGCAAGACAGATTTTTTTTCCCCATTTTATTTATTGCTTCTGTGTGTGTATGTGTGTGTGAAAGAGAGTCCAACTCTTTGAACTTCAAAGCGTGAGGTTCAGCCTGATTGAGCTAAGGTGCGACAGCCTTGTCAGTCCATGGGTTTGCCCCCTTTCTTAGGCCTTGGCAAACACCCTCAGAGGCCTCTAAGGGGGCTATGGCTGGCTGACTGGCTGGCAGGGCTTCTGCAGAGCAGGGGGTGCCCCATGTTCTCTGTGTCGCTTGGCATCCCATGCTCAGAAGGCCTCTCCCTGGGAAAGCTCACAGACCTCAGACAAGACTTCTACCCAAATCTTTGAGTCTGAAAATTGAGTCCTAACCCCATGATTGCTGAATTCTCAGTCTTCAGGTTCATCATCCTTGGACAGAACTGCTACACAGATCCAGAGTCAAGGCATGGCCAGGCTAGAAACAGTCCTCCAGCTAGGGGGAACCTGTGCGTTATTTTTCCCATAGTACAGTGGAAAGAATATTCAACCTGAAGTTTTCTAGTACACAAAGTGACCTGGCCAAGGCCATATCAACAAGAATCAGGATTAAAATCTGGGATTAAAAATTTAGATTAGACTCAGTCCTTGCCCTCATGGAGCTTGTGAACTAGACCAGGGATAAGACACCAACACAAACGATTGTAATGCACAATGCTACACAATCCAGTAGGAAGAGGCCGCGTAGTTTAAGATCATGCATTTGGAAATAGAAGTGACCTTCAGTACAGTTTCTGCATCTGACATATGGACTGTGAGATTCTAGGCACGGCTACAAGCAATTTTCTAAGGCTATTAACTGCAGAATACTCGTTCATATGCTTTGGTAGAGAAAGTTCCTTTACCCCTGAGTTCCCTTCATTAATGAAATCACAGATTGATTCTATGGCCAGGGGCGATCAGGGCAGAGAGAGGAAATGGTGGAGAGCATCCTACAAGGGAAAGCTGACAAGTATCTTAGTAGAGTGGCCTCTCTGGTGCCCATTCTCTAGATGTATAACCCCAGGCAAGCCACTTTCTTTTCTGATCCTCAATTTTCTCAGCTGTAAAAATTGAGGGTTGTACTAAATGACCTTGGCAGTCCCTTCTAGCTATAAAGTTCTATGGGGGGAATGGCAGAGAGTTTGGGGGAGGAAGGAGTGGGAGAGAAGGTTGGATAGAGAACATAAGGTCAGATTGAGGAGCCTGAAAGGTCCAAGACAGGGGTTGGCCTTGATAGTGGGGCTGGGATGGGAGTGGGAGAAGTGGAGGGGTGAGCATCATAATTAATAGGTTCTTGAGCAGAATAAATTTTCTTTTCTAAAACAATTGATGGCTTAACCAAATTTAAAGTTTTTTGTAACTCCTTTGTTGATATAATAATATAAATTACCTTTTATATAGTACTCACCATGTACCAATCCTGAGAGATAGGTGCTGTTATTATCCCTGTTTTATAGACTAGGAAACTGAGGCAAACAAGGCATTAAGTGACTGACCTAGGGTCACACAAATCGTGAGTGTCAGGGGTCAGCTCTGAATACAGGTCTTCCTGCTTCCAGGTCTGGCACTCTATCCTCTATACCACCTATATAGAAATAATCAGCAAGCTGCTATTGAGCTCTTACAGACTGAAATATCTTAGACTTTGGTTTTAAATAATAGGTCTGGACGCAACCAAAATAAAAACAGCATTAACCAGAAGTCTGGATTCCTCTTTGGCAAGATGCAATGCTTCTCTCATGGAGTCTCTGTGCAGAACATATGAGATAATCTATGTAAAGGTGCTTTGTACATTGTGAAGCAACTGCATTTAAAGCTGGAAAAGGATCTTAGAGATTATCTAGCCTAGCTGCCTCACTTCACAGAGGAAAACACTGGGGTTCAGAAATGGGAAGGGATTTGTCTAAGGCTGTTGTTTACCTCAGTTTCCTTGTCTGTAAAATGAGCTGGAGAAGGAAATGGCAAACCATTCCAGTACCTCTGCCAAAAACCAAACAAATGGGGTCATGAAGAGTTGGACAGGAGCGAAATGATCAACAACGTCAGTTGGCAGTAAATAACAGGTAAGAAACAGCAAAGGCAAGATGGCGACAGGAAGAGCAGTGGAGTCAAAAGATCTGGCATGAAATCCCAGCTCTGCCTTAGCCAACTGTGTGACCTTGGGAAAGTCCCTTCATCCTTCCAAGCTTCAATTTCCTCAAACTGTCAAATAAAGTAGCTAGACGGGATTATTCTAGGGATCCTTCCAGCTTTAAGAATCTATGGATTAATGGATTTGGAGCTCTCCAAAGCCAGTGCTTTCCCCGAAAAACAAGCACTATCTAGTGTAGGGGATTATGACAAGCACCATTAAGAAGTGCCTTGGGGGAGAGGAGCAAAGGGAGGTCCAGAGCCACTGGGGGACACAATGGCTGTTCCATGTTATTCATAAGCCTAGGATGTGAAATTCACATGGCTTGTCCAACCTTCCCACTCAAGCCAACTTGACTACAGGCATTGACAAAATTAAAGATAATTATAGTGTGTTAGAACTTTAGAGACCTGAAGTTTCTTAAGGGTGATCGATAAGAAATAATTTGTTGCTTAAAACAATAAAAGAACATTAAAACACAGAACATTAGAGATGGAAAGGCACCGTAGGGATTTCCCCCATTAGATTGCTAGTTCCTCAAGGGCAGAGACTCTCTTTCACCTTTCTTGGTATCTATGCCCACCTAGCACAATGCCTGACACATAGTAGGCATTTAATAAACTGACCCCTTAGTTTACAAATGAGAAAACTAATGCCCAAGAGAAGTGACTTGCCCAAGGCCATTTCATGGTGGAAGAAGAGTTAAGAAAGAGATTTCCTGACTCCAGAACTTCTACTCTTCCTGCTGAACCACACTGCCTCCCTCCTACAACTCCCCTCCCCACATTTTTCATGATTTTAAAATAGTAAAGGAAGGAAGGAAAGGCACCAAAAAAAGATAGATGTGTTAGTTCCTTCACATATTTTGTTTATATTTTTCATCCTCATTCCTGAGGGTTGGGGAAGGGGGTGGGGGTGACAAATGTATTCCCACCCCATTCCATACAACCTCGAATGAGCTGTCCTGTAGCACAGAACATTTTATCCTTGTAGAGAGGGTAGCTTGTTGTGGCCCAGGCTAACAGACCCATTTGGGAATGCATGCTGTCTGCTGGGAATGATTTGGGGGCCATAAATTTTCAACTGCAAAGCAGTAGGCAGAGCTTTCCTAACATTGAAAAGTTTGGACTTGTCTGAAGGGGAACAGTTTCACTGAAGTAATGCACAGTTCCAACTATTTGTTATTACAAAAGTTGATTTTTCCCCCTTAAGGTGGAATCCTCGTCAAATGTTGTACTTTGCTCTAACTTGTTTCATTTTGCATGAAACAAAAATAAAAATAGCCACCTCAGTGTGTGTAGCCCTGTGATTGATTTTCCTTTTCCTCCTCCAGGTTCTGAGGAAGAACAAATCTCCTGTTTATGACAGAGTCTTCTAGTCAGGGAATGTTAAGCATGTTAAGAACATGTGAGGTCATTCATCCAACTCTTTGTTTTATGAAGGAAACTGAGGCTGTAGAGGAGAAAGGTCTTAGCCCAAGTAAGATAGCTATTTGGGGATGGATCCAATCCTCCCTATCAGGCTTCCTGACTCTTGGATCAGTGCTTTTCCCTCTGATCCACACTAGAGAATGCCTTGGGTCCAAGTCTCATTAAATGAGTGTTTAGAACTGGAAGAGGGCCCTTGGAGATCATTCAGTCCAACCATCTCATTCGCAGATAAAGGAGCCGAGTACTAGAGATGGTAAATGTTGCTGCCCAGGTCAGACAAGTCACACAGAGGCAGGATCTAAACTCAGGGCAACTGAATCCAATTCTAGTATGCTTTCCCAAAGCAAGTATGTTGTCCGTCTTTATGCTCTTTCACAACTGTTGAATGCGAGTATGGGGTTAGAGTTGATCCCTCACTCTCCTAGCATAGTAAACTTTTTTTCATACTGCTGAGCATAAGTTAATAAAGTTGAAAGGTTTGTAGAAGGAATGTTTATGCTACTTCTGTTGTCTCCAAGTACTTAAAAAGTGCCTATATCTATGAAAATAATTAATGTTAACTATAAATCAGTATTGTCTAATTATTAAAGTAGGTCCTCTAAGGCAAAGGTGTCTACAGTAGGGAACCAGATGAAAACATAATTGATAAACATTGAACCATATAAATAAAAATGAAACATGACATAAATAATGTTAATTTGTGGTTTTCTAAGTCAATGAGCAACCAGCAGGGATTTTTTTTTCTGTTTTCTATCCGTTTCTATTTCTACTACTGTTCTAAGAGCCTCTATAGGCAACACTTTGAACTTTGAAGTAATAAAAATGAACTTATTTAAATTTGTTCTGTTATTCAATAACCAATTAACATACCAAGAGGACCTGTCTGAGGGCAGAGAAACGACTAAGGCATCAGCTCACTTGCATGTAACTTCTTAGAATTTGAAATGCCTTACCCAGAGAGCCAACCTGTGGTACTTTGTGGTGCTCCATCCTAAGAGGACAGTTTATGAGTATAATAATAAAACATTCTCCCAGCACCCTTGTGAGTTAAAGAACTTCTTATTGCTTCCTCGATTTGAGATCAGAAGAGGAGCAGATTTACCCAACTTGAGTGAGGTAAAGATCAGAAGAGAAACAGCTAGCAGAGAAAAGGTTTCCAACTGGTACATTACAAACATCAAGGCCTGCCATTCAAATTGTAAGCTACCCATGTAATTGTAAGTATATGAGTTCCTTTACTTATGTGCCTTCTAGCTCAATTTCTATGAGTGCTTGCCTAATCTTCCCCCATTTGTGACTTCTTGCGTTGATAGGAGAGAGTGACTCAGGTTTTGAGGTGGGTTATGCTGTACTTATTTTTCCATTTACTTCATATTGAGTAACTGTGGTGATATGATTAGTCTTGCTTGAATGTTTTATGTTGAAGAACTAATAATGTCATGGTGATTGATTTTGTGTAAATGGGAAGCACATTGGTGGGGATTCAGGAGCTACAATACTACATAGTAGGATTGTAACCCATCCAAAAAAATTTCCTTTATGTGTAAATAATATGGCCTTTTTAAATCTTATTTGGGTATATGGTGTGAGATTTTGTTCTATATCTAGTTTTCCCAAACTGCTTTCCAGTTTTCCCAGAAATTTTTGTAAAAAAGTGAGTTCTTGTCCCAAACTTTTGGCTCTTTGAGGGTATCAAATACTAGATTACTATGTCATTTACTACTGTGTGTTATGTGCCTAATCTATTCCACTGGTCCACCACTCTATTTCTTAGCCAGTTCCACATTGTTTTGATGCTTGCTGCTTTGTAATTTGGTTTGAGATTTGGTACTGGTAGGCCACATTCCTTCACATTTTTAAAAATTGATTACCTTGGTCTTTTGTTCTTCCAGATAAATTTTGTTATTATTTTTTCTAACTGTATGAATAATTTTTGGTAGTTTGATTGGCATTGCACTGAATATACAAATTAACTTGGGTAGAATTGTCATTTTGATTATATTGGCTCATCCTACCCATGAGTTATTAATAGTTCTCCAGTTGTTTAAATCTAACTTTATTTGGGGGTGAAAACTGTTTTGTAATTGTGTTCATATAGTTCCTGGGTTTGTCTTGGCAGGAAGACTCCCAGTATTTATATTGTCTATAGTTAGTTTAAGTGGAATTTTTCTTTCTGACTCTTGCTACTGTACTTTGTTGGTAATATATAGAAATGCTAATGATTTATGTGGATTTATTTTGTATCCTTCAATTTCTACTACTTTTCCAGTTGATTCTCTAGGATTCTCTAAATATACCACCATAAGATGCAAAAGAGATAGTTTTGTTTCCTCATTACCTATTCTAATTTGTTTAATTACTTTTTCTTTTCTAATTGCTACGGCTAGCATTTCTACTACCGTACTGAATAAAAGCAGTGATACCAGTCATCCTTGCTTCACCGCTGATCTTAATGGGAAAGTTTCTAACTTATCCCCATTACAGATAATGCTTGCTGGTAGTTTTAGAGATACTACTTAGCATTTTAAGGAAATCTCCATTTATTTCTATGTTTTCTAGTATTTTTTAGTAAGACTCAGTGTTATATTTTGTCAAAAGCTTTTTCTACATCTATTGAGATAATCATAGGATTTTTGTTGGTTTTGTTACTGATACGGTCAATTATGCTGATAGTTTTCCTAATGTTAAAACAGCCCTGAATTCCTGGTATAAATCTCATCTGGTCATAGTATATGATACTTGTGATATATTGCTGTAATTTCCATGCTAGTATTTTATTTAAAATTTTTGCATCAATATTCCTTAGGGAAATTAACCTCTGAGACTACTTAAGAATCTCTGCTCTACTCCACATATATCTAGCTCTTTTCATATTTTCTCCTTCAATGGAAGGTAGATTCCTTGAGGGCAGGGATCATTTTTGGATCTGCCTTGGCTAGAACACAAGTTATGTAATACTGAGCCTTCATGATGCTCCTTGGCCACTTCTGGGGAAACTTGCTGCTTAACAACTGAAGGACTTGGTGCTTTATTATGACATGACAAGCCCTGGGTGTCCTTTGGTCCTTTTCCTCTTCTCCTACCCCATCCACAGTGGGGGCAAGATCCTGCACACTGCTGAAAAAGAATGAGAGCTCTTCCTACCACCTCCATGCCCAATCCCTTCCTTCCTTAGTCCTCCTATAGGAGGGCATCATATCCAACCTAGTAGGCTTGCTCACTTCTACTTCTCATTTCTAGACAGATTTCAGCTTTTCTCTCTCCCTCTCTGAGAGGCAGTGCTGTCCTAATGGATAGAAAGTTGTCCTCAGAGCCACCCACACCTGAATTTCAGATCAGCCTTTGACTCACAATGACTATATGACCCTGAGCAAGTCACTTCATGCTCCAGATCAGTGGTTTTACTCAAATAGAAATGCGGCCACTGAGTCATACATAAGAATCCCTACTGTCGATTTAGAAAACATCATAATAAGGTGATCTATATTTTTATTTATTTTGTTAAGTATTTCCTAATTACATTTTAATCCAGTTCTAGGCAACTTTCCAAGACTATAAAGGCAGTTTCCTCATCTAGGAGTTCCCCATTCTAATGACATCCCAAGTCCAGTTCCTATCCATTTTCCTTAAGGGGATTGTTTTTTTCCTTTCAGACTTAGTCCAGCCCTAATTACCTTTGTATCCAAATACACTAAGGCAGCTGTGGTACCGTGGATAGAGCCCTGTGCCAGGACTTAGGAACAACTGAATTCAAATCTGATCTCGGCCACTTCTTAGATGTGTGACACTGAGCAAGGCACTTAACCTCTCTCTGCCTCGTTTTCCTCATTTGTAAAATGGAGATGATAATAGCACCTACCTCTTGAGGTTTCTGTGAGGATCAAATGATACAATGAATGTAAAGTACTTAGCATAATTCCTAGCACTTAATAGCTGCTTGTTTCCTTCCTTCATTGCTTCCTTTCTTCTTCCTTCCTCTTTGAGGATCATCTTCCTGTCTTGCAGACCATCTGTTTTAGCCATACTCTAACTCATTGGGTAAAAGTAGAAATACATTTCTCTATCCTAGCAATGGAATGTCAGCTCCAAATCTATTCAGTTGTCTGTAAGCTTCTTTTATGAAGTCAGTGCCCACCAGTGCATTCTTGAGGAGTGGAAAGAGCTCTGGGTTTGAGTTCAGAGCATCTGGTTTGATCTTGCTACCTCTATAACCCCAGGGCATTTCATTCTCCCCTCAAGACACAGTTTCCTTAGATATAAAATAAGGTAGCTGAATCGCTAGAGTCTCTCTTCAGGCTCTAAAATCCTATAATTCCATGCTCATCCTATGACTGATTCTACCACAATCATGCCTTGGTTGTGAAATCCCAGAGAGAAATCTTGGTGAGGTAATGGACAAAGTGCTGGACCTGGAGTCAAGAAGACCTGAATTCAAATCCACCCTCTAGCTGTGTGGTCCTGAAGCTAGGCACTCTGCCTGCCTCCATTTCCTCATCTGTAAAATAGACATAATAAGAGTACGTACCTCCCAGGATTGTTGTAAGGATCAGACAAGATATTGTTTGTAAAATGTTTAGCACAATACCTGGCATATAGTAGTTACTATATAGATGTTAACTATCATCATCATCATCATCACCATCATCATCATCATCATCATATCATGGGGAACAGAGAGAGGGAGGGGCTTATTTTCCTGTACCCCCAGGTGTAGTGCCACATCTGCTGGAAGCTGATGCTGACAATATTTCTTCAGTCCTTCTTCAAGGTGAGACCATCCCTATAAACTCTTAGCCTCATCACTGCTTATGGGTAATTCTACAATGGCCACGTCAGAGCTTCATTTCCCATTCTCTGTGTTCCATTTCCAGGCAAACCTATGGACTCACAGAGCTTTGCTCTACATTAAGTACTGTTTCCATGGGATTGGTTGCCTTTGCCTTTCCTGAATACAATCCTTGCTTCATTTAATAAATATTTATCCAATACCTACCTGTAGGAGGCCTTTTACTAGAAGGGAAAGATAGAAAGGTAACCTTTGGGTCATGAACTGCCAGAGAGAGCACCTGGCTTACTTTAGCCAAT
Source organism: Pseudochirops cupreus (assembly GCA_028627135.1). NCBI lineage: Eukaryota > Metazoa > Chordata > Mammalia > Diprotodontia > Pseudocheiridae > Pseudochirops > Pseudochirops cupreus. The sequence continues at coordinate 370,175,794 of CM053583.1, read as the reverse complement.
TTTCTCACTCTTTCAATAAAGTTCAACCCAATAACCATTTTTTAAGTGGCTTCTCTGGTCAAGCCAGTGCTGGGCTTTGGAAATGCACCAACAAAACAATTCCCACCCTCAAGGAGCTGACATTCTCTTGGGTGAATAAAAAAAGTGCAAAAAGAAGTAAACAAAACATATAAACATTGTAATAGAAAGTAGTTTCAAAGATGAGAGAATACAAACAACAGCGGAGAGCAGGAAAGGTCACATAGAAGATAAAAAGTAGTACCTGAAGTATGGTTGGAAAAAAGCTAAGGATCCTGTGATCTAAAGGAGAGGACTCGGAGCCCTCCCCCAGTAAACCCAAGACAATCATAATCTCCTCAGTGTGCTAAAATGACTTTCCACTTACAAACACATGGTCTGGTTCCTCGTTCCATAATAAAGTCATCCGATTCACTAGTTCCTCAGACAAGATAAAGAGAAATACTCAGGGTCCGCTAACCTTTTAGTGCCATCTCCTCCATGCAAAATGTGGGCAAAACTTACAGATTTTTCCTTTTCTGGGGCGGCTAGGGGGCGCAGTGAATAGAGCACCAGCCCTGGACTCAGGAGGACCTGAGTTCAAATGTAGCCTCAGACACTTAACACTTATTAGCTCTGAGACCTTGGGTAAGTCACTTAACCCCAATTGCCCTGCCTTGTCCCACAAAAAAAAAAAATTTCTTTTCTCTCTCCCTCCCTTCCCCTCTCCCTCTCTTTTTTCCCTCCCTTTCCTTCTTCCTCCTTCTCTTCAACAGTTTACCAGCCCCACCTATCACTGTGTATAACTTCTGAAAAGAACACCATTTATTCTGCCTACCAACAAAAGACAAGATGGAAGCCTAACATTTGCTATATAAGAATGAATGAAGCATAGTTCCTGTCCTGCTAGAGACCACATTCTGGATGGGGGAGGGAAGATACTACACATATAGAAATAACTTTAGTATAAGACAGTGCAAGATAGTACAAGATATCCTAGAATGCCAGAATGAGAAAAGATTTAGTCTAAAACTCTAACTGCTCTATTTTCTAATCTTCACCTAATCTTTTGATTATTTTGGTCCCCTATTTTGAAGATGATAAAATGAGGTGAATATGATAAAAATAATTTGAAAATAGAAGTGAAATGACTTGCCCAAAGCCATATGAGGTGTTAATGGCAATAATAGTACTAGAATTTATCAGTCAATAAGTATTTATTAAGTGTCCAATGCATATCAGGTACCAGGGTCAGGGAGGTGGCACAGTGGATAGAGTACCAGTCCTAGAGTGAAGAAGATCTAAGTTCAAATCAACCTCAGACACTCTTTAGCTGTGTGACCCTGGGTAAGTCATGTAACTCCATTTTGCCTCAGTTTCCTCATATGTAGAATGAGCTGGAGAAGGAAATGGCAAACCTCTCCAGTATCTTTGCCAAGAAAACCCCAAATGGAGTCACAAAGAGTCAGACAAGACTGAAAATGACTAAACAACAATAAATTTACCAGGTATTAAGGTACAATGAATAGATAGTTTACCTTCTAGTCAAGAAGACCTAGTTTTCAGCTCCACCTCCAAGATGCACTGGGCATGTGACGCTAAGTCAATTGTGTGGGCAAGAGGTTGCAAATACATTCCTGCAGTCATATACAGCCCAATCTATGACCTGAAACATTTCTGAGTATGGCAGAGCCAGATTAAAATGTAATTGGGAAATATTTAACAAAACAAATAAAAATACAATGAAACAGATCATTTTACATTTTAAAATAAGTCAATATGCACCTGCAGGGATCTTTATGTACAGATTGGTGGTTTCTGTTTCTATCTGAGTTTGGCACTACTGCTCTAGGTAACTCTTGTAAGTATGTAAGTCTCAGAGAAATCCCCAATCTATATGGGTAAAGGAAGTTCCTCACCCGGCACTTTGTACATCAATGATATCACAGGTCACTTTCTCTCCTTAGCCTATGTATCAGGCAATGTGCTAAATAATAGAAGTACAAAGAAAAAATGAAAAATATAGTCTCTTCTCTCAAGGAACTTATATTCTCAGGGTATGGAGCTAGGATGTAGGGAAGACTATATATACATCTAAATAAATTATTGATAAATACATAGATAGCCAGATACATGTATGCATATACACATACCTATATACATGTGTTTATAGGTGTGTGTGTATGTATACAACCCTTACCATAAGATTCTCTGGGGGGAAAGCAATGCTACATATACAAAAAATAGGGACACTAAAAGCTGGGGAGATGAAGAAAGGCTTTATATAGGAAGTGACCCTTGATCTGAGCTTTGAAGAAATCTGGGGATTCCATGAGTTAGGCAGAGCAGAAGACAAAGTACATCCTGCATCCCTGACATGGGAGACAGCCTGTGCAAAACCACAGATATAGACGTGGGATGTTGTATATGAGGAAAAGAAAATTGATTAATTTGTCCAGAATATTCAGTGCATCCTGCTTGGGGTTCCTGCCACACAGTAAATGTACTTGTTGACTAACTAAGGTTTCCCATTGGTCCTCTTTAAGAGGTTCCTTATGGTTTCTCTTACTAGACTGTGAGTTACTTAACAGTAGGATCCATGGCTTATTTGCCCCTGGGTGTGCTGGAACTAGTTCAAATTGGCTTAGAGAAAAGATTATTAAATTTCCAGTATGAGCATTTACATCTCAAGGGAGCTGGATGGTACAATGGACAGAGTGCTGAGCTTAGAGTCAGGAAGACTCATCTTCTTGAATTCGAATCTGGTCTCAGACACTTCCTAGCTGTGTGACCTGGGCAAATCACTTCACCCTGTTTGCCTCAATTTTCTCATCTGTAAAATAAGCTGGAGAAGGAAATGGCAAAGCACTCCAGGATCTTTGCAAAAAACAAAAACCAAAAAACCAAAAAACCCAAAACCAAATGGGGCCACAAGGAATTGAACACAACTGAAACAACCGACTAATTTACACCTCGGAAATCAGCTATAAATCAAGGCTTAATTGTTGTTTTGCTGATTGTCTAGACTTAAGAAAGTGATAGAGAAAATGTTAATAATACAGATTAAATTAATGAGTGTGTCATATATACGTCCTCCCCCCCCCCTCCGGGCAATCTGATTGTTAAACATTTACCAACATATTGCTGCCTTAAACATTACGATGGGAATTTGTACATTGCAAATATACTTAGCAAATATTTCACAGAACATAGAATTATAGAGGTGAAAGGGACTTGATAAACCACCCAGTCTCAACCCGTTTTACAATTAGTGCTCATAATAAGGACTGAACCAGTCATTTCACTGGCAAAGTGAATTCCTGTATGAGAAAATTAATTCCCTCTATGGGTCATCATCTTCTCTCCAACTTATAGTTACCTAAAACACTAAGAGTTTCAGAGACTTGCCCAGGATCACACAGCTAGACTGTATCAGAGGCTAGATTGGACCCAGGTCTTACTGGCTGTAAGGCTGGGTCTCTACCTCCCATTCCACATCACCTCTCATTTTGCAGAGAAAGAAACAAGCCCAGGAAGGAAAAGTGCTCAAAGCAGCCCACCTGAAAGTGACAAATCAGGATTTCACTTTCAGGCCAGTTCTCTGTTCACTTAATCACCCTTCTTTGTTGAACAAATGAGAAAGGAGGCTTTTTAGAGAGGGAAATGTTTTCATTGGGATATTCCTTCCTCCGTGAAAGGGTAAGACAATGACTTCTTGTATGGACATAGAGGGGATATAACAGAAAAGAAGCAGGTCATTTAATTTATAGGTCACAAGTACTGAGCAAACCCCTTTTCTTTTACCACTTTTTTATTTGTAAAGAGAAAGGTAAGTAAGGAGAGGAAAAAGTACAAGAGTAAAGGATGGAAGAAAATACATATTTAATAATCATAACCTTTAATGTGAATGGGATGAACTTACCTATAAAATAGGGGATGATAACAGAATGGATAAGAAAGCATCTGATGATATATTGTTGATAAGAATCACACAAAGATGCACTTAGAAATAAAATGAAGGGCTATAGCAAAATCTATTATGCTTTTGCAAAACTAAAAACAGGGTAATCATCATGAGTTCAGAAAAGGCTACAGTAAATGTAGACTTGATAAAAGGACATGAGTGGGAAATTATATAAGTAAAGATCATAGATAATTAAATGAAATCAGTATTTAATATATACATAGCAAACAGCATATAGTATAAATACTTAAAGTTAAAAAAAAATTGTAGGGAAAGATAGTCTAGAAAGATCTAACCAAAAGATAAACAAGAAAGAAGTTAAGGACATGAATAGAATTATAGAAAAATGAGAGATGGTGGATTCTTGATGATTACTGAATGATTATGTGACACTTTTAACAAAACTGGTTGATCCTGTAATGAGGCATAAAGACATCTCAAAAATATAGAAAACCAGAGGTACAAAACACATCATTTAGTGGTCACAATACAATAAAAAAAAATATTTAATAGAAAGAAATTTTAAAGTAACTGGAGACTAAATAGCATCATTGTAAATAACTGCTGGGTCAAAGGACAGATTATAGAAACAATGGAAAATGTTATCAAAGAAAATGAAAATAATGACAAAATATATCAAAACCTAAGATGCAGCTAAATCAATTCATAGGGGGAAATTATTTATTTGTAAATGTTTTCATCAACAAAGGAAGAACAAGTCAATGAATTTAGCTCAAAACTAAAAAATTAAACAAAAAATCCCCCAAAAAACTTAAGATATTTAAAATCCCCAACTAAGCAAAAAAGGTAGAAATTGTGAAAATTAAAGAAGAAATTAATAAAAGTGAAAGCAAAAAGATCATTGAATTGAGAGACAAAACTATGAACTATTTTTTAAAAAAACTAGCAAAAATAAACAACTAACTAAATTGATTTCATCAAGGGAGAAGAAAACCAGGGTAGTTAGGTGGCACAGTGGCACAGATCACCAGCCCCGGTGTTAAGAAGACCTAAGTTCAAATCTGGCTTATTTAGTGCTACCTGTTTAGTGCTAAATATCAGGGACAAGATTCAAACCCAGATCTTTCCAAAAACTCATTTCAGTGATTTTTCTATTAAATCACATAGAGGAATAACATTCCAGGGAGCTTCTTTCTTCCTGTTTCTGTGCAACCTAGCCTGGGCCCAAGTTGATCATATCTCTAGGGCACTTTCAGTCTGGGCCAGGTTAAAAACTATACTATCTGACAACCTGGGGAAAAAGATGTATTGGTACAACAATCAGATGGCCCTATACCAGACTCATTCTGGATATCATTGATACTTCCTGCCACCTCTCATCCTTCATTTTTGAATCATGAGAACCAGAAGGCTGAATCATGGAAGAAATATTTTGCAAAAGAGTCTGGAGTTGAGGATTGCCATTGGTCACTACCTAAGCTATCCAAATCCAAATAACCCAATTAAATTTAGATACTTCGACCCTGAGCTACGAATTATAAAAGTTTTTAAAAAGCAAGTACTACCTGCCAGACACTGTATTAAGAGGTTGGGGACGCAAAAAGAAAAATCTAGTCATCCTCTTCTCTCAGGGAGTTTACATTTCAACTGGGGGAGAGAACATAAAAAAAGAAAGTTAAACTAAAGGGCCAGGAAGTCCTAAAGCTACAGAGGAAAGCTGATGGTAAGGCCCAAGGGTTTTTAGTCCCATCAATAGGTCAAGTGAAGTTTTAGGAGATCTGCAAAGATTAGAATCTAGGCAGATGGAGATGCTAAGACCTGAAGGACCTTCAGAGGCAGTAATAGGGCAAATGGGTCCTGATAGTCCTCCATCTAACAGGAAGGAATAGAGTCAGTGAGTTTCATTTCTCTAAGCCATATGAGTAGACAAATAGTTGTGGGGATTGTAGGGGAGTAGGGAGGGACAAAGAGAGGGGGACGAAACACCCAGAGGTAGAAATCTTGATTCTAGGATGGTCTAGATGGTGATTCCAGCCCCACTAGTAGGTAATGGATTCCATTAGTGTGCTCTAGTAAAGAGGCTACTTTGCACTAAGTTATGCATACTTTATCACGCAACTGGTGGCCAGGGTATTGAGCTAGAACCATGGACAGTGGCTATGATATGACCTTTATCTACCAGGGTTCCTTCCTTCTTCCCACTTGGTTTAAACCAGTTTTTCCCTGAAAGGCAACAAAGCTATCTCAAAAATTAAACAGCCCAGTCCTAGCTAGGCCACAGAATCTGTTAGAAAGGCTCTCAGGCCATTTAATCCAACATCTGAATAACAATCCTTGACAAATGATTGTTTAGCCTATTGTGGCTAAATTAATGCAAGCTGATCTCATGAATCTGAGCTGAGCTGTATAAGAAGTCAGTCTTTGCTGATCTATTGTATATCAGCTCCAAAGAGCTGTGTCCATGTTGGCTGGGCCATTTATATCCAGTTTGGGCCATGAAAGGATGAAGGAAGCTGTGCAGATCTCAACTTTTGGGGACCAAAGAAACAGTTATGCCTAGCTCGATGGCACTTCCTGATCCCCTAGTTGCTTGTGCTCTCGTCTTTTCCTCTAAATTATTTTTATAGACTTTGCATATATTTTGTATTTGCTTATCCATATTTGTTTTGCTCCCTGCTCCCACCCTCCTGGAATGCGGGTTTCCGGGCAGAATCTCTTATGATTTTTTGGTTTTGTATCTCTAAAGCCTATCCTGCTGCTAGTACACAGCAGGCCCTTAATAAATGCCCACTGGGTGTATGGATGAAGGAATGAACTGTGAGATCTTTAGGAGGAGAAAGCACTTAGTAAACATTCTTAGTCTACAATGTGAGCTATTAATAGGATGTTGATTATCGCACACTCACATCCCCTCCTCTCCCTCTCCCTCCCCCCATCCCCTGATTGGGAGCCGGATCGCTCAGTGTGCTTCTCTGACTTACAAATCGCCTGGAGGCTGCCGAGGGTGCTTTGTTCCTTATTAACACCTCCCTTTCATATTCAAATCTGTTCTAAGTGTTCCCAGAATCACACATCAAAACTGCATTTCCCCAGAATTTATGGCTTGATTGTTTATTGTTCCGGGGCAGGGTGACTGAGTGAGCTCATTAGGGGGTTTGTGATGTTAATTCCCCCTCTTCTGTGCCAGGCTGGGCTGAAGGAAGCTGGGCCTGGGAGGCTGGCAGCCTCCAAAAATGCCCCTCCTCCAATCCTCTCCACAGTCCCACCTCCTCCCGCCAGGGTCCTGGGGGGGAAGGAAGGGAAAACAGGTTGCCACTCTCTTAGAACCACAAATTTAGAGCTGGAAGGGACCTTCCATATCCAATTCCCTCTTTTAACAGATGAGGAAACTGAGGCTCAGAGAAATTAAGAACCTTGCCCAAGGTCAGCGAGTCAACAAGCTTTTTTGTTTAAGCATTTGCTATATGCTGGGCACAGTGCTAAGCCCTAGGGATACAAGGAGGGGCTGAGACAGGGCCCTCCCTTCAAGAAATTCATATTCTAATAAGAGAGTTAGTATCTATAAAAATTCAGTGTGAACACATGTATATAAATACAAGTATAAATAAATGTATGAGGGAAGGGACTGGGAAAGGGCTCCTTCGGACGGTGGAATTTGAGTTGAGTCTTGCGAGGGGGAAGCTCTAAAAGCTACAAGGTAGAAGCGGGGAGGAAGGCATTTGAGGCACGGTTGTCGGTTAATTCAAAGGCTTGGAGGAAGGAAATAGAGGATGGCAGGAAGGTCAGTGTTGCTGGATTGTAGACTACGCAGAGGAGGGCCTGTCCTTCGGAAGACTCAAATCCAACCTCAGACACTTCCTAGCTGTGTGACCCTGGGCAAGCCACTTCACCCAGTTTGCCTCAGTTTCTACATCTGTAAAATAAGCTGGAAAAATGGCAAACCACTCCAGTATCTTTGCCAAGAAAACTCCAAATAGGGTTAACAAAGCATAGAACACGATAGAAACAACCAAACAGCAACAACAACAAGAATACGGGCAGGGAATTAAGTATAGAGTAAAGTAAAGGGAGTAATGACTGGGAAAGACAGAAGAGGCCAGCTTATCAAGGATTTTAAAAACTGAGCAATATTTGATACTGGAGGTAACAGGGAATCAATGGAATTTATGGAAGAGGGAGTGGCATGGTCAGTCTTATGTTTGGGGAAGATCAGTTTGAGTGGAGGATGTATTGGAGGAGGAAGAGACTGAGGCTGGAAGACCAACCAGAAGCCTGCTGTGTTCAAGACATGAGGCAGTGAGGGCCTTCTCCATGGTGTTAGTGCTGTCTGAAAGAAGGGAACATGCAGAATGGGTGTGAAGTTGTAAGACACAGTGGCAGACTTCAAATCCCATCCTTTGACTCAAAAGCTAGGCTTCTCTCACACTGTACCAAGTTTCTTTTGACCTTAAAAACCCAAACTTACAAAGAATCTACATGTTGATGAGGATCAAAAGATTTGGAAGTGGAAGGAACCTGAGACATCACTGTATCTGGCAGCTTCTTCATTTTACAAAAAAAGGAAAGGACAGCCTAGAGCGGTTAATAACTGGCCCAAAATCACACAGGAAGCAGAGCTGAGATTTTAGACCAATCAATAATAATAATAATAGCTCACATTTATCTCGTGTTTTGAAGTTTACAAGGCCATTTCCTCCCAATAACTGGGTAAAGTTGGATATTGTGAGAATATTGTGACAGCTGCCCAGCTCCACTGGTATCCTTTCAATGTTGGGAAAATTAGGAAGACACATTGGGTGGGCTCTCTATGGGGAAATGTTTGGAAGGATATAGAGGAGAATTGTACAGGCTGGGTAGGTATGGGGCCAGGGGGGTGGGGGAGATGGGGGATTTCAACTTGCCTCAGTGGAGGAAATTTCTGTCTTGATGAGTTCACAAATCACTGGATTCATGGCTATCTTGTCCATCAAAAGACCATACTCTGGAATACTTACCCCTTTTAGCTCTGAAATTCCTGCTCTGCCTCCTTTATTCCTCTTGCTTCTTCCAGATTGCTGGCTGATGTGGCAGAGATTGTCTGAGGATCCATTGATGGGTACTGCTTCCAATGATACAGAGATATGATTTTTTTAAATGGTTTATTATGCTCAGAGAACAGACTCAGAGCATAGACAGTATACAAAAATCAGTGAGTCCCAAGAAGTAATTTCAGCAACGATATGTATTTTTTGGTTGGGATGGGTTCCAGCTCAAAGTGTAAATAAGGAAAGATGATGATTTAAACACAGACCAAAGAGCAGAAGGGGAAAATCTGTATCAGATAAAACAGGAAACTAGTTGGTAAACTATCAGCTATAGCTGATATCTTAAATGGAAAATATGCAGACAAAAGTAGAAACTAACCTGTTAATACTAGGGCCATAGTTGATGTTCTCAGCTTAATTTTGTAGACTCAACCTTCTTATCTTTAATAAATGGAAATTATAAAGTTGAACTAGAAATTCTCTTATCCCAATGAATACTTGATGGAGAGAGGGTGATGGGAATAGAGGGAGACTATTTCTAGGTGGCCCCAGCCACCTTGCTTCCCTGGCCATCTTCTCACTAGCCATCTTGCTGTATACCTTATAGATCTTACTCCTTCATTTCCAATGCCAAAACTATAATTAAATCAATATTGCCATTTCTATCAGAGTGTACCAGTCTACTCCCCTATGCCTCTACTAATCATTTCTGCAACTTTTCAAAGTAAAATGACTCTCCCTGACCACCACTCTCCTGTATATTGTCTCCCCTATTAGAACATAAGCTCCTTATGGGTATCAGGTGTCTAACTTTTTGTATTTATTTACTTTTTACTTAGCATGATGCTTGGCACACTTAATGTTTGTTTTTTTTATTTATTCATCCATTAGAGGATTGGCTTATAACACTGTAAGATAGGCAGTATAAATACCACTAGCCCCATTTTACAGAGGAAGAGACTGAGGCCCAAAAAGAGTGATTGAATGACTTTAAGACCACACAGCAGAGCCAGGTCTGAACTGAGGTCCTCTCAGCCAAGGCCTCTTTTTATCTGTACCCTACTTTCTTAGGATGGATAAGTCTTGGTGAGGAAGGTCTGCCAAGCTCCCACCCTAAAGCTGGAATTTCCCTTCTTTCCTACCCTAAATTAATATAATTAGGGGAGTGGGGTATTGGGATCATCTGGGATAGCTAACATTTGAAGAGCCTTGCAAATATTATCTCATTCTGCCCTGAAAGAAACGGTCTAAGAAAGGAGCTACAAATCTAATTGTCCCCATATTCCAGATGAAGAAGTTGAGACCAGTAGATGAAATGACTTGCCCAAGGCTACACTGTAGTAAGGACTAGAGCTGGAACTCAAGCCCAGTTCTTCCACTATGAACTCCAGTATTCTTTTCATTACAATTCTGGATTGGTGTTTTCCAAGACACTGAAGAATTAAAAGTCACAACCCTACTTTTTGAAGAGCTTACTTCATCTTCCTTTGAGGGAGATAAGATTCAAACAGTTGAAATAATTATAAAACAAAAACAAATTAGTTTATATTTAAGTGGAAAGTTAAATAGAGCCCTGGAGTGATAGAGGAACATAGGATTCAGAATGAAGAGATCTTAGAAATTTCTAGTCCAAGTCCCTGATTTTATAGGTAGGAAAATGAGACTTTGGTAGAAGGACATGCCAAAAACACATGGGCCCTTTGTGACAGGACCAGGACCCAACACTGGAGCCCCTGCTTCAGCATCTTTTCTACCATATTAGGCAAGAGTTAGAGGGAGGCTACAGAGAGGCAGTGCAGGGAAGTGTGACAAGAATAGTAAACTTGTGGGGTGGCTAGGTAGTGCAGTGAATAGAGCACTGACCCTGTAGTCGGGAGGACCTAAGTTCAAATCTGGCCTCAGACACTTAACACAAAAACTAGCCATGTGACCTTGGGCAAATCACTTAACCTGAATTGCCCTGCCTTCCCACCTCCAAAAAGAGAAAAAAAAAGAATAGTAAATTTGTGCATGTGGGACAAGCTTCCTTCACCAGCAGCAAAGGATCACAGATCTAGCCTTGGAAAAGATTTTAGAGGCCATCTAATACAATCCCCTTATTGCACAGAAGAGGATGAAGAAATGCAGAAAGCCCAAGGTAAAAAAGAGCAAGTAACAGATGGAATTGAAACCCCGTTACTTTGGCACCAAAGCCAGGGTTCTATCCATTGCCTTCTGTAATGGTATCTACCCTACCCAACCCAGCAATAATAGTAGTTGTTTATTCATTCAACACTCTAATTTTCCCAGACTTCACTATGTTCAAAGTCATATGCTTGGTGTTGGGGGGATACAGAAATGAATGCATACGCAGTCTCTTCCCAGAGACCCTGTCAGCTTACAATTGAATAGTAGGTAGGAGTGCATATTATGGCATAACTAGAATAGAAGGCAAGATGTGACATGGGCCAAAGCACTGTGAGGGTAGAGGTGGAAAGGATAACTTTGACTCTGTGGGGTCACGGAAGGTTTCATGGAGGAGCTGATGTTCAAAATGGGTCATGAAGGATAGGTAGGGTTTGTAGAAGGCATGGAAGGATGAGTCAACCTGCTGAAGCAGGGCATGTTTGTCATATAGCACAAATCTAATTGGGCTAGAGCTTACAGTACTTGTAGAGGGGTGGCAGGGAAGGTTACTTGAGGCTAGATAACAATATGATAATCATTCACATTTCTATAGTACTCAGATTTACAAAGCGCTTTCCTCACAATGGCCTTAGGTGGTAGGTGGCAGCAACAGGATAAGTGAGTAATAATTTTTTTTCTTTTTTGTGTCTAAAGCTGTGATATTAATCCTTGTAGGAAACTCCAGATATAGAAAATCCCTCCATCAATGCAGGCTGATTGGCAATTCTTCTGTAGTTGGGTAATTATGGTATTATAAGATGATAACTTTAGAGTTGAAAGGACATAGATGTCTATGTAGTCCAATGTCCTCATGTTACTGCAGAGGAAACTGAGGCCCAGGAAGCTTAAAAGACTCACTCAAAGTCATACAGGTAGTAAGCATCAGAGTCAGTAATGGCATCTATGTCTCCTATTACCAAGTGCAGAACTCTTTCCACTACATCACACCATTCTTTTGTGTAGGGCCTTGAATGACAGGATATGAGCATTTAATTTTACCCTACAGGTAATGGAGAATTTGAGGACACCTCTTCAGGAGTATGAGGATAAGACTATTTGACATCACTTTATAACCTAGGTTTCAAAGCCTGTTTCACCAAAACGCTGAAAGCTCAATTTCCTGTGTGTCTGTGCCAAGCCTCTAGCCTGCCGCCCGCACCCCCACACAGTCCTGTCTTCTTTTTCAGGATCCTTGGCTGCCTAAGGCCAATACCTAGCCCGACTATCCCAGCTGCAGTTCCCAGTGGGTCGCCAAGGTTCCCTGGCCCTTGCTGACCCTCCATTTCCTTTCCCGGGGTCCCAACACTCCCGTGGGGGCCTAGGGCAACTACAATAGGAAGAGCAGCTTGAAGTGTTGGTTACATGAAGGGAGGGAGAGTCCAGTTTCCCAGAACAATGAGAAAGAAATGAAATACTGATAGCCGACACACCATCTGTCTAAACAATAGGCATTTCTTGTCCAAGGGCCGCTGGGCTTGATGGAGGGCTGAATGTTTGTCTGTGCACCTGCGGCTCTCACAGAAGGACGCTTGCTCCTTCCCCAAATATTTATACAGCAAATTCTTGTGGGCCACAGCTCCACATTCCACTGCAGCCAAATGGCAATATCACTTCTGTGAAAGGAGCTTGGTCAGGATGTCTTCTTCAGCCTGGTTAAAAAGAATTATCAGTCAGGTCCTCCTCCTGGTAGCATTAGGCGTGGGAAGACAGAGGGACCAGGGGAAAAGGAAACTGAGGAACTTTGCCTCTTCCATGGAATCCTGTGATCTGATCAAAGTCCTAGAGGTTACCATAGGTTCTCAAGCACCATGACATTCAAGTGGGAGGCCTGACTTTGGACCTCAGAATCTGGACTGGCTTCAGGTAGAGGCCAGACTCAGGTACAGATTGAATATCTGCTGTCCAAGGTCCGGGCCAGCTCTAATGAAGACTTACCACCAGGATGGGTGCAGTACAGAGGCAATGAATTTTCCTGCTTCAGGGATTCCTAAAGCTCATCTAGTAAATTGTTCTGGGTTTGCAATATGGGTCATTGTGACTGGCAAAATCTCACTTTTTAAAAGGATTGATGTAAGTAGTAGTAGTAGTAGTAGTAGCGATTATAATAATAATAATAGTTGATGTTTATATAACAATATCCAGTTGTAAAGTGTTTTACTTGCATTATGGAAACAGTACTTGCTTAGGAGTCAGGGGACCTATATTCAAATCCAGCCTCTGCCAGTACATGTATGACTTTGTACAAGTCACTTAATGTTCTTCTTCATTCATAAAAGGAGAAAGTGAGACTGGATGGCATCAGAGGTTTATTCCAGCTCTGTAAGCCTATAAGCCTATGAGCTTGTCATTTGATACTCATAAGAACTGAGGTTCACCACAACCTTCAATGACTCCCCACTGTCTAAAAAATAAAGTCTAAGCTCCTGACTTTGGTGTTCAAGGTTCACCACAGTTTGATTCCAACCTTCCAAACTAGCTTTATCTCATACTACTTGCTCTTCATGTATACTATGATCCAGTCAAACTGTACTGCTTTCCATCTCCTATTTTCTCTCATTCTCATCTTGCTCTTCCCCATTTCCAAGACTTTACTCACAGCTTCCTCCCCACCCAGGAACGGATTTGCCCTTCTCACCATCACTATCCCTGCCCATCCCCCCAACCCCCAAACACACACACACCAGAAACTCTTCTGTGTGCCTATCTCATTCTTCTTTGTATCATGGTAATTTATGTATGGATTTTCACCCTTCCCTTTAGAGTTTCAGCTTCTTGAGAGCTGAGCCTATATCTTATCTTTCGTTTTATCCGCACAACCTTGTGGAGTTGAATTGACTAAGGTAGTAGTACAAGCACTACTGTCTTCATTTTACATATGGGGAAACTGAAGCCAGTGAGAACAGAACTACCTTTATTTTTTTAATTAATTAATTTTTAGTTTTCAACATTCATTTCCATAAGCTTTTGAGTTTTAAATTTCCTCCACCTCCCTCATATCAAAACTGCCTTTAAAAAATTAAAGTAAAATAACTGAAGAAACATAATAGTCTATTTATAGCAGAAGAGGAGGAAAAAAATCATAACTTGAAAAGACCCAATTTTAAAGATAGAAGAAAACATAAACCTACTTCATAGCTTTAAATGTGAAAGGATTGAACAACCCAATAAGGTGGGGGCAAAAATAACAAATTGGGTAAGAAATAAAACTCTACAATATATTGCTTACAAGAAACACATTTCAAAACAAAGACATTTATAAAATAAGATGGAGAGAATGGGAAAAAATTTGCTATGCATCAAGTGAATCCAAGAAAGCAGGAATTGTCATCATGCTGTCAGGCAAAACAAAATCAAAAAATTTTTAAAAATAAAAAGGGATAAAGAAAGAAAATATATCATGCTGAAAGGAACCATAGACAACAAACCAATATCAATAATAACTTTGTATGTTCCAAATGCCTTAGCATCCAAATTAATAAAGGAAATATTATCTGAAATTCAAGAAGACATATATAAGAATATAATAGGGACTTCAAGATTCCTCTATCAATTTGGATAAGTCTAACAGAAAGGGAAACAAAAGAGAAAATATGGAACTTAAATTTCTGGGGAAACTTGAGTTAAAAGACTTATGGCATTTTCAAAATGGGACAGCAAAAAAAAAGTTTCTCTGCACCATACGGAACTTTTACAAAAATTGGCCATGTATTAGGGCACAAAGATGGTTCAAACCAGTGTAAAAAAGTAGAAATAATCAATACCTCCTTTACAAACCATAAGGCAATAAGAATAGAAATTGGTTCATGGATCACAAACAAAAGAAAAGACCAAAATGGAGACTTGACAATTTAATATTAAGTAACAAATGGGCTAAAGAACAAGCAGTAGCAAAGAGAAACAAGAACTACGTAAAAGAAAATGATGACAGTGAAACAATATACCAACAGTTCTGGGATGCAGCCAAAGCAATCCTCTGGGGGGAAATCATGTCCTTACAGCCATAATTAACAAAATAGAAAAAGAGAAGTTGACTGAACTAAAAACACATTTTTTAGTATGAAAGAATCACCAAATAAATAACAAAATAAGTACAAGAGAGGATATACTAAAAATTAGAGGATAAATAGGTAAATTGAAAACAAAAAACCCCATAAAAGTGATAAATAAAAGTAGAAGTCGGTTTTGGAAAAGACTGATAAAATTGACAAACCCTTACCTAATCTGATTAAAAAGAAAAGAGCAGAAAACCAAGTCAATAAAATAGCAAATGGTCAAGGTAAAATCATAGTGAAACTAGAATTAAAAACAATAATTAGAACATATTATTCAGTTATATGCTAAAAATAAAAACTGACAATACAAAAGAAATACAAGACTATCTTCAAAAAACATAAATACTCAAACTGTCATAAGGAACTACATTGAGCTGTAAAAAGACTACCAAAGGGGGAAAAAAACCACCCTGCACCTGATAGATTCACAGTAGCATTCTAACAAACATTTAAAGAACAGTTAACACCCATACTTAACAAATTATTCTTTAAAATAGAGAAAGCACTCTACTAGAATTCTTTTGTGAAACAAATATAGCCCTAATACCTAAATCAGGGAAAGTTAGAACCTAAAAGGGAAACTATAGGCCAATAACATTAATAAATATTGAATAAAAAAATTTTAAACAAAATCTTATCAAACAGAGTGTAGTGATTTATTCAAGAAACCATTCATTAGGATCAAGTGGGATTTAAACTAGAGATGCAAGCATAGTTCAACATTAGAAAAACAATCAGCATAATTAATCATATTAAAACTCAAAACATCCCAAACCACACGTTCATCTCAATAAAAGCAAAAAAAAAAAGTCTTTGACAAAAAACAACATTCTTTTGTGCTAAAAACCCTACAAAATTTAGGTATAGAGGAACCTTTTTTAGTATTATGAAAAACATCTAAAAAAGGATCACCAGAAGCAAGCATCATACACAATATACACTAAAATATTTCCAATAAAGAGTGAAGAAAAGATGTCCACTGCACCTGCTGTTATTTGATCTAGTAATGGAAATGTTAACAATAGCCATAAGGGAAGAAAAAGGAATTAAAGAAATAAATATGGGTAAGGAGGAAATAAAGCTATCCCTATTTACTAATGATATATGATGGTTTACCTGGAAAACCCCAGGGAATCAGCAAAGATCTAATTGAGATGATAGCTTCAGCAAAGTTACAGGCTACAAAATAAATCATCAAAAATCAATAGCATTTCTATATAACAAAAACAAGACACAAGAAAGGGAAATTCCATTTAAAATAACTACAAAATAAAAAAAAATCTTAACATCAATTTCCCAAATCAAACAAAAGACTTGTATGGATTATATTACAAAAAAATTCCTTGTTGAATTAAAGAACAATCTAAATAGCTGGAGGACTATTCAGTGCTCATGGCTAAACTGTGCCAATATAATAAAAAGGACAATATTACAAAGTTAACGTTATTAATGCTTTTAATGCTATCCCAAAGTACCAAGAGGATACTTTACAGAGCTTAATAAAATAAAAAAAAATTCATTTGGAAAAACAAAATAACTAGAATAAAAATAATGCTTTTATGCCTCAAATTCTATTTTAAGGCAGAAGTCATAAAAATCAGCTAATATTTGTTAAAGAATAGAGAGATAGATCAATGGAACAGACAAAAGAAAGGAGATTCAGAAACAATAGGATTCAATAATGTTTGATAAAGTGAAAACATGTTACCTAGGAAAAACTCCCAATTTGGCTGAAAACTGCTGGGAAAACTGGGAAGCAGTCTGGAAGAAATTAGGCTTCAGAATACTTCCTAAATAAATACGTGACCTTAATATTAAAAATCATACTATTAAAAATTAGAAGAGAATCAAAGTATGTATCTCTCACAGCTATGAGTAGGAAATTTCTTAACTAAATGAAATAGAAGCAATTACAAAAGATAAAGTATATAACTGATTACTTGAAAGTGAAAAGTTTCTGCACAGACAACATTAATGCATCTAGAATAAGAAGAGAAGTGGTCAAATGGGCAAAAATATTTGTATCAAATTTCTTTGATAAGAGTCTGGTATCCAAGATATATAAGCAATACACACCCATACACACACACACACACACACACACACACACGTGTGTATATAAAATAGCCATTCCCCAATAGATAAATGGTCAAAGGGTATGAACAAACAATTCTCAAAAGAACTGCAAAGTATTCACAACCATATAAAAATGTTCTAAATTACTAATAATCAGAGAAATGCAAATCAAAACAGCTCTGAAGTTTCAGCTCACACGCTGCATATTAGAAAATGACAATAGCATTAGTCAATGTTGGAAGGGTTGTGGGGGAAAAACACCCACACACTAACACATTGTTAGTGGAGCTGTGAAATGATACAACCATTTTGAAAAGTAATTTGGAATAATGTAATTGAAGTGACTGAAATGCCCATTGAACCAGAGACTCTATTACTGGGATTATACCTCAAGGAAGTCATCAATAACAAAAAAGTCCTCATAGATTCCAAAATATTGATGGTTTTTTTTAATGATAGCTAAGAATTGGAAACAAAGTAAATGTCTATCAATTGGGAAATGGCTAGACAAATTGTGGCATATGGATATAATGGAAAAATACTGTGTTGTAAGAAATGACATATATGATGAATACTGAAAAGCATGGGAAGATCTCTATGAACTGATGCACAGTGAAGTAAGCAGAGGCACAAAAGGATGTTCACCACAACAACATAAATAGGAATATCAGTGACACACCAAAAATCAAAAGTAAATATAACAAAATTATAAGAAGTCGCCCTCCACCTCCCCCTTGGAGGTGAGAGGTCAACAAGTGTTACATATTGAACTTGTTTTCAGATTTTCTAAATGTATCAATCAGTTATGATGATTTTCTTTCCTCTCATTCCCCTCACCCCCCAAAAAATCCACTGTCTATCATATAGGATGACTCTTGGGAAGGGGGCAGAGGAGGAATACATGGGATATTATGGAGATGTAAGAAAAGAAAGTATCAATAAAAAGTTATTTTAATTAAATAAATATAATTATCTGGTGCCTTTTGCCTATTAATAATAGTTAATATTATTGGCATTTATGTGATGCTTTACGATATGATTGCTGAAAGATAACTGAAATCGGAACCATAGATTGTCACAGCCAGAAGGGAGTTTAGTGATGTCTAGAACATTCTCAACTCTCTGTTCCCTCATAGAGATGAAACTGAGGTCCATAGTGAGGAAATTGCTGTCCAGGGTAGCTCAGGTGAGGGGTGGAATAAATACTCAGATCTCTTCATCTCCCTCCCCAATCCAGTGACTTTCAACCATTCCCACGAATACTGGAAATGTTTATGTATCCAACATCCATGACCATGTTGATGATTGTGTACATTTGCCCATGTGTACTACTTTGTGCTCCTCTTTGTGAGAAGGGTATGTCTGGGCGTCTGACTCTGAGTGTATGTATGGTTGGACATGATCTCTATACCAGGAAATGTTGGAAGGGAAATAAAGGAAGAGAATAAGCATTTATTAAGTGCTTGCTATGTGCTAAGGGTTGTGACATGTACTTTACTTCCATTACATCATTAGATCCTCACAATAACCTTGTAAGGGGCTCCCTCATTTTAAAACTGAGGAAACTGAGACAGAGGTTAAGTGACTTGCCCAAGATCACAAAAAGCTAATAAGTGTATGAAGTTGGATTTGAATTGATGTTTTCCTGACTCCAGGCCCAATATTCTAACCTCTTTATAACCTAGCTGTCTGTACTGGAGAACAAAATGCTACAAACTGGCCCTGGAACAACTGATCAGTAGGAGGCGGCAACCCACAGGGCATTAGTAATAGAACTATGTGTATGGCTGGGTTTGGATACACATAGGATTGATTGGTTGGATAGATTAGATGGAAGACAATATGGTATAATGGAAAGAGCACTCAATTTGGAATCAGAACACCAGTCTTGGGTTTAAAAACAGCCACTAGCTCAGAGTAGAGGTGTCACCCATGAAGCAGGCAGAACTAGATTAAAATGTAATTGGTAAATGTGTCACAAAATAAATAAAAATACAACAGAATATAGATAATGTTAACATGTGGTTTTCTAAGTCAATATGTAGCCCACAGGGTTCTTCTGTGTGGTTTAGTGGCTTTGTTTCTGTTTGAGTCTGATACCACTGGCCCCAATGACCTTTAAGGTCCCATCCGATTGGAAATCCTACAAGAAAGTATACATGACAAAGTCTAGAAGAAAGGCTGGTCTCCTCTTCTTAGATTAACTGTCATCATCATCATCATCATCATCATCATGATCAGGTGATGAACTGCCACCAGTAGATGGGTAGATCCAAGAACCCTGAAAATGGCAACACTCCCCACCTGCCTACCAGTCTTGTTTCCAGCCCAGTCACTGAAGCAGTCATACTGGCAAGCAACCAAAATAAAATATAAAATCCTCCATTTTGGTTTCTGAAGTTCTTACCACCAAAGTGTTTGGCATTGTTTTTTTTTTCTTTTTTTTTTTGAGGGGAGAAGGCAAGGCAATTGGGGTTAAGGTCACACAAATAGTTAAGTGTCAAGTGTCTGAGATCTCATTTGAACTCAGGTCCTCCTGACCCCAGGGCTGGGGTTATATTTACTGCACCACCTAGCTTCCTCCAGTACTTGACATTGTTAAAGGATTCAACAGCAGAAAGAGATATGATTATCAGACATCTTCCTGTCATGTTCTCACATGTATACCTTTTCCCCTTTCTACTTCTTGCTTTGGGAACAGTAATCAAATGAACACTACTATTGCTTCTGGAAAGAATATTTCAATCAGTTTCCCTGTAGTTCCATACAACATCCCTAGAGATTATAATTATGACATTGAAAAATATGTGTCACCATGCGTAAGAATCATGGGATTTTTTCCATCTGATTTGCAGCTCAAACCTCCATATAAGTGTTATTCTATTAGAATGTGAGCTCTTTCAGAGCAGAAATTATCTTGTTTTCCTATTTGCATCCCCAGTGATTTGCATATAGTAAGCATTTAATGAATGCTTTATCATTCATTCATCATAAAGAATGAGAATTCAAAAGCAGACTGGTCAGTCATTTAGTAAAAGTGGCTGTTGAAGTTGAACATCCCCAGTTACTTTTTCCACTATCCCATATTGCCTCTTGACTGCTCAGAAGTCCCAGAACTTTACATCTGTCCTGAGAAGTAGGAGGCGTTGCCCAGTTGGATTTGGATAGGATGCAGAGGCTTTAGTTCTTTTCTATTATGAGGGAGATAAAGTCACACAAAAACCAGAGGTGGCTAAGGGAGTGTTTTTGTGAAAAGGTAGATCTCAATAGTCCTCTGTTAAGCTTTCCCTGGAGGTACAATCTTTAGGAAGGCTTCTGCTGAAGGAAAGTTTAACTCATGTGGCAGCAGGTACTATACAGCTCAGACAGAGGCAGTTTCTAGAATTACTATTTACCTTTCTGTGAATGGGACCTAGTTCACATGGATGATGTAAGCAAAGGAGACCTGTGATCTTCTACCAGCATAGAAAAACAGGGACCTAAAGGGCAGTTTGATTTCGCTGAACCTTGAGAGGTAGGAAACAGTTAACAATGGAAGAGAGTTTTGCAATAATATAAAGTACATGTAGCAATGACCACAACAATGCAAATGGAAAGAACAAAAAACTGAAGTGGAACACTATGCAATTCTATGTCCCAGCTTGGCCCCAGGGAAGTGTTGAGATAATGTACCTCCAAAGGTGGTTGACTAAGGGTGGGGAATTATTGCCTATGATACAAGTGATATTTTAGTCGGTTTTGCTGAACGACTTCCTTTATTCTTAAAACATTTGTTGCAAAGGAAAGTTCCCACTAGGTAGGGAAGGATATATATTCAGAAATAAAGGTGATATGAAAACAAACAAACATATTAATAAAAAGAAGAATAAAAAAAGAAAAACACAAAGAAAGTGTAATTAGTAAAGGGAAGGGAAGGGCAAGGGCTTAGTAGACTACTTCAGTCCAACTTCCTCTCTATAGAAATGAGGTGAAGGAGTCTTAGGACATAGAACGTCAGAGATGGAAGGGACCTTCGAACATAAAATGTTGGAGCCAGAACAGGTCTTAGAACACAGAATGGCTGAGGTGGAAGGAACCTTGAAGCAGAGAATGTTAGAATACAGAGTATTAGAGCTAAGAGGGAATTTAAAATGTAACCTAAGAGGGAATTTAGCCATGTAATCCAATTCCCTTCATTACAGCATAGTAAGCTGAGGTCCATAGGGAGGTAATTACTTGCCAAAAGTCCCATGTGTCTATTCCAGATTCTGGATGTCGTTGCATGATATTATAGCCGTCAATCTGCCATGTCACCATATTGCCCTGTCTCCTCCATTGCGGCTGCTGCTACTGCTGGGTCTTCTGCCCTAGGAGAGTGTTACGGTTATTGATGAGAGCTCACTATATGCAACTTCAGACCCCCAAACAAGTTTCACCCCAGCCATATTCCTGCCCTGCCACTCTGCCACTGCCACTGTTTGGATTCCACAAGTGGGGACCAGCTTTTCAGATTGGGGAGTCTGATCATTCTATCTAGCTAACCTAGACCTAGCCATCTTCCTGTCATGTTGTCACATGTATACCTTTTCCCCTTTCTACTTCTTGCTTTGGGAACAATAATCAAATCAACACTACTATTACTTCTGGAAAGGATATATCAAATAACTGCTCCATAGTTCCATCCACTGTCCCTATGACTTGCCAGACCAAAACACCTCTCCCTAGTCACCACTTCCCTATATGTGTTGTCCCTTCCTCCATTAAAATCAGTTTCCTGAGGGTATGTTTGTATTCTCAGAACAGAGCACAAGGCTGAGCATATAGTAGTAAGTGCTTAAAACATGCTTTTTTGTTCACTCACTTATTCAACTAATCTGAGGAAAAAATGAAAATGAAGCTTTCAACAAATTCTCATTGCACCCACAAGCTCTGATTGCCAGTGGAAAGGGATGGGCAAAACTTTTGCCCGTATCAATGCCATCCACATTTCAAACTAAAAAAGGGGAAAATGGTTGGTTGTTGCCTAAATGCCTTGGAATGCCTCCCCATCTAATGTGAACAATGAAGAGTTGCTTGATTAATGGTCACAGAATTTCCAGGAGCATTTGCAGAGTATGACATAGCCCTTGGCAGGGTTTCAGGAGCTGCGCACCACACTGACCTAATGAGCAAGAGACTTAGAGGGATTGTGTTTGTAGTCAGGACAGATCTGAGGCTGCCCTTCCATAGGTTGCTACTTTCAGACAGGATGGAAAAAAAGAAGCCTGGATATAACCCCTTTTTAGGAGCACTTTTGGGGAGAAAAAAAGATGATAGTGCTCTGTGGGCTTATAAGCTCCAGCAAAGGTGTATAGACTAATGAGGTGCCTGAGGCTTCCCTGGCTCCTTTCAAGGCCCAGTTAAAACCCCACCATCTGCAGGAAGCTTTCCTTAATATTGGCACCTTCTGTTGATCATCTCTGACTTACCATTTATAACGGTTTGTACATTGTTATTTCAAACTCTCCCCCATTAGAATGTGTGCTCTTGTAGAGTATGACTGTCTTTTGCCTTTCTTTGTATCCCCAGAACTTAGCACAGTGCCTGGTACATAGTAAATACTTAATAAATGTTTAGTGACTGACTGACTGACTTAGTTGTAAGCAAAATCCACCAGGTTAGAGTCATTATGACATGAGGCAATGTCACTGGGGAAGGAGAAAGAAGATGCAGAGCAGCTACTGCCATTGTAGGTCATAGAGAATGTAAAGTCCAAGGAGCAAAAGAAGACTAGAGCTTTAAGGGATATTAGGACATTGAATTTCAGATTTGGAAGGGTCCTTAGAGCCAAGAACATCAAGATTAAAAAGGCTTTTAGAAGATAGGATGCAACATTGGAAATACTCTTAGAGATCATTTGGTCCAATACCTTTATTGAGTAGGAAATTGAAGCCCAGTGAGGTTGCTTGCCCACAATCACACAAGTAATGAACAGCAGCACTAGAACCATATTGCTCAACTTCCACGTAAGTGGTTTTTCTGCCATATCCTGATGCCAAGATAAGCAAATCCAGGTCAGAGAACTTGACCTTGAAGAAACTCAGGTTAGGAGAGACACAGAAGTTATGACTGAAGATCTTTGAGGCCACACCAGTGGTAGTAGTTGAATAAGGAAGTATCTAAAATCAGACTAGCCACTATCAGTTAGGTTCCAGGCAGGTAGGAAAACAGACGGGGCCAGCAGCAGCACCAAGGAGAGCGCCACATGAGCTATTGTTCTAACAAGGATCTCCTGTGACCTGGGAGGTCTTTTATCCTGGGCAGCTCAGGCTTGCCCCCTTGAGGTAGCACTGTCTAGGCCTCAAGGGCCTTTACTGCTTAAGGAAAGCCCAGTTCTTCTGGGTAAGAGATTATCCTCATCACTTCAAGATCCTTGATATCTGTGTTTAGAGAAAAAAAAAATGGTGTCCCTTAGATGGACTCGAGGTTTAATCAGAGAGTTCAGGTACCTTGAGGATGCTATTGGGTTATACTAACTGTTGGCTGGCAGACAAGAACCTGAGTTCTTCTTTATCAGACATTCTTCTCCAGTGCTCCTGAAGGGTCACCACGAGGAACCTTTAGCTGCCGAGACTCTCAACAATATTAGGAGTAATGAACTAAAACTTTCACCTTCACTTTCTGACCTCAGTGTAGTATTTAAGGGCATATCATGGCTTTATAAGGTATCTCTAATCCTATAAAGACAAAACTGAAGACATCACTTAATAGTGCTTATCTCCCCTTACCCCATAAGAGATAAGGTCCCTAGAATATGAAGTGTCAAATAAAGAAGAGAATTAAGTGTCCCTAACCAGTCTGTCTGCTCTCCTGAAGACATGGACTACCTACAGATTTTCAAGTCACATGAGAATGGTGGAGAAGGGAGAGGGTGAAGATAATTCCTTAGTTTCAGAGGAACTATTCCTCAGTTCATCATAACTCAGTTAGGTCCCGTTAATGGATTTGTAATTCTTAGCCTGGAAAAGAGAATACCTGGAAGGCATGTTATTAAATATCTGGAATACCATGAGAACAAATGAAATAGTATGTAAGACTTCTCTAAACCTTAAAGCACTACATGCATGTCAGCTATTGATTTTGTTATTGTTCTAATTATACTTTCTTCATTGCACATCACTTCATATGACTCTTCCTGTATTAATATTCTTCCTTTATAGTCTTCATAGTTCTCATTTCCCATGCAATAATAACATTCCATTACTTTCACATTCACAAATTTTGTTCAACTATTCTCCAGTCATTGGACATGTAAGTGGTTTCCAGTTGCTTATTGTTGAAAAAGCTACTATAAATATAAATACATATATGTGTATGTATGTATGTATGTGTGTGTGTATGTGTGTGTATGTATGTGTGTGTGTGTATATATATATATATATATATATATATATATATATATATATATATATATATATATATATACATACACATATTTCCTTTTCAAGAACCACTTTAGGAAAGAACCTTAGTAGTGAGATCATTGGATCAAAGGGTATCTTGACTCTCCATGTGAAGTTGAGTTCACTGTTACGACAAACAGTAATCCACTGATATATAATAATAGTGGTAGTATAAGGAAGACAGAAACATGGGTGTAGCTTCAAGAATGCAAGAAAAATGTTGCTATCTCCACTGTCACTAAGTGCCTCGTTGAGGTGTGTAGAACTTCAAAGTAATTGAAACAAGATAGTTTTCATGGCCTTGGCACTAGCTGCCAGAGGCATGGTGGGAAATGGAGGGAATTTACACACCCCAGGCTAAATATCCTAAGTTCCTGCTAATGGAATAATGACATGGTTGGGAAAAAAGGAGAGATCTTGACATGAGGGACTTTTCTGTGTCAGCTAGCTGGGTTCAGCTATGGGACTGACTAACAAAAGAGCTTGAATACCTCTAGTCATGGACAGTCACACACACACTACATGCTTGAGGAAGAAGTCCCCAGAAGCCAAAGACAGTTCCATCATATAGTAGCAGTTTAGAGGGAAAGAAGAGACCAACAATAAATGGAATAGCAATTTAGCAGAGAAGCAGCCTAGTAGCAGATGACAGCAATAGCTTGGAGGAAGGGAGAAGAGCAGAAAGTAGAAGCTTTGGAAACAAGTAGAAATAAGAACTATAGAGCAGGTGAGGAGCAAACAGTAAAACACATTTAGTTTCTGGGAGATAACCATGAGAGTGATTCCAATTAGGATGCAATGCTAGTGTCTAACGCTATCTGGGAAGGCATGTTTCTTCTCCCATAAAGTTATGGGGATCTTGGGGGATCATACTCCTCTCATAAGGGTCAGGGATTATTCCTTTTATTTAATCTTGATGCCCTGTTTTAATTAAATGTTTTTTGTGTCCATGGTTATTTTATATGGTCTTAATTAGAGATGTAGCAGTGAGGGCATGAGTCATGACTATAAACAGGTAATGAACCCAAACAACATGTTTAATCCAGGAAGTAGTTAGGGGTCCCAGAAACATATGAACTAGAGTAGGTCCAATAGATATAGCTACAAACAGATCACTGTCCTCCTTACACTAGTAATTTGTGTTCAGACACAGGAAACCAGAAGCAATGGAATAAAGGTAGGTGACCAGTAAGGCTTTTTTTCTTTTTTTTACAACTGAAAAGTAGCATAATTTAGTGAAAAGAACACTGATTTAAGCTCAAAAGATTTGAATTTATGTTATCCTACAACTTTGGGCAAGCCATTTAACCTGCCCAAGCCTCAGTTTCTTCATCTATAAAATAGGATAACAATATTTGTACTACATATTGTGAGAATCAAAGGAAATCATATGTCCAAAGTACAGTTTAATCACAAAGACCTATAAAAATATGTGATTATTTACAAGAAAATAAAGAGATAATACATGAATAGGAAACAAATGTAAACTTACAGAGGGAATGGTTTGTTGAGAGAAGTCAAAGAAAAATGAAAGAGGAGGAGAGAATTGTCCTCCTTAATACCTTCTGGAAGTCAACAACATGCAGGGACTGCTGGAACACAATAGTCAATGAGCCGGTTACACAAGTCCAGGCAACAAATCATGGATTTTTAATGAGGAGCAATCCTGGCAAGAAAACCAATATCTTATTTAAATATGCCAGTCCTCAAAAAAAAGTATCTCACTTCAACTTGTAGCATATGAGTCAAGAGGACATCCAGAAGAGTAAGTAGGATGAAGAAAGCATTGAGTTCATGTTATATAAAATGCTACTGAAGAAACTGGGGATATTTGGCCTGGAGAAGATAAGCCTTGGGGGGAAGTAGACCTAATCTTCAATTATTATTAGAAAGACTGTGATGTGGAAGATGGATTCAACTTGTTCTGCTAGGCCCCAGAGGGTAGGACAAGGAGGAATGGAATGGGTAGAAGTTGCAAAAAGACAGATTCAGACTTGATGCAAGGAAGGGGGAAAAAACCA
This sequence comes from Pseudochirops cupreus, assembly GCA_028627135.1. Classification (NCBI taxonomy): domain Eukaryota; kingdom Metazoa; phylum Chordata; class Mammalia; order Diprotodontia; family Pseudocheiridae; genus Pseudochirops; species Pseudochirops cupreus. The sequence continues at coordinate 370,149,112 of CM053583.1, read as the reverse complement.
AAACTCCCTTCCTAACTATTAAAACTTCCAAAAAGTGGAACAGGCTGCCTTGGGAGATTAGGGTTTCTATTCATTGCTGACCAAGTTAAAGTTGGATAACCACTTTTTAGCTATGACATAGAAGGGATTCTCTTTCCAATATAGATTGGACTAGATAGCCCCTGAGGTTCATTCTCTTCCAGTTTTGAAATACTAAGTGATTCTGTGTCACATTCAGACTCCAACATGTATGAGCTGTGTGACCTTAGACAAATCACTTAACTCATCTGAACTTCAGTTTTCTCTTCTGTAAAATGGGAATAATACTCATATTACTTACCTCAAAGGGTTGACAAGAGAAATAAGTGAAATAATATGCATGAATATATCTTTTAATTATAATGTAATTAATAATAATCACTGACATTTATATAGCTTAAATAGAATGTACTAAGAATCATAGAGGTTTTTAAACCACCTATGAATCTTTATTTAACTCTTGGTTCTCTAAGTCAATCAATCAATAAGCATTAACTAAGCACCTACTATATAACATCACTCTCACCAATACAGAAGCAGACGGGTCTTCCAAGGTTGATCAAAGACAACTTTGTATGTTTCTTTGTTTCTCAGGTCACCCTGAGGATATCTGGGGTGATCTGATATCTGACAAAAAAAAATAGACAGTTGACTCAGTATAGAGAAGTGAGTTAAATTTGTGAATATACAAGCCATTCCCCAATTGAGGGAAGGAGAAAAATTTGGAATTCAAAATCTTTCAAAAATGAATGCCAAAAATTTTCTTGATATGTAATTGTGGGGAGAAAAATAAAATACTATTTAAAACAAAAAAATTACTTCATTGTGTGAGTGTGTGTGTGTGCATGTGTGTACAAACATTTAGCAGGTTGGGTTCTATCCTCTACAAAGGACTTATGACAAAATATGGACAAAATCACACAGCATAAGAAAGCATTGAGAAGTTGCTATCTGAACCCCTGAAGGGAGTACCCACACTAGTGAGATCACAGAACCATAGCAGTTTCCAAGCAATTTGTCATACATATATTTTCCTAAGTGGAATAAACTGCAGAATGAACATAAGCACATAATATGAGCAATCAGTGTAAAAAACCAGTATTTTGATACTACTGTCCTCCCATTAGAAGGTAAACTCACTGAGGGCAAAAGGACAAGGACTTTTTCCCCCCTTTCTTTATGTCCTCTTGTCTTAGCAAAGTGCCCAGCACATAGTAAGCCTTCAATAAATAAATGCTTGTTAATGGACTGACTTTCACATTTTTGAAATAACTTAATTTGCTCCTTCATCCTGAGATTCTTAGTGCTCAGGCTACGTTGGGTCAAGAGTGGATAGACTCCCTTATAGACGTGATGGAAGACATAAGAGAATAGCATGACGTTTGGAAGCAAATATAACTGGCTACTGGGGCAACCACACAGTCCCATCTGTCCCCTGCCATTTGTCAGTACGCTGGATTTGGGATAGATGGTATTGCATGAACACAACCCTTGGGCATTTCAGCAATGCCCCTTTCAGGACCAAGCTAGCAAAAATAGATGATACTCACATTCATATGCCATAGGTTTTCTCTGATCCAGGAGCTGTGGAAACTATGAAAATAAAGATTCTGTTGTTAGGTTCACCCAGGCAATTTTGACCAAAATAGTCGTTTGTCTGCCCTAATCTCACCATACACACCCTAATATGGGTTAACTGCTTCTGTCCCTCTCCTATTTTACTAGAAGATGGGACTGTAATAAGATACTGAATTTTTGGGTTGCTTACAATTTTGTCTACTTTAGAGTATGAAAATAAAGTCTAACATGAAATGGGGAAAATACTATATCATAGAATTCTATGGTCTGATGTTTCTTGATTTTACTCTGCTTTTACTGATCTAGTTATGTAGCTAATGATGAATTTGTAGCTGAGGGGATTTGTGAATAGCATTCAAATCCAAGAAGAAATGAATTGTTGTTTTTTTGGATTTTTTTGTTTGTTTGTTTTTAGTGAGTTGGGGGCACAAGCCAATAAGAGTTTGGTTTGGAATTTATACGACATGTCATACCACTCCTCCCTCCTCAGCTTATTGCTGTGAGAGCAACCTATTATATAAGATTCTTTGAGAAAGAATGTAAGTCCATTGCGGTTGAAGGGAAGAAGGAGGCTAATGGAAGAAGATAGCTGAAGTAGAGATAAGAGAGAGAAATTCATTAAAATATCTTTACACTAAGGAAAGAGAGGACAAACGGGAGGAAGAAGAGGATAGAGGGAAATGCACACAAAGTAATCATAACTGTGAATGTGAATGGGATGAACTCTCCCATAAAATGGAAGCAGAGAGCAGAATGGATAAAAAACCAGAATCCTACAATATGTTGCTTACAAGAAACACATAAGCAGAGAGATAGAAACAGAATAAAGGTTAGGGTATGGAGCAGAATCTATTATGCTTCAGCTGAAGTGAAAAAAAAAAAGCAAGGGTAGCAATCCTGATCCTAAACAAAGTAAAAGCAAAAATAGGACTAATTAAAAGAAATAAGGAAGGAAACTACATCTTGCTAAAAGCACCAACGAATTAGAAGAGCGAAGAAGAGTCTACCCGTCAGATGTATGGGGAGCAGAAAAATTTATGACAAGAGATACAGAGCATTACAAAATGTAGAATAGATTATTTGGATCATATTAAATTTAAAAACTTTCATATAAACAAGAACAATGCAACCAAGATTAGAAGGAAAACAGAAAGCTGGGAAACAACCTTCTTCACACCAAGTGTCTCTGATAAAGACCTTGTTTCTCAAATATATAGAGAACTGAGCCAAATTTAAAAGAATACAAGCTATTCCCCAATTGAGGGGAGGAGAAAAATTTGGAATTCAAAATCTTGTAAAAACAAATGCCAAAAATTTTCTTGATATATAATTGTGAGGGGAAAATAAAATACTATTTAAAGCAAAAAAATGACTTCCTATTTGTCTAGTATTTTGAATTCCAAAATGTCATCCTTAGGAACAACCCCATGAAGTAGAGATATTATTATTCCTAATTTCCAGATGAGGAAATAGCCTCAGAGGAGAGGTTGTGACTTGTCCAAGATCTCACAGCCTGTAAGACACAAAGATGGGGTTCAAATATAGGTCATCTGATGTCAAGCTGACTGATTTTTTCAATTTATAACAAATTAATCATTATCATTCATGCACAACTTTTTGATAACTGCAAGATTAGTTTGGTTAATGACAGAGACCTTAAGCAGAGTGGAGAAGGGGAGGGATGTTTTGCTGAAGAAGGAGGTCTGTCAGGAATGGGAACAGGACAAGGGGTATTGCAGTGGGAGGTCCTGGGCTTCAGAGGGACATCAAACACCTGAACCAGGAGAAGATCCAAGTCCTAATAATGTAGATGGGTCCAGGAAGGGACAGTGGGAGAGGATCTAAGGAACAACTTTGTCCGGCTCTCGGTTTTGGTTCCAGGTTTGCCCTGCTTTGCTCTTTCTTCAGATTGCTGATGTGTCCAGGCCTCTTGTGAGTCTTTAGAGTTGAGAGCTAGTTATCTCTCCACCTGTGAGGACTCTCTTCACCTAATACTCCTCTGGAGAGAAGTAGGGAAATTTTGCCATGTGTTTGACAGAGGGAAGAGTAAAAATTCCTATGAATCTTGTCTTCTATTTTCCTCTGACTTGCTCCGTGAGCTTAACCAACCTTGATTCAAAAAGGGCACCTCAGTCTGTCCCTTTCATCCAGGAATGTAGAGAGGCACCATGGATCACAGAGCAGATGGTGGGCTATGACCTCAAGGTCATCTAATCCAACAGCCTGTCTCCAGGCCATCTTCATCCAAACCTGTAGATACACATGGATATCTGTCTACCCATGCTGTGATGAGTACAGATCTTACCACCCAGGGCTTTAAGAAATCAAGCCAAGAGTTCAGTGGAATTCACATATATTGAGTGTGTGGTATGTGCCCTGTTTCCTTTCTGTCTAGTTTTTCAGGAGACTCTGTGGCTGGAGAAAGGAGGGAAGAAAGAAAAGACAGGAATTAGGTTAGGAAGAAGGGAGGGAGGGATGAATAAAGTATAAGAGAAAGTCTGTCCTTTGAAGGAAAATACTTGTGTTCTCTTAAGTGAGGTGGAGTTGATGGAAGAGGGTGGAAATAATTAGGTAGAGCTGAGGGTGGGTGGGGGGTTATTGTAGGCAGGGGTGTGCCTGTGAGGGAGACAAGCACAATGTTGGCAGCCAACTTGTTACAGAGAAGAATTTGGAGGGTTGATCTCCAATGCCCCCCTCATGTGGGAAGCCCTTCCCCTGAGGGGGTGGAGCAGGGGTTACAGACACACATTCATAATATTTTTACAGCTCCCCCTGCACATCCATCCCCACTGCACACATCTACAGACACACAGAGAAATGTACTCTCAAGCATATAGAGAAATAGAAGCACAAAAAACAAGATACAAGCCTTGGAATCCTTTCAGCCAGTGTCTTTCATCCCAGCCCCAGAAACTTATCCATCAGGAAAGTTTCCTCGAACTGGCCATTTCTCCATTAGGCCCAGAACTGTTAACCATTATAATCTGTTGTTATTATGACTGGTAATGAATAGGCACCTGGAAGCAGGTTGGGGGGGGAGGGGTGAGGGGGGAGGGGAGTTGTAAGGGGAAAGAGAGACGGACTGTCTAACAAGTTCCAGTCAAAAGACCCTGAAAGTGAGTTCTGGAGCTATCCTGGTCCCCTGAAGGGCTAGGTGCCCGCCCCTCTGGCCCAAGCCTCTGGTCAGAGAACAAACAGGAAACAAACAGGACATTGTCTGATATAGCTGAAAGATATGCAGGCAAGGCCTGCCTAGGGGCCCCTGCTGAGGGCTTCTGGAGGGGAGCAGAGAGGTGAGACAGGGGATCCGACTCAGAGGCAGCTCCTGGCAAATCCACCCATGCAGGACCCTCCTGTCTCTGCCTCTGCCTGCCTTGCCTCTCCCTGCAGAGGCCAGATTTATTCTGTTGGTTTGTTTCCCAGCCACAAAACACAGCTATGGTCCTCTTTGGGGAGTCCCAAGTCTGGCAAATGCTCTTCTGTTCCCAGAACGGATTTGATAACTGCTGCCTATTATGAGCTGAGCCAATGCTAATGAGGCATCCTTTGAGCAGGAGGTGACCCTCCCAAATGGTCATCAGGAGGCTGAGTTCCTGAAGAGTTCCCACAAGGAGAAGCTAACTGCACTGGGCTATGCCCTCGGGCCCAGTGCCTCTGTGACCCACAGCATACATTTGGAAGAGAGCTGGCTGAGTTCAGGCTATCTGCAAAAGGAAAGGAATAGGCATTTCTTAAGCTCCAACTACATGCCAAAATTGGCCTAAGTGCTCTTCAAATGTCATCTCATTTGATTTTCTCATAACAACCCTGGAAAGTAGGTGCTATTATTATCTCAATTTTACAGTGGTGAAAACCCAGGCAAACAGCAATTAGTGACTCGCCTAGGGTCATACAGTCAGTATGTGACTGGGGCCATATTTGATCTCGGGTCTTTCTGACTCTAGGGCCATTGCTCCATCCACTGTGCCTTCAAGCTGCCTTTGGTCAACCAAGGGAGCAAACCCCACCTTCTCCTCTGTAGTACCATGCTCTAACCTGCCCAGAAGAAGCTATCATCTGCCAAGTACTTGGACCCCAGAGCTAAGGATATGATACCCATGACTCTTTGGGGCCTAACTTGGGCAAATAAAAATGTAATTCATCTCTAGAGCTCTAGACCTTGGTCTTCACTTTCCTACGAGACTAGTTTCCCCTCTGGGATGATTTCTGTCTTTTGACCTTAGGGTTTTCATCTTTCACAACTTACTTTGGAAAAAATAACTGTTTCCTGTATTCCATACCCAGGCCTGGGTGCTAAGTTCTCTTAAAGACTTCAACCCAGAGATCTGCTGCAACGGACCCCAAATGGAGCAATGTGGCCTAATGGGAAGAGTACTGTACTTGGCACCAGAGAATGCTAGTTCAAAGCTTACCTCACCTATGTGACCTGGATCAAATAATTTATCATCCCTGGCCTCAGTTTCCCTATGGAGGCAGGTAGACTAGATGATGGCTAAGGCCCCTTTCAGTTCTAAAAATCTTATGGTCCTAATAAGTTGTTCCCTCTCTTGTGCTGATGTGACCCTCCCTAGGAACCCTGATCATAGACTTCATCTTTCTCTTGCTTTTTCCTTCTACCCTATATCTACCTATTCTAGACCACAAAAAGTACATTTTTCTAGGGCTTACTTATGGAAGAAGAGAATACACAAATTCAGAAATAACACACCAGGGTAAGGTAATTAGACTGCATATAAAGGAATTCTAACTAAGTCCCAGACTGAGTGGCACCTAAGCTTTCTAACCTAATCCTTAACTAAAGTTCCCCAGGCCTAGCCTGGCCCATGATCCTTCCTAAGCTGGGAGCAGCACTCCACTAAATCCTCTTCCCTCCCAGCCCCTACCCAGAATGGCAGCTTGCTCCCAGACCACCCTCATCTTGATTTCATGTTCTTTGTCTGGAGTTCATAGGTCCAGTCTTCCAATCCCAGGCTCACTCTCAGTCACTCAGAGAGTTTCAAAGTGGCAAGGGAGACGTTTGGGGATCTACCCACAGCAGCAGACGTTCCTTTAGTTATGAATTTTCTTCCCTCCCAGAGGGGAAACCAAGAATATACAAAGCAGCTTTTCCTCCCTCAGCCTCCACTTTGTCCTGATTCTCTCTACATGATACAGACCCCTGGGAGGTCATAGAGGTAGCAGAGGTTTCTCAGCCACCAAGTGGCACTATGGCATTCTGTAATTGCTTCTCAATTCCCATGACCTCCAAAAAAGACCAAAATACAACTTGACATTCAGGTCACCCCCAAGGTTCACAAAGGTCAGAACTTTCTTTCATTAACTGAGGTTGACAGAGCACCTGATGTGTCCAGAGCCCTGGGGACAAAACAAAGTTGAGATGGTGGTGTCACTCCTGCCTTCATACAGCATACAGTCTCAAAAGTGGATAAGAAACCAACACACATAACTCTAATACGCAATGTTACATGAAAAGTACATTGAAAGGCCAAAAAGTGATATGTCAAATTTGGGTTCGTTTTGTTCTCTGTATGTGTATTGCTGGTGCCCAACACAGTGCCTGTCACATGGGACAGACTGAATAAATGTTTTTTGTTTGATTAATTGCTCTGAGACAGGGAAAGGTCATTGGAGAAGATGGTTAAGTTGGGGTTTGAAAGCTGAATCTTCCCCTAGAGCCCTGCTCCACTGACTTCTCATAGTATAGAGGTGAACCTGAATTCTAAAAGGGTGTATCAGACAAGCACAAGCCTGATAGGTCCTACAAGATGGAATGATGGGATATAATGGACTATGTAGCTGTATGTATATGGGTACCAGTCAAGCTATGTTTGGAGAGAATCATTACCTGCTTCGCCATTGGGCAGTTAGGGGGCACAGTGGATAGAGTACTGGGCCTGGAATCAGGAAGACAATCTTCCTGAGTTCAAATCTGGCCTTAGATAGGTAATAGTTGTGTGACCCCGGGCAAGTCACTTAACCCTGTTGGCCTCAGTTTCTTTATCTGTAAAATGAGCTGGGGAAGGAAATGGCAAACCACTCCAGTTCTTTGCCAAGAAAACTCCAAATGGGATCATGAAGAGTCAGATAGGAGTGATAAACAACTGAACAGCAAAAATTATTATAGCGAACAGCTAGATGGCATAGGAGATGGACCACTGGGCCTGGAATCAGGAAGAACTGAATTCAAATCCAGCCTTAGACATATACTAGCTGTGTAACCCTGAGCAAGTCACTTAACTCTGTTAAGTTTCCTCATCTGTAATATGAACTAGAGAGGGAAATGGCAAGCCACTCCAGTATCTTTGCTAAGAAAACCCCAAATAGGGTCATAAGGAATCAGATATTAGTGAAAAACAACTGAACAACAAGAATGACTTTTTTGGGCACATGAATTCTCAAACACTATATTTAAGATACAGATAGAGCAAGATCTGTATCAGTGAAGGAGTACCTATACTGACAAAATCACAGATCCTTAAACTCTTAAAGTATGTTTAAAAGATGGGGAAGACTTTGATAATGAACCGGGCAAGAGAGAGGTTATGAGGAGCAAGACTGACAAAGACAGAGTCAGGAAGGGGGTGGAAGGGATGATGAAAAGAAATGGTATGAAATGAGGCTTAAAGGGGTGGCTAGGTGGCACAGTGAATAGAGCATGAGCCCAGGAGTGAGGAGGACCTGAGTTCAAATCCAGCCTCAGACACTTAACACTTACTAGCTGTGTGACCTTGAGCAAGTCACTTAACCCCAGTTGCCCTGCCTTCCCCCCTCCAAAAAGCAAAAAGAAAAAAAAAAGAACAGAAAAGAAATGAGGCTTGAAAGGTACAGCAGTGCCAGGCTGTGGAGAGCCCTAAACTCTAGGCCAAAACTAGAAAACGAGGAGTGGATATCATTGCAGGGTACTGGACTAGAAACAATGAGAAAACAGTACACTCAGGGACAACCACACATGCACACACTTACAGAGAGATACACACACACAGGCCTATGTCCTTATTCTCTTTCTGGATTCAAAGGTAGTCTAAGTAATTCAAAGGTAGTCTAATTAAAGGTATAACCTTTAATATACTAACAAATTACTAAAAAAAAAAAAAAAGCAAAATATTCTCGTATTCTTGTCAGTCAACTTTTGAACTCATCCCCCATTCCCTGGGCTAGCTTCTTCCTTCAATCAAGAAATACTTAACTCATAAGATTCAATAATTCACTGTTAATGGCCAAGTAATTTATTAGCAGTATCAAATAGCTTTAAAAGCAAAAATAGACAAAAAGAGACAATGCTTTCAGCTGCAGGCTGCAGTTGGACGGCAGCTAGGATTAAATTTTTCTTTGCTATCTCCCCTTTTCATTGATCTGAGTGGTACAGAAAGGGAAACTATTGTAATTTAAACCCTGCAAGAATTTCTCTATCATTGTACTCTGAAAAATGAAGAAATGGGGAATGGAGGGAGAAGAAGCTATTGGACTACATCCTTTTTGTTCTCTTTTATTCAGTCTGGACCCAACATCTCTGTTAGGTTCAACTGCTCTCTGACCCTATCCATGCCTACAACTGGTTCTAGTCCACTCATGCTGGGCATCTGTTCTCATCTCATCTTCCCATTCACATCCATCAAGTGAGACAACACCTACCCTTACTCTATTCTTTGATGAATGTCCAGGTTAATCACAAGACAAGTGGGGAGTCAAACTCAGCTTCTGTAGCCCCTCTTTTTTCTTACTATCCTTGTTGTCCTTGGGCAGAAGTATCTACAAAGCCACAGGACCTGGAAATTTAGGTCTTCTTGGAAAATGGGTGGCCCCACACACACTCCAACCTACCAAACCTCTATGTCCTTTGGAGGTCCTAGTGATATTCCCAGATTTGGCAAACTGAAGCTATAACAGTATGACCCTTATCCAAGGTTGTTACCATTATCAAAGATCTTCTGTCAGGTGCTCCATAGGGTAAACATGGATTGAAAGGACTGTAAGAGACCATAGGATTGTAGATAGGGTTTGAAATTTAAAGGAACACTACAGATTATCTAGTCAAATATTTTTATTTTTCATACCACATACTACATACAGTCTTATAAAGATTACGTGACTTGTCCAGGGTCATGCCATTAATAACTAGGAGAGCCAGTATTCTACTGCAGATTTTATTATTCCCAGTCTTAGAAATTCCTTTCATTTTTATAGTCCAACTCTTTCATTTTACAGATTAGGAAACAGGTACAAAGAAGAGACGAAAAACTTGTCCAAGCTCAACCAGAGAATTGGTGGCAGAATTTGACTGGAACCAGTTTCTAAGTCCTTCTCTAGAACTCTTCTAGGTAGGTACACCATTCTACCTCTCTAAGATCTACAATCTTCCACAAGTAAAAAAAAAAGTATGGTAAATTTCAGGGGGCCTGTGACCTATCATGGCAAGACCTGGGGCCACCTCTGAGATTCTGAACTCAACCAAAGCCAAAGACAGCCCAGTGTGCACTCAGCAAGCAGAGTATGCCAAACTGTAGGAAGCCCTGTCCCCGATGGGATTCCAAAGAAAGAGAAATCGTTGCTGAGGAGACAGCCTAATTGTCCATGTCAGCTCTGACATAGCGGCAGTAACGGCAGCAAGCCGACGAGCTAGCGGTGATTTGGATGCAGCAATTACTGTATCCTGTTGATCAGGGGGAATTGTCAGCATTGCTATGACAACGGTCCATGTCGAGGAGGGGGAGAAGCCCACAGAGCAGCTGGTCCCACTGGAACACAGCTCTAAAAATCAGCTTTCTTTGCCATCAAGCTGCCCAGTGAGGGATTCTCAGCTTGGGAGGGTCAGACAAGCTAGTCCTCAGTGTCTGAGAAGCTATATCCTGTTACCTTAGCCTCCCTAGCTTAGCCTCTCACAGTTCTGAGAGCACGTAGCTTATTCAACAGAACACATCTATCCCAGACAGAGATGTGTGAATGTGTAAGTGTGGATACAGGTAGGGAGGGGGGTGTTTATCTATGTTCCTGTCCTTATGGTTGGGTACAAGCATATGTTAAAGCAAGTCCAGATCTGGGAGCACCTGAATTTCCAAGTCTGACTCCTAGTAGCTATGTAACTCCAGGCAAATCATGTTACTTTTCTGAACTCTGCCCCCATTCCCCAATCTGTAAAATGGGGATAATAATATAATATTGCAATTGTGCTGCTGGTTTTTAAGGTTACTATGAGAAAAATACTTTGTAAGCCCTAAAGTCATAATTACCTCTCAAGGCAGAAAGATAATTTTGTTCATTTATAGTATTGTTGAAGAAAGGGAGACGATTCATGGTAAATACTACACAGATCCTGAGCAGCCATGAAGTACTTACATTTTTAAAGTACTCATTCTTTCAGTTACCAAGCACTGGATACCTACTGTGTACAAAGTACTGTGCTAAGTGTTAGAGGGGGATGAAAAGATAAATTACATGGGTTCTATTTTTATAGACATCAGATTCTACCTCCAAATCTAAGATATGTATACAAGCTTATAAAACTAAGTAATAATTCTACCCTCATTGCACGATATCTATAAAGTGGTTGGTGAAAGGTACCATTTGGTGTCTTTGTACCTGAAGTATAACAAAAATAGAAAATTTGCAACTATAGAGGTCTTAAAGAGATGCACTAGAACTGGATTTCAAAGGGTGGATAGGATTTCAATGGGTGAAGCTGAAGAAAGTATTGTGAACACAGGGGGAGACATAAGCAAAGACATAGAGATAGGAAAATAAGGGACCAATACTAGGGACCGTGAATAGCACATTTTAGCTGGAGCAGAGTTCAGTGGAGAGGACGAGTGGAAGCCAAGGCTTTAAAGGTAATGAGGTGCCAGTTTGTAAAAGGTCTTGAATGCTAGGAGGACTCCGGGCTTCATTCAGTCAGTAATAGGGAACCACTGAAGGCATCTCTTCCAACAAAAATTCCACAACAGAACAATATATGTAACCGATATCCGTCCAAATTCTAGGATGATAGGATTTAAGGTCAGAAAAGAACTTGAGTGGGGCAGCTAGGTGGAGCAGTGAATAGAGCTCCTGGAGTCAAGAGGACCTGAGTTCAAATCCAACCTCAGACACTTGATACACTTACTAGCTGTGTGATCTTGGACAACTCACTTACCCCCAACTACCTTGCTTTCTCCCTTCAAAGAGAAGAGAACTTGAGTTTATCTCATCCACACCCTCATTTTACAGGTAAGGAAATGGAGAGACAGAGAAATGAGGTGACTTGGCCAAATCAAAGAAAAACAGAGATAGGATTCAAACCTAGGTTCTTTGATTTTAAAATTAGCACTCCTTCAAGCAGTGCAAATGACTGAATTCTTCCCTAAAATCAGTTCATAAGTCTTCGCTGGCCACCTCTTATGGATCTAGCCAGGTAATACCATGCCATGGGAAAGACAGGAGGAGAAGGCATTTCCTCTGCCTTCAGGGAACTTAGTACCTGGATGGGCAGGATAGACAATTTAATAAAGTGATAAAATCTGCAGTACAGACTCCAAGTGCCATTCATAGAAAGGGGAAATTACTGTGGGTTGGAGTAGTTCAATTGACTAATCAATAAACAGTTAAGTGCCTACTATGTGCCAGGCACTGTGCTAAATTCTAGAGATACAAAGAAAGACAAAGATAGTCACTGTCCTAGGGAGGCCCACAATCTAATGGGTAAGACAACAAAGAAATGTGAAAATGTACATATGCAAACACATACATATGTATATACAGACACACATAAAAAGCTACAGACAAGATAAATAAGAAATAATTAACAGAGAAACAGCACTAGAGTTAAGGGTGTTGGGAACAACAGCTATAGTAGATGGGATTTTAGCAGAGACTTGAAAGAAACCAGGGAAACCAGAAGGTAGAGAGGGGGAGAGAAAACGTTAGTCATTAGGGACAGTCAGAGAAAATGTCCAGAGACCAGAGATGAAGTATCTTATTTGTGGAACTTCCAGGAGACCAGTGTCATTGGAAAAGCTACATGGAATAGGTGAAATTAGAGGGATTCTATGTCTCCTAGAAACTGGGCATGGTCCTGAGTACAAAACAGTAGCTCTGAGAGACCCCATCCCTCTCCTCCAGATCCTGGGATGCATGGTACCCACCAGGGATCCTAAAACCTCCTCTTGCCTTGTGGATGTACTATTTATTATAAGGAGTCCTGAAAAATATATCCAGTGCATCTTTAAAAGCCCAGATTGAACTAAAGGGGAAGGTATGAGATCTTTAAATACTTTGAGACTATACCATCAGGAAAAGGTGAAGTTACTAGCCTTAGAATAAAACTTCAAAAAAAAAGCCTTCAGTTAACTCTAAGTCTATCCCATAGGTTCCCAAAATGGGTAACACTGACCATGGGAGCAGTAGTAGCCTCAGGTGCAATTGTGGGGCATTGAATAAAAATAAGGGAGAAGTGGAAGCATAAGGAAAGAAGAGGAAAAAAAGAAAATTTTGAAAAACCATTTGTACATGCTTTATCTGTTGTGTAAGAGAGTTAAAGTCATTACGTTATTTTCCAAATAAATAGATAAAATGCAAGTTATAACTGGTCAGTGGTCAAGTCTACCAACAGGTCTTAACGAGCAAGTGTTGGCAGGAAAGCATGTTGCACATTGTCAAGAAATCCAGCATGCATCAGCAGGAATATGTGAATGTGATAACTTGTTTATAATACAAAACTATATGATTACATGATGCAAGATTGTGTCATCAAAATTCCAATGCAGGAAAAAAAAAACCTACAGTTTACAACAAATGATTAGATTTAAGATGCATCATTTAAAAATGTTTTATTTTTTTTTAAATGATGCAAATTTCAAAATAAAAACCCATTAAAGGGTTAAAGAAAGTTGATTTCTAGGAGGGCACTGAGTAATGCTTTTTTTTTTTTAAGTTTTAAGATTGAGAACCTCTGACGTACACCACTACTGAGGCAACATGCAGCCCTCTGGCTTTGCCCACAGCTCTGCTAGGAGCTCTCCGGGGTTCTGACCCTAATCTCCCATCCTATTTCTGCAGGACACCAGCTCTCTTAGACTTTGGCTCTTAGAAACCTTTGCTTTCAGACCAACTCTAACACACTGATATATACTTAAATTATTCCTTTTCATGAGTTGTTGTCAACACCCATCATCTCATTTTGGCATAATGGGATGCCACCATGGCTTGGCATTTTCCCCCTCTTCCCCTACAGCCATTTTGGTAAACTTTTCCAGACTCCCTAGAGCTTCAGAACTTTCAAAAGCCAGAGCTCATATGTTATTTGCAGCAGCAGCAGCAAAAACAACACAATCCTTGCTTATCCCAAACTTCAGCCATTTTGATCATCTCTGTTGGATTTAGAGGGCAAACCTGAGTGCTGTGGAGTGCCGATCCTGCCCTTCTGGGGTTCCCAGTAATTAGAAGGATCTTGACTAGCATGATTGGGAGAACCTTTCCTGGCTTTCCAGATGGGTGGTACCATGGACTTCTATTTCACTGTGGTAACTCCCATTTTTCTCTAATGCCCAAGGTTTTTTGGTTCAGCAATGCTTCTTTCCTTTCTAAGGGTTTGGTGTATTAGCCTACCCTGCCTCTTACTCTTATTCTACCTCTTACTCTCTACCCAGTGATCATTCTGCTATATCTTACCTTGAGGAAGGGGAGAATCCATTGCTAAAAAGGCCAGAGCTCAGACCCTTAACTGTTCTCCTACAAGGGCATATATCCTTAAATGGAAATTCTGACGCCCAAGGCAAGCATCATGCCTAGTGCAAGCAGTGCACCTGAGGTAAGAAGAACAAGTATGGCCTCAAATCAACTTTATTATTCTTGGTATAAAAATCATAGAAGTAGTTAAGACAAATTGAGTTAAATAAGAGAGGGAATTAGTTATGCTACTGGCTCAAAGTGTATGTTATTGACAATTTGATGCCACCTGGTAGGTCACATTTTTAGATGAAAAAAATTTACTTGTTGTTTAACTAGGTGCCAAACTCCATTGTGTCTACTTTTGAAGGACTCTCTATTTTGTTAACATGAAAACATAGAAATTTTTAAATTGCACAAATTTTAAAAATTGTTGCTTTAAATTTATATATTCTCTGAATGTTGCAGCTTGGGGACAAAGTTCAAATTGCCCTATCTTAGTTATGGCTCCATTTTCAGTCATGGACCCTTTTCTTGACTCAGAGTTGGGAAACCAAGAGGGAGGCTGGAACTCCAAATCTTGACAAAGAATCTGCCTTCAGCATTCTTTTGACATCTTCTAAGACCCCTTCCAACTAGGGTTTTTACTCAAGTCTTTCCTCTCACAGATATGAAGTCTCCCCAGTAAGGTAATAGGTCTTCCTTAATACCTCTCTTATCCACATTTCCCCATCCTCTGTCTCATCTTCTCACCTGTCCAATAGGCAGATGTCTACTAATATTAAACTAGAACTAGTAAGGCTAGTAACCTTGACTTTGATCTCTAAAGAAATAGCTAGGCTAGAGACCTGAATTCTAATCTAACAAGATTATTCATGCTAAAGTATTTAAGGTAAATAACCATTGAATACAGCAGCTCTAATGGAGGAGGGGCTAAAAGTGGAGGCAGAAATAACTGAATTCAAATCTGGTTGTTCTGAGGCTTATTAGAAAGTTTTGACCAAGATTAAGAGGGAAATGGAAAATTGGGAAAGAATTTTTACAACCAGCATCTCTGATAAAGGCCTCATTTCTAAAATATACAGAGAATTGAGTCAAATCTATAAGAACACAAGTTATTCCCCAATTAATAAATGGTCAAAGGATATGAACAGGCGGTTTTCAGAGGAAGAAATTAAAGATATCTATAAGCATATGAAAAAAATGCTCTAAATCACTATTGATTAGAGAAATATAAATCAAAACAACTCTGAGGCACCACATCTCACTGGTCAGATTGGCTAAGATGACAAAACAGGAAAATGACAAATGCTGGAGAGGATGTGGAAAAATTGGAACACTAAGGCATTGTTGGTGGAGTTGAACTGGTTCAGCCATTCTGGAGAGCAATGTGGACCTATGCCCAAAGGGCTATAAATAATTGCATACCCTTTGACCCAGAAATACTACTTCTAGGGTTGCATCCCAAAGAGATCATAGGAATAGGAGGAAAACCCATATGTACAAAAATATTTATAGCAGCTCCTTTTGTGGTGGCAAAGAATTAGAAATTAAGTGGATGCCCATCAATTGGGGAATGGCTAAACAAGTTGTGGTATATGAATGTAATGAAATATTGTGCTATAAGAAATGAGGAGCAGAAGGACTTCATATTTACCTGGAGAGACTTATACAAACTGATGCTGAGTGAGAAGAGCAGAACCAGGAGAAATTTGTACACAATTGCAGACACAACATATATGTGATGACCAGCTTTGATAGATTGGACTCTTCTCAGCAATGCGAGGTTATAAGACAACTCCAAAAGACGCATGATGGTAAAAGATGTCGACATTCAGAGAAAGAACTAGAAAGAGCAGAGTTTGAATGCAGATTGAAGCAATCTACATGCTCTCTTTCTTTTTCTTGTTTGGTTTTATTTCCTCTTTCCCGTTGTTCATTCCATCAGTTACAATTCTTCTTTATAACCTGACTAATGTCTAATGTGAAACTATTTGCAGATCCTATACTTTATTGCATGCCTTCATGGGGGGGGGGGTGAAGAGGAGAGGGAGGGAGAGAAAATTTGAAACTTAAGGGATTGTGGAACTGAATCCTGTAAACTGAAAGTAAACAAACAAATTAATAAAGACCCAAAAAAGAAAGTTTTGTGGAAAGAGTGGTTACAATTATTAATGTTCTCATCTCAACTAACAGCTGTATTTTTAACAGTAAGGTTTATACTCAAAGATAGGAATCTAATTGGAAACAGATATCTTTTCAGAGGAATATTGGGGCTGTGGCATCTTTCATCATCCTTCAAATAATATTATATTTAGGTGGGCTCCAAAATTCTCACTGATTTTTGTAGCTAGGGATTTATATCTAGAAACATCTCACTCCACCTCATCGGGATCAGAATTTGCAAAAACAAGTTCTTGAGCTGAGGCAGCATGGTATTGTGGAGGGATCATGGGACTGGTACTCAGGAGACCTGAGCTAAATCCCAATTCTGTCAGTAAGAAGCCATATAACTTGACAAGTTACTTGACCTTCTAGGTTTCATTCCAACCCAATCCAACAAGCATTTATTAAGCACCTACTACATACAATCCAAATCAATAAGCATTTATTTAGCGTGTATTGATGCCATATTGAGCACTAGGGAAACAGAGGCAAAAAAAAAAAACATCCAAAAAGTAGATTCTACCAGAGAAAATGATGTATACATAGATAAATATGAGGTATTGCCTCTTTTGCATGTGAACAGTTTGGTTACTGAAAGTAGAAGAAAAAGAACATTTTGGTAAGGAAAACTGATTTTAAAAATGAGCTTGAGAAGAAACATCATACCCTCTTAGATAACATATTAAAGAGACCTATAGACTGTTCTAAGGAAGTAAGAGAAAACTACTCAGATAAATGTACTTTGAGACCCTGTTTGAAAGCAGAGCAGTGATTAAGGTAATAATGGCTGCAGGGCATTATGGTCCATAATCTCAATTGTATGTGACTATTTTCAGAGGTTTTAAAGTTATAACTGAGAAATTATGAACCCAATAGCTATAGAGGGACTATGGTAAGATTATGTAAGGACTGATAGGGTTATATCTGATAGACAGATAGATCATGTAAGTTTCACAACATAAATTAAAAAGGAGGAGATGCTGATTTTAGACATTATAAAATACAGGCAGAAAAGGAGCAAAAAAAATGAGATGTAGAGGAGGAGGTGTAGTGTAGACATACTAGAGGACAGGAGTCTCAAAAGGCAATGAAAAAAACTGCTGAGGTGAAAGAAAGGCTTTGCAGCTATTTTCCTGAGAATAGTGCTGAGTGGAAGAGAGTCATTGCTTTACTGAGAGCTTATTTACTTCCTGGAACAGAACTGAATCCTGCTGCCAGGTGGAGAGCTATCTGGGCTTATTGCTCTCTAGTGCCATCTACAGTCTGAGAAAGGGAAGACCTGATGGAGAGGAGGGTGCTGCCTTCTACTGTCCTCTCTAGTTTGAAAAGAAATAGAACAGGGAACATAGGCTTTGTATCTGGTTTCTTGTGAGAAGCTTGACTTTGCAAAGAGGTGGCTGGAAGCCCCTGCTATTTGAAGAACTGGCTAGAGAAAGAATGTAATGACCCATCATTATCCACAGTTTGAAAGGTAGAAACATTCTTTGGTTAAGGTAATTGCTTATCACTGAAAAAGCATAACACTTTCTCAGCACCTTGTCAAAGGTGGCTCTATGGTAAAAGAGTTTGCCACTGCTTCAGCAACCCAAGCGTAGTAGAAAAATGGTTTCACAGAACAGGAAAATTGTGAGAATCATAAAGAGATCAGCTACTAGGGATGGAGTTTCTCCTAGCTTGTGTCATATAATGAAGAATGTTTTCTAAGGAGACCCAAGACAATAAGGCTACTATCAAGAGGCATGAGTTATCAGAGGAACATAAGTATCCTTACTCATGTGATCCCTGCAAGTTTTCTGTAAGCATGTGCCAATCATCTCTCACAAATACTGTGTGAATTGGTAGAAGAATGTGACCTACATTTATGGATAGAGATATCTGATATTTTGATTTTTTTTCCTGTTTTTACCTTCTATTGAGTAAATGTTATTATTATTCCTATGTCTGTCTTATCATTAAAAAATGTTTCATGCTTAAGAGTCAATGGTGTTTGGAGGTGGAGCCAAATTGGCGGAGTAGAGGTAGGAACTCACCTGAACTCTCCCAAAATTCCCCTCCAAACAACTTTAAAATCATGCTTCAAATTGATTTCTGGAGTGATAGAGCCAACAAAAGGTCAAGGTGAAACAATTTTCCAGCCTAAGACAATTTAGGAGATTGACCGGAAAGTTATGTCACACTGACACAGAGATCATCCCAGAGTACAGTACAGGCCATAACACAGCAATGCCTACAGCAAATTATTGGTACCTACCCATGATCCTATAAGTCAGAGCCAAATTTTTCCAACTCATTTCTAGTTGTTGTTGTTGTTGTTGTTTAATATCTACAAGGTATTTTAAACTTGACCATTTTATTTTTTGAGGGGTTTCATGGGGATAAAGAATGGAATTTGCTTCTTGCAAGTGTTCAAAAAGAGAAAATGCCTTTACAGGGTATTCTAAGTCTACATCTTCAGAATTCTATGTAATAATGGAAAAATTTCATAAAACATCCTAATGCATAGTATGTCATGTTTGTTTTCTGCTTCTAAAACTATATTGTGAATTCCATGATGGTACAGATTACAAATCTGCCTCTTCCAAAGCATCTAAGACAGAAAAAAAAAATTATTGATACCTTAGTGGTGCCTGCAACATTGGCAGTAGCAGCTTCAGCAGCTTTCAGTCCACAGAGGTAAGGGGGTTGGGCAGCTAATTGGTAATAGATTACAGAAGACTCTTTGCTGGTACTGGGTCCAGGGTACTGGGTTCAGAACCCTGTTACATTGCCCATCTGCAGTCCTGAGCATTGTTTGGATCAAAATGCTTGCAGCAACGGTAGTGGGGGTTTTCATCACAGTGCCAGGGAAGAGAGGAGTATTTGTGATCACTCACAAGGTACCAGTGACCCTGGTCTCAGTTCCAAGGAAGAAAAGAGCACTAGTGCTTGTGGCCATAAGAAAGAAGGATCCTAAGTCATAGTTAGAGGGCCAAAAAGAATGACAGTACTGGAAGCTATAGGGGAACAAATTACTTTCCAGGGTAAAGAACAGACTACAGGCAAGGAGAGCAGTGACCATACCTGTTCTTAGATAATAACACTTTGGAAGTATCAAAAATTTACAGACCCCCAGACCTACCTCTGAAAACAGGAGCATGAAAATTCTGAAGCTTGAGACAGCACCCTGTACACCTTAGGAGCAGAGGCCAACTTTAACATAAAGTTAAAAGTCAAAAAACAGTACAGAAAAACGAGCAGATAAAAAGAACCTGTACACAAAAAGTTATTATGGTAATAGAGAAGATTAAGACATAAACTCAGAATAAGACAATAATTTCAAAACAATTACAATGAAAATGTCAAAGAAAAATGTGAATTGGACACAAGCCCAACAGGAATTTCTGAAAGAGCTCAAAAAGTATTTTTAAAACCAAATAAAACTGAAGAAAAAATGGAAAAGAAATGAGAGTGGTAAAAGACAATTATGAAAAGAGAGTCAACAGCTTGGTAAAAGAGGCACAAAAAATACTGGAAAAACATCTTTAAAAACACAATTGGTCAAATAATAAAAGAATCACAAAAATCCATTAAAGAGAAAAACCCCATAAAAATTAGAATTGGCTAAATGGAAAAAGAGGTACAAAAAAATCACTGAAGAAAATGATTCCTTAAAAGAACCCACATGTACAAAAATATTTATATTTTTGTGGTGGCCACAAATTGGAAATTGAGAGGATGCCCATCTATTGGGGAATGACCGAACAATTTGTGGTATATGAATGTAATGAAACAGTATTGTTGCATGAGAAATGATGAGCAGGTGGACCTGGAAAGACTTACGTGAACTGATGCTGAATGAAGTGAGCATAAACAGGAGAAAACTGTACATAGTAACAACAACATTGTGCAATGATCAACTTGATAGGACTAACAATTCTCAGCAGTACGAGGACTTAAAACAATTCCAAAAGACTCATGATGGAAAATGCTATCCATATCCAGAGAAAGAACTATGAGGTCTCAATGTAGATTAAAGCATACAATTTTCTTTTTTTAATTTCTTCTTTCTCATGTTTTTTTCCTTTGGTTCTAATTCTTCTTTACAATATGAATAATGTGGAAATATGTTTAATATGATTGTGTGTGCTATGTGTATGTATGTATGTATGTACACATCCTATATCAGACTGCATGCCATCTTGTGGAAGAGGGTGCAGAGGGAGGGTAAGAAAATTTAGAACTCAAAATTTTATAGAACTGAATGTTGAAAACTATAAACAAATAAATAAATAAATTTTTTTAAAGAATAATTCCTTAAAAATTGGAATTGAATGATTGGAAGCTAATGACTCCATGAGACATCAAGAAACAATCAAACAAAATCAAAAGAATGGGAAAAAATAGAAGAAAATGTTAAATATCTCATTGGAAAATCAACTGGCCTACTAAATGGATTAAGGAGAGATAATTTAAGAATTATTGGATTATCTGAAATTCATGATTAAAAAAAAAGAGTCTAGATGTCATATTTCAAGAAATTATCAAGAAAACTGCCCTGATAATCTAGAACCAGAAGGTAAAATAGAAATGGAAAGAATTCACAGAATACCTTCTGAAAGAGATTCCAAAATGAAAACTCCTAGGAATATTATGGCCAAATTCCAGAGCTCCCAGATTAGGGAGAAAATACTACAAGTCAAATATCGTGGAACCACAGTCAAGATCATACAAGATTAGCAACTTCCAAATTAAAGGACCAGAGGGCTTAGAATGTGACATTTTAGAAGGTAAAGGAGCTAGGATTACAACCAAGAATCACCTGTCCAGCAAAACTGAGTATAATCCTTCAGGGGTGAGAGGGGGGACAGATTTTAATGAAATGGAAGACTTTCAAGCATTCCTGATGAAAAGTCCAGAGCTGAACAGAAAAGTTGATTTTCAAATACAAGACCGAAGAGAAGCATAAAAAAGTAAACATAAAAAAAAACATTAAGGATTCAATAAAGTTAAATGGTTTACATTCTAATGTGGAAACTTATAACTCCTAAGGACTTTATCATTATTATTGTGGTTGGGAGTATACATAGAGAGAGGTCATAGTTGTAAGTTGACTATAATGGGCTGACTTAAAAATAAAATAAAATTAAGGGGTGAAGAAAAGGAATGCACTGGGAGAAGGGGGAAGAAAAAGAAAGATTTTACAGCAGAGAGGAAAATGGGAAGGTGGCAGGCAATGCCAGAACCTTAGTCTTATCAGAATTGACTCAAAGATGGAATAACAAATACACTCATTTGGTATAGAAATATATCTTATCTTACAGGTAAATAAGAGGAGAAAGGGATAAAAAAGGGGGGGGGTACTGATAGAAGAGAACATGAATTAAAGGAGGCAATGGACAGAAGCAAAAGAGACTTTTGAGGGTGGACAGGGTAAAAAGAGAAAGGGAAAAATAAACAGGGAAAAAATAGGATGGCAGAAAATACACAGTAATCATAACTGTGAATGTGAATGGGATATACTCACCCATAAAATAGTAGCAGAGAACTGAATGAATTAAAAATCAGAATCCAATAACATGTTGCTTACAAGAAACACACTTGAAACAGAAAGACATACATAGTAAAAATAAAGGGCTGGAGCAGAATCTATTATGCTTTAGCCGAGGTTTAAAAAAAAAGGAGAAGTAGCAATCAGACAAAGTGAAAACAAAATTAGACCTAATTAAAAGAGATAATCTGGGAAATGATATTTTGCTAAAAGGTACCACAGACAATGAAGTACCATCAATACTAAATATATATGCACTAAATGGCATAGTATCCAAATTCTTAAAGGAAAAGTTAGAGGAGTTGCAAAAGGAAATAAGAAGTAAAACTGTGTTAGTGGTGGGGTATCAACTTTCCCCCCCCCTTAGAACTAGAAACATCTAACCACAAAATAAACAGGAAAAAAGCAAAAGAGATTAATAGAATTTTAGAAAAATTAGACATAACAGACCACTAGAGAAAATTCAATAGGAATAGAAAAAAAAAGGAATACCTTTCTTCTTTTTTTTTTAGATGTACATGCACCATCACAAAAATTGAAGATGTTTTAGGTCATAAAACCTTACAACTAAACGCAGAAAAGCAGAAATATTAAACGTATCCTTTTCAGACAAGAATGCAATAAAAATTATATTCAATAAAGGGTCATAGAAACAGATTAAAAATTAATTGGAAACTAAATAATCTAATCCTAAGGAATGACTAGGTCAAAGAACAAATAATAGAAACAATAATTTAATTAAAGAAAATGAAAACAATGAGACAACATACAAATGTGTATGGGATGCAGCCAAAGTGGTACTTAGGGGAAATTTTACATCTCTAAATGCTTACAGTAATAAAATAAAGAAAGAGCAGACCAATGAATTGGGCATAATATTTTAAAAAGAAATAAAAAGAACAAATTAAAAATCTCCAACAAAACACCAAATTGAAAATCCTAAAAATCAAAGGAGATATTTATAAAATTAAAAGTTTTAAAAAATTGAATGACTAAAACAAGAAGTTAATTTTATGAAAAAAAAAAACCAATAACAGATAAACCATTGGTTAATTTGGTTTTAAAATAAGAAGGAAAAAAACCAAATTATTCATATAAAAATTAAAATGGTGGATTCACCACCAAGAAGAAATTAAAACATTGATTAAGGTCTATTTTGCCCAATTAAATGACAATAAATCTGACAATATAAGGGAAATGGATGAATTTTTTAAAAAAATATATAAATTGCCAAGATTAACAGAAGAGGAAATAGAATACTTAAATAACCCTACTTTAGTAAAAAGAAGTTGAACAAGCCATCAATGAGCTCTCTAAGAAAAAAATCTCCAGGACCAGATGGATTCACAAGTGAATTCTACCAAACATTTTAAGAACAATTAATTCCAATATTATATAAAGCATTTGGAAAAATAGGCAAAGAAGGAGTCCTATCAAATTCCTTTTATGATACAAATATGGTGCTGATACCTAAACCAGGAGGAGCAAAAACAGAAAAAGAAAACCATAGGCCAATTTCCTTAATGAATATTGATGCAAAAGCTTTAAATGAAATAATAACAAGAAGATTACAACAATATTTCACAAAGATCATACTCTATAACCAGGTGGGATATCAATAACAAAAACAACTCATATGATTGTCTATAGATGCAGAAAAAGCTTTTGACAAAATGCAATGTTTATTCTTATTTAAAAATGCTACAAAGCATAGGAATAAATAGAACTTTCCTTAAAATGATAAGTAGTATCCATCCAAAACCATCAGCAAGTATTATCTGTAATGAGGATAAAATGCAATGTTTATTCTTATTTAAAAATGCTACAAAGCATAGGAATAAATAGAACTTTCCTTAAAATGATAAGTAGTATCCATCCAAAACCATCAGCAAGTATTATCTGTAATGAGGATAAACTAGAAACCTTTCCAATAAGATCAGTGGTGAATCAATGCTATTATTCAGCATTGTACCAGAAATGCTAACTATACCAATAGGAAAAGAAAAAAATTAAAGGAATTAGAATAGGCAATAAGGAAACAAACTATCACTCTTTATAAATGATATGATGGTATACTTACAGAATCCTAGAGAATTGACTAAAAAACTATTTGAGATTAATAACAACTTCAGCAAAGTTGCAGGATATGAAATAAACCCACAGAAATCACCAGCATTTCTTTATGTTACCAACAAAATCCATAAGGAAGAGGTAGAGAAGTTCCATTTAAAAATAACTGTAAACAATATAAAATATTTGGGAATCTAACTGCCAAGACAAACCCAGGAACTTATATGAACACAATTTTTACACAAATAAACATTGAAGAAATATTAATTACTCATGACTAAACTGAGTCAATATAATAAAAAAAAATGACACTTCTACCTAAATTAATTTACTCATTCAGTGCCATATCAATTAACTCATCAAAATTTATTTTATAGAACTAGAAAAAATAATAACAAATTCATCTGGAGGAACAAAAGGTTAGACATATCAAGAGAATCAATGAAATAAATATGAAGGAAGGTGGCCTAGCAGTGCCAGATCTCAAACTTTATTACAAAGTGGTAATCATCAAAACAATCTGGTATTGGCTAAAAAAATAGAGTGGTGGATCAGTGGATTAGATTAGGCACACAGTACACAAGAGTAAATGACCATAGTAATCTAGTGTTTGATACGCTCAAAGATCCAAGCTTCTGGAACAAGAACTCATTTTTTGACAAAAATTGTTGGGAAAACTGGAAAGAAGTTTGACAAAAACTAGGTATAAGCCAACATTTCACACTGCATAACAAGGTAAGGTCAAAATAAGTACATGATTTAGACATAAAGGGTGACATCATAAGCAAATTAGAGGACAATGGAGAATTTTAGCTGTCAAATCTATGAATAAGGGAAGAATTTATGACCAAACAAGAGATAGAGAGCATTAGAAGATATAAAATGGATAATTTGGTTACATTAAATTAAAAGGGTTTTGCACAAACAAAATCAATGCAGCCAAGATTAGAACATATGATTGTGATGGAATGCTGTTGTGCTGTAAGAAATGGTGAGCAGTATGGTTTCATAAAAATCTGGGAAGACTTATGCAAAGTGAAGTGAGCACAACCAGGCAAACATTATACAAAGTAACTGCAAAATTGGATGATGAATAACTATGAATAACAGTCATTCTGAGAAAACAATGATCCAAGATAATTCTGAAGGACTTATGAGGAAATACTTCCTGAAAGAACTGATGGGGTCTGAATGCAGATCAAAACATACTTTTTAAACTTTCTTATTTTTCTGGTTGTTGGGGTTTTTTGGGGGAGGATCTGTGTTTTCTTTTGCAACATACCTAATATGGAAATGTGCTTTATATGACTTCGCATGTATAATCTATATCAAATTGCTTGCTTTCTCAAGGAGGGGAGAGTAGAGGAGGAAGAATTTGGATCTCAATTTTTTTTAAAAAACAGAATGTTAAAATTTGTTTACATGTAATTGAGAAATACTTAATGAAATAAAAATATATTGGGGGGGGGGGGGAAAGAATCAACTGTGTCATTTTGTATAAATGAGAAGCATGCCAGACAGTGCTCATGAATTACAGTGGCAAGTAGCAGAAATGTAGCTTACTCCTACCACAATCACTACCCTAAACATACAATTAGGATGTGATATGCCTATAGGAAAACCACCCTGACCTGGCAAATTGAGTGCAGAAAGGATGAGCTAGCCAGCCCTATCCCAGGGAGAGAGAACCTAGGGAGAGTTAGTTGGTACCACATCCAGGTGACACTGCTCTCATAAGTGAGTCCAGCATCATGCCCGGGCAACATAAGTATATAAGAATATAGGAGTAAGAATCAGGAGACTAGGTCTTAGACATAGCTTTACCACTAATTTTTGATGTGACTCTTGGAGCTTTATTTCCATATCTATTGGAGAATAATGGTATCTGTTATTTCTTCCACATATGGTGTTATAAAGTTGAAATGAGTTGTGAAAATGTTTTTTAATCTGCAAAAGTATGTGTATATATATATATATGTGTGTGTGTGTGTGTGTGCACATATATGAAGGATTAGTGTTTTATTTTACCCTGAAATACTCTTATACTGGGCATCCCTAAAAACAGAGAGTTAATTTTTAAAATTTGTTGTACCTGGGTGTTTTGTTTGGTTTTGGTGGTGGTTGTGGTGGTTTTCTAAAGGAAATCTTCATTTCCTACCACTGGACAGGTGAACTGACCTTTGGGAGACATCTGGAAATTACAGTGCTCCAAGAGAGTAATTTGTGACTTTTCTCCGTCATTTGCTTGGCTTTGTACTACTGCTGCTTTGGAGATTTCTGGTATTTATGGACTAATTAGATTGACAGCGAGAAATATTTAGATAGGAAATCACCAAATATCACATCATTAAGCTATTTGACACTGGAATGCACCCTACAAAATGAACAGAGAGAGGCCAGCCCTAGTACCCAGATTTCATCTGTTCAAAGTAATAATAAAGACATCAGGAGAGAAATCCGTCAGGCCCATATATTATTGGTGTGCACTTAGGCTGGACAGATAGGATAATGGATGTGGCACACACCAGATGTTTTGCTTCCTGAAAATAGACATGTTAGGAAAGTTCCAGAGGGCTTGTCAATAGCCCCTTCATTACCCCATCAGGCTGAATGTATCTATTGGAAATTAACATTTCACTTGCTTGGAACTTGGGCTTCAGTGGCCACTGTAGCTTTGGCTTTATCTTATAAGTTCCAATGGCTCAACCTCTGGGTCTGTTCAAGGATCTATTATTTTGTCACAGGGTAGTGAGCTCCCTCTGTAACAACTCCATCCACCAGTAAAAATTAACACCTATATGCCTTAGTAGTTAAAATCCTAAGGAGCTAGGCATCTGAGACATATGTAGTAGTTTGGAAGACCTTCATTCAAAAAAGTTGACTCAATTGATTCCGTCTCCTCAGGGTGCAAATTATCTTCCCTTCATCTGATTTCATGGAACTTAGATTACTCTTATGCCTTCATCATACTATAACATTGTATTTATCTGGATATGTGTATTCTCTCCTAACTATTCACATCACTTAACTGAATTCTAAGTTTCCTCACCTGCAAAACCTTGATATTAACATCAATTGCATCTACCTCACAGGGCTATTGCAAGACTCAAATGAGATAATGTAACAAAAGTGATTCACAAATTTTAAAATGCTCCATAAAATGCCAGTTATGTCTTCTACTCGAGGACCTTGCCCCGCACTTCCTTCCCTCTCTTTCTGAAGGAGCCAGTGCAAACTACCTGCAAACATGCCCAGGTCTCCCTCAATCTCATTAAAACAACAACAAAACTCTTCACTTTTTCTTGCAATCACCTCAGACTGTTATCTTGTATTCTCTTCTTTCCTTCACAAGCAAAATCCTAAAAAAAAAAAAAAAAGAAAGAAAGAAATTTATCCCCATTTCCCCCATTTTCCCACCTTCCACTCACTTCTCACTTCCTCTAAATCTGCTTTCCAGTCTCACCATTTGAATGTAACTGTTCTCTCCAAGGTTACTGATGATCTCTGAACTGCTATATCCAGTGACCTTTTCATTGTTTTTCCTTCTTCACCTTCTTGCAGCAATTAACACTCTCACTCATCCCTTAGCCTGGGTACTATTGCTTTCTTTGCATCCATGATACTGATTTGTCTGGGTTCTCCTACAGCCTATCTGACCGCTCCTTCTTAGTCTGTTTTGCCGGGTTATCATCACCTTCACACAAATATAGGAGTCCTTCATGGCTCTGTCCTGGGTTCCCTTCTCTTCTCTCTATACTCTCTCCCTTGGATCTCATCAGTTTTCATGGGTTTAATTATCATGTCTATATAGTCCCAAATCTATATATGTATCCATAAACTCTTTTTGCTTCCATTCTATACTGACAACTAAATGATAGACATCTCTACTGGTCCTCTAATAAGAATGTTAAACTCAATATGTACTAACCAAAACTCATTTACTCCAAAAATCTCTCCCTCCTTCAAACTTCTCTGTTTCTTTTGATGGTACCACCCTCCTTCCAGTCACTCAGATTCACAACCTCAGAGTCTTGCTTGCCTCCTCCCTCTTCCTCAAGCCCCATCTTCAAATAGTTGCAAAGTCTCATCAATTCTATCTCTGCAATATGTCAAATATGTTACCTTCTTTTTATTCACACAGCCTTTATTCTAGTTTAAGTCCTATTAGTCTCTTACCTCAACTATGGTGGCAATGGCCCCCTCATTGCTCTCCCTACCTCATTTCTATTCACCCCAATCCAACCTCCACATACCTGCTGAAGTGATTTTCCTAAAGAAGAGATCTAATCATATAATCCCCTTCTCAATAAACTTAATTCACTATTACCTCTAGGATTTTATATATATATATATATATATATATATATATATATATATATATATATATATACACACATATATATACATATATATATACATATATATATGTATGTGTGTGTATTTGTATGTATATGTATGTATGTATTTGTATGTGTATGTATATGTATATGTATATACACACATATATCTCAAAACTCCTTGGTTTATCCTTTAAAGCTTATCACAAAAAGGCCCTTTCCTATCTTCCCGGTCACCGTATATACTACTCTCCTTCACACAGTCTGACAGTCGAACCTGTTCTTCACATACAATGTTCTATTTCCCTTCTCAGCCAGTGCCTTTCCACAGACTATCCTCTATAGCCAGAGTGCTCTCCCTCAATACCTTTGCCTTTTAGAACATCTGGTTTGATTAAAGATGCGGCTTGAGCACCACCCTCTAAAGGAGGTCTTCAAAAGTTAACTTTTATCTACTTTTTGTACATCTTATTGTCATATAACTGTATCTGTCTATGTTTTCTTTCCGATTAGAATGTAAGCTCCTTGTGGGCAAGGTCTACTCTCCCATTTGTCTTTGTGTGCCTAACACTTAGCATAGTGTCTAGCAAAAAGTAAGAGCTTCATAAATGCCTGTTGATCTACTGATTAAATTAGGAACATTTGGAGAATTGTGCCATTTATAAAGGAGCCCTCTTCAGTTTGGACTCTGTGCTAGGTCTTAGCCATACAGCTAGCATATCTTTCCCTGTTTATGCCTCCCTTGATATTAACAATCAGAAAGGCATTATTCTTCTTCTGGGTCATGAGACCAACAAAATGGAAGGCTAGACATTTTCTCTGATCCTCATGACCTCTCCAAAACAAAAATTATACACCAAAGATGAAGCAACTTCAGTTATCTCCGTGGTCTGGGATATCCAGAATTCAAAAGAAGGAGGTAAAAAAAAAAACAAAAAAACCATGAGCTGATGGTTACTTTGAACTCATTCAATTCCTTCTCTCTCACCTCCCATGCTACTGACAGTGAGGCTTCATTAGATGACCACCTGACTCATGGGCTTGCAACAACCCCACCCTCTAGTACTGTGGAGACTTCAGCTCCAGGCTGTGGAAGTTTGCTAAGGTCATGACAGAGAAGCAGTCCTGGGGCAACTCTTCAAGAACAGATGTTTGCTGGGGATTTTATTAAATAGTGAGAACTTCAGCGGTTCTTCCAGAGTAGAAGCTTTCTTGGGACCCCAACAGACAACAAGTGCCACAGTGGACAACCCTGTAGCAGCTGCACTGAAAAGCTCTGAATTACTGCTGCTAGGCCAGAGAACTGAGAAACATAACAGTGAAACATGTCACCATGTGTGGGGAAGTTTGGGGTGGGGGGTGCTATGTAGCATTCCAGTAAGACTGAGTGAAAGAGCTCAGTATCCAGCTGGAGTCAGTTCTGTCTATCCAAAAGTTACTTAGGGCAGAGACCTAGGCTGGTGAATTGTGAATTGCCCAGTCTGGGAGGGTGCTGAGAAGCTCTGATATCCAGCCTCCAAGGCAATCAGCATCAGGGAGGAGAGAGTCAGAAAGTAAGCAATAGAGGGGAATGAAGTGGGGAGAGGAAGATTGAAATTATCAACTATCTCAGGAAGAAGAAAATTCAAAGACCTTGAAAATAAACAGATAAATCAACAAGGAAAACAGAAGGAAATATGGTCTCCAGATCTAGTAAACAAATTCAGGCTTCTGTGACTAAATTCTGCAAAATAAAGAAGTTTAATTGAATACTTGATAAGACAGAGGACGCTGCGGAATATGAGAACATGAACCCACAATGCACTTTTCCTGAGTGGTTCTAAAGAGAAACGAAAACTATGAGGGCAGAATTTATGGCTTGCATAGCAAAAATAATGGGCAGAATTTTAAAAAATGGAATCTATGATGATAAAGTCACCAAAGAAAAAACAGAGAGAACAACAGATTGGGAATGAAAATATACAAGAGTGAAGGACAATCAAGAAGAAGAGAAGTAAAAAGGAAAAATCATATTTAAAGAAGACAAGCTTACTATGGAAACAAAACATACTGATCTCAAAGAAAGGATGCATAGAAACAGCCTAAGACTCTCAAGTCTCCCAAAAGAACACATCAAGTTGAAAAATCTGAACTTTGTAATACAAGAAATAGTACAAGAGACTGCTCAGGATTTCTGAACACAGAAAATGAAATACCAGTTGAAAGAATTCATAGATTACCTCCAGAAAAGCATTATCTTTGTTTTGTCTATCAAGCAATCTTATATGCTCTTAACAAATATACAGGGGTTACCTAGTTAAAAGAGAGCATTTAAATATGCATGTTGTTCTACCGAATTGAATATGGTCAAAAAACAACAGACACAATGGGATCCTGTCCTACATTTTTCCATCAGTTGTGTGACTTTAAAGTTGTGGAAGGTTGTAGAATATAATTTTTTTTAAAGGTCTGCCTATTTCTCCCATATTTTTATCAAAGGCATCCTCTGTACATACATAAATTATTCTTATAAAGAGTTTATGAAAATGAGAAAGTAGACACATGGGTTGTTAATTATTAATATCTCCTCAATTTCCTTTTTCAGGAACAAAAATATGGATGAATTTTTTTCTGATCATTCCCTATCTTGCCTTCTTTCAGATATCTTGAGAAAAAAATCTCTTAAATGCCCTCAAAATTGTATCCCCTCCCACACAGACCTATGCTGTGTGTGTTTGGTTTGGTCCAGTAACTCATCCCATCTTTTTCTTTAGTGCTATTTCTGTATCTTTATTAAGAGTAGCAGGGGGGAGGGGGGAGCGGCTAGGTGGCACAGTGCATAGAGCATGAGCCCTGGAGTCAGGAGAACCTGAGTTTAAATCCAGCCTCAGACACTTAACACACACACACACACACACACACACACACACACACACACACACACACCCCACAAAAAAAAAAGATTCTGGAATCCAACCTGCCAAAGCTGAAGTTTGTCCCTTTTTCCACCTTCCTTTGTCACACCTACCTCAACAACAACAACAACAACAATAAATCTGCCTAACAGACTACTCTAATCAGGTCACTACCCTACTAAAAATCCTTTAGTGAATGGTTCAGTTATAAAGTTTTGTGTTCCAAAGTCCTTTCCAGGTCCTTTATTCTGTGTTCTAAGGTTTCTTCTGGTTCTCGAATTCTATGTTCTAAGGTTTCTTCTGGTTCTCAAATTCTATGTTCTAAGGTCCCTTCTGGCTTTAGTAGTTTATAATTCAATACAGAATTGTTTTTTTCAGATACAGAGGAAAGACCCAAGCAAAAAAAGGTAATAATGGATGGGGGATATTAAGGAAGATGATGGAGAAAAAGAGATGATTACAGAAAATGACTTTTTTCCATCAGAGACTAAGATAATTTTACTCAGTCTCACTTGCTATCTATAGTAACAACTGGAATTTATACAAGTGTCCCAAGCTACTTAATATTTAAGCTTTAAAATGCACTGAGACTTGTGGGATACCCTGCGGAGCATGGGAAAATTTAAACAGCATTTTACAAACATTATCCCATTTAGATCCTTAAAACAACCCCTAGTTGTCATCATCATCTCCATTTCACAGACGTGGAAATGGAAACTCGGAGTTAAGAGATTAAGACTAAGATTTATAAGCCCAAAGCTAGTATCAGAGACAGAATTCAAACGTAGGTCTCCTTGACTGCAGGCCCAGTCACTGAACCATTCACTGTACCACACTGCCTCTAGGTCAGCAAATGATTAAGTCATGAAAGAAAAAATAATCTAAGCCTCTGGTCATGCTTTGCTCTGCGTCTCTTTAGAAAGCCAGCATCACTGACATTGGTCTTTGACTTACTAGAACATCCCTGATTTTCCAAACTGCAGAGTCAGAATGGCATGGGCCAGAGAGTTTTTGTGCTCCTGTTACAGGGCTTGATGTAAGCACCTAATCATTTGGACATTTTCCTGGATGGATGGACAATGGCAAAAGTGGACACCATCTTTGTTCTTCCTCCTCTTAGAGTAACACAGTACACTACCCTCTCCAGGCAGGAGCCAACTTCAACCTTGACTGGCTAAAGCAGTGGTTCTCAACCTGTGGGTTATGTTCAATTTGTAACAATGAAAATACATTCTGCATATCAGATATTTACATTACAATTCATAACAGTAGCAAAATTACAGTTATGAAGTAGCAACAAAAATAATTTTATGGTTATGGGTCACCACAACATGAGGAACTGTATTAAAGGGTCATGGCATTAGGAAGGTTGAGAACCACTGAGCTAGAGAAACACACAATGGCAACTTTGCTGAAAAGCTTCAGATTCTTGGAATTGAAATCCTGGACCCTCCAAGAATCAGCATCATGTCTCAAAGGTCCCCGTGGGAGAGACCTATAATTACTTTGGGTAGATTGAATGCCTCTGAAAAAAGAAAGGGGGAGGGGAGGGGAGAGACAATTAGCAATGTTTTCCAGTCAGTAGGTATTTCTCTGAAAGAGACCTCCAGCCCAGAGACGCTGTAATTAGGACTTTTTGTAATAACAGGTTCGGTATCTCCAGCTCCCTGTCAGAAAGAAAAATCCATCTTATCAATAATTGTAGGTTTGGGTGTCTCTGAAATGTTCTAAGTGTTGTTCCTTTCCGCTAGGCCATACCTTTGCAGGGAGAGCTGGCAGGGATTTCCACAAGGGGAATGTACTTCCCTCTGGTGTGGGAAGGGAAAGAAAAGAAAGGAGTGAGGAGAGGAGGGAAGAGGTGGTGAGAAAGAGGAAATCATTTGCCACCTTCTAGGAAACAGTTTTTGGGATGAAGCCAAGACCAAGGCCTGGAGCAGCACCTTGAGAAGGGGAGAAAGGGGCAAAAATCTCCTGCTCCCCTCCCCCATCAGCTGTGATGAACAGGAGCAAGGTCCGATGGAAAGCATGCTGGCTGTCTCTACAGTCAGAAAACTCATATTTGAATCCTGTCTCTGACCCTTGCTACCTGTGTGACTATGAGCCAGTCATTTTACTTCCATGAGCCTGTTTCCTCAACTGTAAAATGAGAGGATTGGACAAGATAGAATTGGTGGTCCCACTTCTCCCTTTCATCTCCTGACTTCCAGTGGGACCTGGGCCACTTCCAGGAGCTAGCTGCCTGCCTGGGACTAGATGCTCTCCCTTCTGGCTCCTCCTGGCTCTGCCCAGGATCCATATCTCCAGAGCTATGCCCAAGAGTGTCTACCATTTTTAACGCTCAATATGATGGAGCTATAAGAGAAAGGCAACAAATGAGACAGTAAAAGGCATTTTATGGATCTGTCATCTCATGAATGTGGAGCAGCAGTCCTCAGGTGTGCTGTCATGATTAGCAACCTTCTTTTCTGTGTCCTCCTATAAATCCTCCAGAGAGCATCTCCCCAACCCTTCTTCTAGCTCAGGCTTTTGTTGTTGTTTGTTTGAGTCTGAATTTGTTCTATCATTAGTATACAGCACATCCAGTGAGGAAACTCCTATTTAGATTAACAATGGGGTGCATTGCCCTAAACCTAGAGGAGTCTTAGAAAGTTGTCAGAGGACACTGAGAAGTGATTTGATTTACCCAGGGTCACACAGCCAATATGTCAGAGGTAGGATTTGAACTTGGGTCTTCTTGTTTCATGGACCTGTTCTGTAGCCATTCTACCATGTTTCCTCTCTCTCTCTTTCTCCCTCTCTCTCTCTTTCTCTCTCTCTCTCTCTCTCTCTCTCTCTCTCTCTCTCTCTCTCTCTCCAAAAGAAAAACTATGTTTTTAGACTATATTCCTCAAGTTATTCAGAGACTACTCATGACCAGATCCCGCTACTGATAGTCATGGGAGCGCTGACCTGCTCTATTTCAGACCTTGGACAGGTTTGTCCCTCCTTAGGCAATTTACTTCCTGACCTCCTTTGCTGGGGGAGAGGAGAGATGCTTACCATATTAATGCCTCACTTGGTGTGCTCACCCTAAGTTCTGAGCTCACTGCAGCTCAGAATCCTCAAGCTCAAGAAATGGATAGCACAGTATATAGAGCACTGGGTTTGGAGTCAGGATGACCTGAGTTCTAATCTTGCCTTAGATACTTACTAGCTATATGATTCTATAATGCTAATCATGACAGCACACCTGAGGACTGCTGCAGTGAATAATTTCAAGGGTCTAATCCTATAGTATAATGAACTCTCTATTCATTCAGCAATAAACTAAAGCATAACATTTACAAAACATAACAACTTATTACTAAGGTGGTTCCATAATCTTAAACAAAACACATCAATCAGTATATCTTAGAGCATTCCTCAGAATCCCCACACAGCATATATTACTGCATTCAGTAACAGTCTCCAAAATACTTGTTCGCACAAGCAGGAGGTCCAAGGCCAGAGTCTTCCCTAGCACAACGTATCATCCTTAACGGGTAGCAGAAAACACAAACCCCATCCACCCCTAGGTCACAATAAGTTACAATCTCCTCAATCAATACACAGCGTCCAAGTAAAGTCCTCTGCCGTCTTGACTAGAGGCTAACTTTCAAACGCCATGGCTCTTCCTCTGTGGGCAGATTCAAACTCAGGAAGATGAGTCTTCCTGACTCCAGGCCTGGCACTCTCTCCACTGAGCCACCTACCTGCCCTAAGTAAAAGGCTTAGCTACTCTCATCAACACAATGATCCAAGACAATCTCAAAGGACTCATAATGAAAAATGCTATCCACCTCCAGAGAGAAATATGATAAATTCTGAGTGCCAATTAAAGCATAATTTTTTCACTTTACTTTTCTTGCTTTTTTTTTGAAACATGACTAATATGGAAATATGTCTTGCATGATTTCACATAAGTAATTGTTATCATATTAATTGCTTTTCCAGTGGGTGGAGAAGGGGCTTTAGGGAAGAACAGAATTTGGACCTCAGTTTTTTAATATCAAAAATGATAAATCATAATTTTTTATGAATAAAAAGACAAAAATTATTTGTGAATCAAACTTCTGTAAATTCGATTCAGTTTAGGTAAGCTTTATTGGGTGTTTCTACCTATGCTGGGCTTGGAGTCAAGAAAAGGTATTCAAATCCTATCTGTGACACTTGATACCTGTATGACCATGGGAAAGTCATTTAAACCTCTCTGTGTGCCTCAGGTAACTCCCTTAAAAATTATCTACTAAGTCATAATGGGTCACCATCTGTGTTGAGGGAGGGAGTTCCCAAACCAGGAGAGCCCTATCTGAAATAAAAAATCCTTTATGTATTCACATACTGTATACAATACACTTTTCTAAATTTGTTCAAGTTTTAAATACATTCTTTAAAAGAATTCTTTCAGGGATGTTTCGATATGTAGGGAGTTGATCAGGAGAACCTTAATGAATTTACTGGGAGCTGAGCCTTTGATTGTATCTTTCTATGAAGGGTGTGGACTTGCAGCTTGGCACCTGGTTCAGAAGATTAAGGATATCTTCTAGGCCTGGGGACTTGTCAACCTTTTACATCTCATTAAGAAAGTTTGATTGCCTCAGCTAGAGATGACTCCAACTTCTAGGGTGCTATCACCCTCAGAAAGGAGAGGCAGAGGCTATGGCCCCAGGAGAAGAGAGAGTCACATGACCTAGTCTCTTGCATAATAGAGGGAGGAGTTCCTAGACCCAGAGGTCTCAGAGGCAGCAGTAATGGACAGGGCAACCATATGGTCAAGTAAGCTAGAGCAGGTGGTCATGCAGTTGGAGAGCTAGCAGGAGAACAGGGAGCCACAAATCAGAAAAACCAGGAAACCCTGGACTTCACTTCTCCCATACCCCAAATTAGCATGTAGTTCATTATTGATGATGCAAGCAGAGTAGGAAGGAGTTGCCACTATAGTAACCTCAAGTACACCTCCTCCTAGGGGGAATTCAGGCCCTCAGTAGTATAGCAGTTCCCTAGGGACCTAACTCTCAAGCAGCCCCAAGTTTGTTTTCCTTCTTATAGAACACCAAACCACAGTAAAGAGATTTTTTTTTAAAAAAGGAAGATTCTTAGGCCCTTATCAGGAGGAGAAGGAAAGTGGAACTCATCAGAAAGGAAGAACAATTATTTGTATGGTATATTTTCACTGGGGAAAAAATTGAAACTGTCCTGTACCCAAAATATGTTATTTCCTCACATGCTTGCCCAGAAGCTAGGGATCTTTTACTCACATGTCTTGAGATCTAAACAGGAGTCTAGATTCTGAAGTTCCCAAGGGAAATCTTGGGTGGGAAAACAAACCAAGGTAGTAAGATTTTGATAGGCACTCCCCTAGAATCAAATCTAGTCTGTATAATCCTATTGCTTTGGGTTCACTTTAACATCAACTTACACGTGAAATTTTCAGAGTATTTTTAACCATCAAGGAATTGTCTCACTATGGATAAGAATAATAATAGCATTTATGTAGATAAGATAACTATTTGTTATCTTATTTGATCCTCACAACAATCCATAGGTAAGTACTATTATTATCCCCATTTTACAGGTGAGAAAACAGACTGAGAGAGGTTAATTGACTTGCCCAGGATCACACAGTCCATAAGTAACATTGTCTTCCTGACTCCAAGTCTTGCACTGCCTCCACTAGACCACATAACTAAGTGGAATTATTTTTTTTTAGTGTCTGGACTATTAGGCTCTGCTCTGGGTGGCATGCTTAAAAAGGGACATTGACTAGCTGGAGTATGACCACAAGGAGATCATGATGACAAGTGAATGAAAAGCCATGTGAGAAATAGCTGAAGGAATTTAAGGGGTTCGTTATAAAGAAGAGATACTTTTTAGGAGGTGGAGAGGGATCTAATTGTTGTCATCAATTATTTCAAGGGTTATCACATCAAAGAAATTAGACATCTACATTCTGTGTCATTCCAGAGGGCAGCTAAAGAACCAGCAAGTAGAAGTTATAGGAAGGCTGATTTTGGCTTAATTTAAGGAATAACTTCCTCATGATTAGAGCCAACTGAATGGGCTACCTTGTTAGAGAGTAAGTTCACTGTCACAAGAGGTATTCAAGAAACTAAATGACTGTCATTGATGTTATAGAGGAGATTCTTACATTGGAAAGAAGATTATACCAGATGATATAGAAGGTATTTTTCAATAATAAGATTCTATTTGTTAAATTTGAAAATTCAAAGGTCAAATAATACTTAAAGGGGGCAGAGTCAAGATGGCAGCGTAGAAGCAGGAGAACTCTGTGACTCCCACTATAACCACCTCAAATACCTATAAAATATGACTCTAAACAAGTTTTAAAGCTCCAGAACTCACAAAATTACAGAAAAACACATCTCCCACTGGAGGCAGCCCAGCAGGTGGGATGGGAAGGGCTCAATGCAGAGTGCTGGGAGCTGAGTCCAGCCTGGCCTGAAACCACGGCTTAGCCCTGGGGTTGGCCAGGACAAGCCCTGGCTGGAGCCTTCAGGAGAGTGGATCACCAGCAGCTGTGGCAGTTTCCAGACTTATCAACCCATAAGCAACAAGGACAAAGTGAAAGGTCAGTGGAACTCAGCTAAATTTGGGGGAGAAAAGTGGGTCCAGCCTTCTGCCTGCAGGGTAAGAAAGCAGCAGAAGGGGCGGCCACCTCCACATGGCTGCTTCAGAGCTTGCGGCCTGCAGATTGCAGGGTGGCCAAGCAATCATTCAGAGGCTAAGTGCTCTTGCCTTAACCGGCCTGGATCGGGATCGCAGTCTTGGGTGGTGGTCCTGAGGTGTGTTTTCAGTGAGCCAAAGCTGGTGGGGGCTGCAGAGACTGCACCTCCTAATAGCTCTAGCAGCTGTGAAAA
>CM053583.1:370024282-370110490 GCA_028627135.1 Pseudochirops cupreus | reverse complement strand
CTCTCCATATGCAATTAAAATATTCAAGCCTCAAACCTTTTTATTTAAAAAATTAAATTAGTTTTTTAAAATTATCAAGCTTTCTCCTCCTCCTCTTCCTCCTCTTCCTCCTCCTCCTCCTCCTCCTTCTTCTCCTCCTTCTTCTTCTTCTTCTTCTTCTTCTTCTTCTTCTTCTTCTTCTTCTTCTTCTTCTTCTTCTCCTTCTATAAATACTAGCAATAATAAACAAAACCTAATAAGGAAGAATATGATATTTACCTATCTTGAATGCTGGGACTTATGGGAAAGAAAGTTTTCTTAAAGAAAGGTGAAGAAAGATGGAAGATTTGTGGGGATTCTAAAGAATTTTCTAGCAACCTCCAAGGGTATTAAAGGTAGATCAACCAACAATGTATCAAATGCCTACTATGTGCCTAGCAGAGTGCCAGGCATTAGGGATACAAAGATAGAAATGTAACCATTTCTTCTCTCTAGAGACAATTTGTACACACAAGTATGGTGGAGAGTTTACTTGGGGATCTAAATCAATTAAGTCCCCTTAATGCATTCATTAAGATCATGGCCCTAAGGGACAGATAACAGAAGAGTTAAAGTAGTAAGAGGGCACACTCCCTGAGTAGCCAATTCTGTAACCAGTCAGTCAGCCTGCTATGTGCCAAGCACTGGGCTAAGCACTGATGTCAAACCAGAAGTGACCCCATTCATAGCTCACAAAGGAAACACAAAGAAATAGTCCTCCTTTAGGAGATTTAAAGAAGTTCCACCATCAACTTAATGGAACCATAGGGCAGCTAGTCATTGGTAGCTAACATATCAGCATTGTCCTTGGTGGCCTTCAAAAAACCAGACATGCTCTACAGTCACACACTGGAGTCAGGCAAGATAAGAGGACCTTTGTCAGTTGAAAGAAATTCATCCCTAGTAGTCAAAAGAAGAGTCACCTATGAAAGAGGAACCCAGCCCTTGAGAAGGAAGCTTTACTTCTGGGGTAAGGAAGTATTCTTCCCTCCTATCCTGCCCCATCAGCAATGGGGTCTTGCAGAGGAACAAATCACCCAGTAGATATAACCAGCAGAGAGCAGGACCAGAATCCATCTATGAAGCTGAGACAGGATTAACCCTGGCAGTCAGAAATTTAACAGTGAGGGGACCAATCCCAGGGAAGCTAGGTGAGTGACCTACCTAACAGAAAGACCCTGCAGTCAAGGAGGGAGAAGGGAGAGACGTCCACAAAAAGAGAATGTACTTGAGGGCCTTGAAGGACCACATTAGACATGAGTTGCTTTGGCCACATGTTTTTCCCAAGTGTGTCTCTACAAGTGTGTATCCTAACTCTTGCTCTCTACTACTTTGTTCACTCATGCCACTGACACAGTATTTGTGGAAAAATGTGCCCCAGGTTTATAAGGGGAATTACAATTATAAGGAGAAAGTTTATGCTGCAACATTAGAGCAAATGTCTTGAGCTAATTGTGTGAACTTATTGACAATTGAAACTAAACCCATCAGTGGGGTCTTGTGATCTACGGTTTTAGAAATGTTGAGTACCTTTAACCCAGGTTAGTCACCCAATGAGGGCATCTAGGTGGCTCAACAGGTAGAGTGCCAGGCCTGGGGTCAGGAAGACTCACCTTCCTGAGCTCAAATCTGGCCTCAGATACTTCCTAGCTGTGTGACCCTGGGCAAGTCACTTAACCCTGTTTGCCTCAGTTTCCTCATCTATAAAATGAACTGGAGAAGGAAACGACAAGCCACTCTAGTATCTTTGCTAAAAAAAACTCCAAATGGTGTCACAGAGAGGTGGACCCTACTGAAACAACTGAAGCAACCCATTAAAGAACTCAATATTCAAGTAAGAGTAATAGGGATAGCCAAAATGAGGTACTACAAAATATAAAGATAGTAAATCCAAGGTAATTTGGCAGTGGGGAACAATAGCAATTGAAGAATCAGGAAAGGCTTCATGTAAGAGATGACACTTGAGCTAAGCTTTGAAGGAAGCTAGGTATCCTATAGAGGAGGAAGAAGTATATTCCAGGTGTGAGGGACAGCCTATGCAAAGGGGTGGAGACATCCATCTCCCCGGACATAGACAGGGTGAAAGCAGGAACCGAGTGTTACCTAAGTTAGATCCTCCTAGTATGTTGAACTGAGTTGAGTTATTATCTTCTCTTAGCTGGGGTTTGCTCCACCCCAGCCAGAGAGGAGAGAGACTGGAGTATACCACAGGAATCCCCTTGCCACCTGTGAATTGTGACTTAAGCTAGGCATGGGCCTGAGGGGAAAGAAGTAATTTCCCCATCCATACCCCCCAAGTCCCCTACTTAACAGGTTCTTGTCTTTTCTCTTCTAAGGCTGTTACCCACATGGCCTCCGGAGGTTGGTAGGGGGCCTTCCTCCCTAGTTGTAATATCATTATTGTCATCTAGAGAGCTCCCAGATCAGCCTTTATTCAATCAGATTAGCTCTAGGGCTAGGGTGGGTGGGGTGGGGTGGAGTGGGATGGTATGTTTTTTTCCAAGGGGAAGAGAAAGGTGGGGATACCTGCTGGCCTTGTAGCTCCTTAATAATGATTTGGAGGATTAATTAGTCTGTGTTTTATGAAGCACTTTGAAGATAAAAATGCTAGGTATTCTCTTCTTATCAGGCAGATTATAACTTTGAGTCACTAAAATAGGCTTATGTCCACACCTAGCTGAATTTATCAGGAATAAGCTTCTACTTCACACTTGTTTTTCAAGAAAAGCTCACTTCTGGAACTCTGTCTTTCAAAAGGTAAGGTGACTTGGTTTCTCTTTTCCCCAGGGTACTGGACACTCCCCAAAATGGATTTCGGGACCTCGAAGAAAGCAATGTTTTATTCTGATCCACTTTGCTCCAGGAGAGGACAGGGTGATTCCTTAAAAAGAGGTCCATGAAGTCTCTTAGGAAATGAAGGAATGGGCTCTCCTTGTTGGACCCTGTTTTTCAACAGACTCCTCTTGAGGGGACCACCCAGCCAGCCAGATCAACTATCACTCTGCTGGAGGAACACTTTGGTCTGGAACGGAGGAAACAGTTCACACCAGTTATACTATGGAAATGCCAGCTTTGAGTGAGCAATAGAATTTCTTCCCATTTTGTTTTTTCCCTTTTTAATCCACAGTCTCTCATACTATTGCACAAAAAAAAAAAGGACAAAGTTAGGGCCCCGCCTTGGGACAATGAAATGCCTTTTTGCCTCAGTTCCACCTCAGCCCAGCCTAGACCCTGGAAAGATTTCTTGGGAGGGGAGTGAACACAGACTGGGTAGGAATGCGGTTAGAGACAATGAGAGATAATGAGAGCTTCTTAGATGGTTATTGGTCCCCCAATTCCCAACTCAGCACGGGACCCTTCCAACCCAAGACTCTGACGCTGATGAACTGAAATCAACGTGTGGGAAGTTGTGGTCATTTTTCTCCCTCAAGTCCACTCCAGAGGTAAGGGGCAGCCCCATTGGGGAGGGTAGTCAAAGACAGAGGTGGCACTGGTGGAGGACACTTAGAATGGAAGGATCGATCATTCTAGAATCAAAGAACTTGGATTTGAATCTTCTGTGTGCAACTCTGCAACTACTACCTGGGTGACCCAAGCACATGACTTTACCCACTCTGAGACTCAGTTTCCCCATCTGTAAAATAAAAGGACTGAACTTGATGATTAGATCAGTGGAGTGCCCCCTTGTGAGCTGGGAGGGTAAGGAAAGCACACCTCGGGTCTGGCTTGGCAAAGCTTTCTTGATGAAAAAAGGAGGAACTTGGCAGGTGGGGTTTGGCAAGGGGAGATTCCACCAGCTTTCATGGGGCTTCAAAAGTTTGGCAGCACCTTGCAAAATGTTCAGGGCCTTTCAGAGCCTTGGCAACAGCAAACAGGCCTAGTGGTTGTAAAATCTCAAGTTGGGAATTTACTCTCCCCCTTTGAGTTTTGTTGTTCCTTCTTTCCTCCCTCGTTCCCTTCTCCTGGCGGTACCTGTGAGGTGGCAGGTGGGCCTCAGACCAG
Organism: Pseudochirops cupreus; assembly: GCA_028627135.1. Taxonomy (NCBI): domain Eukaryota; kingdom Metazoa; phylum Chordata; class Mammalia; order Diprotodontia; family Pseudocheiridae; genus Pseudochirops; species Pseudochirops cupreus. Next base: position 370,106,470 of record CM053583.1, on the reverse strand, counting down.
TGCCTGTTATCGTCTCCAGGTGAGACCTGGGCCTCCCACCGAGGGAAGGAGAGGCAAGGTAGGGAAGAGGAGATGAGAGGCCAGCTGGGACAACTTCCACTGGGCCTGTTTATGGCAGGAAGGGTATGGGAAGAGAGGCCCCCCTCACCACTTAGGGCTTCTGGCCATATCCAACCCGATCTGCACCTGGCATTCAGGGAGGCTGAGATATCTCAGGCAAAGGTTTCCATGAAACCAGAACATTTTTCTCTTGATCCTTCCCTACCCCTATTCCTTGATATCTCTCTCAGCCCCTTCATTCATCTCAATAAGTTTTGAAAGAGAATAATTATAATAACAACAATGATAATAGCTTAATTTAGCTGAAGCTGGCTAGGGTCTCCAAATCTGCTCCAGACGCTTCTTCCAGAACACTGCCTTGCCTACAGAATCTAAGATAGCTGTTCTGAAATTTCCCTAGAGATCAATCAATCAATCAGTGAGTCAAGAAGCATTTGCTAGACATCTGCTCTAAAGGGCATGATGCTAGGCACTAGAGATATGGAGACAAAAATGAAATCATGCCTGTCCTCAAAGGGCTTACATTATATCAGTGAAAATAACATGTGCACATGTAAGCGGCATGTATGAAATACAGAGTAAATGCAAGGTGATTTTTTGAGAAGGAAGTGTTAGCATCTTGGGGAAGAAAGGGAAGGGGGAGATGCAGGTCAGGAAAGGCTTCGTAGGAGGGCCTACACTCCAACCAGGCCAGGAAGCTAGGTAATTTAAAAGGCAGAGGTGAGAAAGGGAAAAAAAAGACTAGTGTGGAGGGAATATAGTTTGGAAATCAATCTGAAAGCATTTATTTAGTGAATGTGTTAAACCAGTGGTTCTCAACCTTCCTAATGCCATGACCCTTTAATAATGTCATGACCCTTTAATAATGCCATGACCCTAATAACAACATGTGAACATATCTGCATGTGAGCAGACTCGCCTGGAGACTGATAGAGGAGTGGTGTCTCGGTTCCTAAGACCATTGAATATATGTGTTTTCCGATGGTCTTAGGCGACCCCTGTGACCCCTGTGAAAGGGTCATTCGACCCCCAAAGGGGTCGCAACCCACAGGTTGAGAACCTTTGTTAAACTCTAGGGAAACAGAAAGTCAGAAGCAGTCCCTGCCCTCAAGAAACTTACCTTCTACTGGGAGACAACATGGAAATAATTAAGTACAATAAGATATAATTACATAATATTCATTATATATAAACATTATAAATAGATATAATTATGAAAATATAAATTAGATGGGGGCTACTTTGTGCAACTCACTTTGTGATGTCACTGGTCCCTTTTGAAAATTAAGGCCAAACAACAAATTAGATGGAAAACAACCTTTAGGAAGAAAGATCTAGCATGTGGGGGGCTGGTAACAGTTTCCTAAGGCAGGTGATATTTGTGTTGAGTTTTGAAAGAAACCAGGGATTCTAAGAGTGAGAGACCTGAGGATATTCCAAGCATGGGGGCCTGCCGAACCAAAGATATTGAAAAGGGGTCACAGTTTTGTGCCTCCTCATTCACCTGCCCCAGTGATTCATTCTCCTTAGAAAGGCAGGAAGCTCTTCATGTCTATCTGAAATAGTTTCCATATCATAACCTCCTAGGTCGGCTAACACTAAAGACACTGTCGTCTTGGTCTGGCAGATAGAGAAGAAAGAAAATCCTAGGTACACATAATAGAAATGGAATTAGGTTGTGGAATCAGAAAACACGTTCAGTCAAAGACCACTGGATTTCTCATCAGAGGAGCTGGATTTGATTTCTTGCTACAAATGTGACCTTGGACAAGTGTGAACCTAAGTTTCCTTTTCTGTAAAAAAAAAGGGGTGGGGGTAGGCTACCCTTGCAGCTCTAAAGCTATGATAGGATATGATTTGCTACACGTATGATCTTGAGGAAGTAACTTCACCCCATCTATGAAATTAAGAGGCTGAGCTAGGATCCAACTTTTGTGGACTGGGGATTCACAGACTTTTTTCCCACATTCTTAATAATTATATTTCCACATTATTTATTTTGTGAACTTAAAAAATTTTTCAGAGAAGGGGTCCATAAGCTTCCCCAGACTGCCACAGGGATCCATGACACATAAAGGCTAAGAACCCCCAGACTGAGCAATGTTTAAGGTCCCTTCCAACTCCAGATTCTAGGAAGTCCTATGCATTCTGGCCTGAGGGATTCTAGCCAGGCAATTTGTCCACACAGCTGTTTGCTGTATGGACTAATTCGAGCCTATTGCCAGTCCGACTTGCATAGGGCTTGGAAGGCATGGAATCGGGCAGAAATTAAAGGGACCATACCTTTGGTTCTCAGTATGGATGCCCAACCCAAATCATCATATAACACAAAGAATGATTATAGGGTGCCAAGGTGGGGGTTGGGGAGATATGCTAGCCCTTTGAGGGCATCATGGCCTCCAGGAGTAATCGGTTACCCTCTCTGCCTTAAATCATCTTTGCCAGAGGAAGGGAGCACGCCATGTCAGGCTGTCCCTGCAGGCAGCCTATTTTCCAAAGTCATTTATCACCCAAAGCAATGTAAGGAATGTGGGAACAAGAAGTCCAGAGTTTCATTCAGGTAAGAGAGGGCCTCCAGGAGAAGAGAGGCAAGCAGCTCCTTGCAGAGAAGGGCCAGGCCTCCCTTTGCTCTTCCTCCCAAGCCTTTTTGGAGTTCCAACCACCCCACGCCAACCTCATTAGGACATAAAGATCGAGCAGCCATCTGGGGCCAGGAGGCCAATGGGACCAGTTCACCCCCTTTCTCTTTGCTGACTCATGACTTGCCAAGCTCAGCCCGGGGGGGGGGGGCAGAGGAGGGGGGAGCTCATAATTAAAATAATCATTTTCCCCAGAGGGATAAGTATTTGCCTTTCATGTAAACTCTTACCAAGAAGGCAGGCAGATGGTAAATGCAGCCCCATGAACCAAGCTGTGGTTAGGAGAGCACCTTGACAAACCAACATCTGTTGAGCTCTGGCTGTAAGGTAGTTTAAACTGGAATAGGTAGAGGGGAACTGCTCCCAAAGGTGGTTTCCTGAGCTGAAAAAAATAATGCTAATAACAGTGGCTGACAATTCCTGCACTTTACAACTTACAAAGTCTTTTATGTTGTCTCATGTGAGCCTCACAACAACCCTGTGAGGTAATGCAGATATTATTGCTCCCATTTTATGGATGAGGAAACTGAGGCTCAAAGAGGTTCTATGACTTGCCATTGTCAGAGGCAGGATTTGAATGCAGCATTTCCTGATTCCAGCTTCAGCAATCTGCAATTCTGGGCTGCATTTTTCAAGATGACTTTCCCGTGATCTCACAATAAATAAGTAGAAGAGCTGTGATTTGAACCTGGACGTTTTGACTCCAAGTCTAGCACTCTTCCCAGATGTAACCTCAAAGGTAACTGAAAACATTATTCTGTTTTTTGTTTTTGCTTTGTTCCCTAGTGCTTTTTTTTTTGATAAGCTTCTTTGAAATGCTTAGCACTCCACTCAGCGTCCTCTGAAGAACTAGAGGTGCTAGAGTCAGAGAAACCTTATACCAGGAGGTCATCTCAGACAGCTGTGCGGGCAGTGCTGGGCTCTGGGCAGATGCAAAGACCCCAGTGAGAACAGGTCCCTAGGAAGGTAACGACATGACTTCCTATAATAAAAGTCCCCTTTCTTCACACCCTCCAGATAAAAAGAAAAGCAGACCTAATCTCAGCTGGGTCAGAGATATTTGTTGGGGTTTTTTTAAATCTCATCTATGCCTGTACCCCAGGGGTGCTAGATTGAAAGCACAGGTAGGGACAAGCATGTGCACAGTCTTCTCCTAAGGCAACTAATAGTTAACACACTGAGGAGAGTGGGGGTGTGGCATTGAGCAGAGGGAAGGAGAGCAAAGGGAGAGAAATTAGAGCCAAATGAGGCTAATCAGCCCAGAATATTGTGTTGGCCAGAGCTGGTTTATGGATGTTTTAGGATAGGATCCCTATGCTTTGTAACTCAACAGTTCTGTACTCTAAAGGAATGTCCATGTTGAGGAAATCTTGGGTTTATCTCATACTTTTCCTTCCTTCTTTTCTTCCTTCTTTCCTTTTTTCCTTCCTTCTTTACTTCCTTCTTTTCTTCCTTCCTTCCTTCTTTCTCTCCTTTTTTCTTTCCTTCCTTCATTCATTTGTTTGTTTATTGGTCAGAGTTCTGATTTTAAGTGTTGGGAACTGCCTGGAAACTCCCTTTACCTCTGCAGATGGCCAACTTGTATGGGACATGATCATAAAGACTCACCAGGAGACCCTGAAATTAAGTGACTAGCCTAGCATGGCCCAGCCTGTGTACAGCAAAGATGAGACTTGGACCCAGGCCCAGTGCCATCCTCCACACACTGCCCCTCATCTTCCATTTAGTCACCAGTAAAGCCAGCCTTTGCTTTGGGGACATGCAAGCAAGAGATGAGAGATCCACAAAATTTGGGCATAGATATTCTAGTGAATCTGGGGGACTCCCACAAGCACCACCACTGAGGCTGAGCATTGAATAGTAACTGAGATCAAGAGAAAGAGGCCAACAGCCCCAAAGGGCTTTGGAACACAGACTGAGTAGAACATTGCCATGGGAGACTTTAACAGTAATCATAAGAAGTCACATTTCTAGTGCCGCACAGGTTGTAGCCAGGGTGTCTGATGGGGACTGCCCACAGCCAGAGTGGAACAGAGCCTTCCTCAAATGGGTCTATTCACTTCCTACTGGAGTGGATACAGCTCTGGACTTGCAGTCAACAACATCTGAATAATTACTAGCTAAGTGATCATGGGCAAGTCACTTAACTTGACTGAATCTCAGTTTCCTCATCTGTAAAATGAGAGATTTGATTTGATGGCCTCTGAGGGCCCCTCTAGCTCTAACTCCTGATCCTGGTGACCCACTCTGGAAGAGCTTGGCAGTGGTAGAAGTGAGATCACCACAAGTCTGGAGCCATTGGAAAGACAATGAAGTGCCCATCCTATGGGGACAGATGACACTTCCCCCTCTGGGTGCATGTGCCTGAAGAGACAGACTGGAGGGGTGTGATATAGGAGGGTAGAACTTGAAGAAGCTAAGTCAGACCCTGATGAGCCCTGGACAGAACCGAGGAGGTCTAAGTAGAGTGTGGCACAGTGCCTCAGGAGGGCTAGCAGGCGGGCGCAGCAGCTTTGGATGATTATGGGGGATTTTCAGGGGGAGACTCACTCATGAATTAGCCCAGCCTTGTCAGGCAGTGCTCTAAAGGAGAGGCAATGCCAAAAAGGGAGCCAGAAATAAGTTAACACCTGCACATAATTACCAAATGAGCTACCTTCTGGGAATTAGTTTTATCTTAATCTTTTATTTGGTTCCAAATAAAATTAGAGAGGAAGAGAGAGAGAGACAGAGAGACAGAGACAGACAGAGACAGAGACAGAGAAAGAGAGAGAAAGAGAGAGAGAGAGAGAGGGAGGGAGGGAGGGAGAATGACAAGCAAGATGGATGAAAAGAGAAGGAAAAAACATATATTCAGCTCAAGGGGCACTGGAAGGTTAGAGTAACATTAAGGAGATACTCCAGCTACTTTATTATTTTCAATGGAAAAGAAAATAATCTAATCCATGTATCTTCATGTAGAGTTCCAATCCAGTGTCCAATACATTTAAAATTCTTTTCTGCAGCTAATAAAGAGGTATGGGGGTGGGGGGAGTATGTGTGTGCCTGTGCCTGTGCGTGTATGTGTGTGTGCGTGTGCATGTGCGTGTGCGTGTGTGTGTGTGTGAGTGAGTGTGTGTGTGTGTGTGTGTGTGTGTGTGTGTGTGTGTGTGTGTGTGTGTGTACTATGTAGGCCCAGGAAAGGAACATCCCCAAACCCACAACACTGAGCTAGTTGATCCTCCCTCCCCAAGGACAAAGCAACAAATCCATTTCAGGACTTATAAAATCGCTAGTCCAGGAGCACTACAACTCTTCTCCCTTCTGTGCAAAGGAGAGAGAGACAAAGAGACACAGAGATACAGAGAGACAAAGAAACTTAAGTGCCATTAGCATACATGTCAAATTCCCCAAGTGGATCAGCAAGAGAAGAAATCCTTAAGGCAACTTTTCATAGCCCTCCACCTCCTCGACTTCCGAATATTAAAGATTATTTGGGCACTGATCTCTCCAAGCCCTACATCCCAATGTGTAAGGATGCCAACCCCTGGAATAAAGAGAATCATAAATGTAGGGCTGGGAGGGATCTCAGAGGTCATCTTGACAGAGCTTTCATTTTACAGTTGAGGAAACTGAGCCCCCCCAAAATTAAGTGACTTGCCAATGTTCACACAGGTAAGCCATTGCCTCTTGAGTTCCCAGTAGAGGAGACAGGGTCTTCAATATGGTGAGAAATAATAGGACAGGCTAGGTTCACTTGAATGCGTCTGAGTGTGTCTGGGACCTGGTAAGTATCTGTGGATGGAGTGGAAAGGTCTCCCTCCTAGCTCCCATTCAGTAATTTGTACTCAGATTCTCTGAGGCTTGTAGTTGATCTCATCCTATCCTGTCTCATCCCATCCCATCCCATCCCATCCCATCCTATCCTATTCTGTAGTACCTAGAACTGAAGGCACCTTAGAAATGAGCATTCTGTGGCATTTTGAGCTCTTCACATACACTTCTGACCACTGGAAAAAGATTTGTTTCTGGGATATAAGTGGCCTTGAAAATTACTGCAAGATCACAAGCCTAAGGCTGGAAAAGCTAGTGGTTTTGGTCTCCAAAGAAACTGTATAAAGTTAGTTTGGTTTGGTTTTTTCCTCCCTTTCAGTGAAGCCCAGACTGTAAAGCCCAGGATGGATTGTGTTCATCCAGCTTCTCTACTTCCCTGAAAGCTTGTCCTGGGTTATAAGGACATCACCATGTCCATCTGATGCCAACACTCCCTGGTGCCATAGGGGATACATACAGAAAACTCATCCACCAGCCGAAAAGGCACTGCGTACCCATATAGAGGTAGTTCAGTGTTGCTGTGGATAGAGCAATGGGCTTGGAGTCAGGAAAATCTGACCTCAGACACTTAAGTAGCTGTGTGACACTGACCAAGTCATTTAACCTCTGTTTTACTCAGTTCCCTCAACTGTAAAATGGAGATAATGTAAAAGCACATACCTCCCAGGGTTGTGAGGATCACATGAGATAATAATTGGGAAGAGCTTAGCAGAATTCCTGGAACATAGTAAGTGCTATATGACTGTTAACTATTATTATTAAGTTATTGAGTTATAATGGGAGGAACTGACATTGTACAAAGACCATACAGTAAGAGAAGCCAGAAGCTTGGGCTCAGATGAAAGAAGAGAATCAGAGATCCTTCCTGCCTTTCCTACTTCCTTCCTCCCCTCCTTCTCCCACTCCATAGCTCCTGCTCCCTCCAGCCATGGATTCTACCTTCCCAGGGTCACAATCAAAGAGAATGACCGCCCTCTCCAGCATCACCCTGGTGGGTGCTGTTCCACATGTTCCTTGCTTCCATTCCTAATCTAGTTGGTGTCTGTCATCTGTCTTTGAAACTGTTGGTAATTTCAGCCTGGCCCACTGATTTGGAAATGTATTTATCAGATGTTTATTCTGCCCTAAATGAAATTGGTTTGCCTTGCATTTGTCCTTAAAAGACCTTCCTCAAACTTTAAGCTCCCTACCCCTGCCCCCATCACAGCATTTACCAATTCTATTCTGTGGGAACCATAGACAAAGAGGATTTTGGTAGGTGGAGATGAGGAAGGAGAACATTCTAGGCATGGAGGAATATCCACCATCCACATTATAGAAGCAGGATCATAGGATCAGAGACCAGAAACAGAAAGGGACCTTAGAGGTCATCCAGTCCAACCCCCTCATCTTAAAAAGAAGGAAAGTGAGACTAAGTAAGGGGTGAAGTGACTCCCAAGGGCAAATAGGTAGGAAGAGGCAAGATAAAGCTTTGAAGCCAGCTCTTCTAACTCCAAACCCAGCACTTTTTCCATTGTGCCAAGAGAGGATACATCAAATATGAGGAGCAGCTTATGTGAAAGGCATTGGAGACTGTAGCCCTAGAGTCTGCATTCTCTACCCCATCCCCAATCCTTTTCACAAGTTTGTGGACTTTGCTAGACTCTTCTCAGCCTGTATCCTTCCATCTAGAAAAGAGTCTCATCCTTTTGGTCTGTCCTCACGCCCTCTTTCTTCCCCCAAATCCCCTGATTCCTAGTTTCCTACTTCTGGACTTTCCCCAGCTGCAGATGGATGACCTGGGCTGGTGAGGTGTAGACCTTGTTTTTGGTTTTGGCTTTGTTTTTACCCAGTGATGCTGGGCATTGAAATTAGAAACACTTCAGAGGCTGGGCATGCAGTTTCCCTTCCTTTTCTTCCTCCTCTTTCTCTTTCCTAACCTTATAGATTCATAAAATCACAAATAGGGAATTCACAGTCTGTGAGCTGGAAGGAAGTTCAGAAGCCATCTAGTCCACCCCCTAGCCCAAGAACTTTCTATACAAGTCTAAAGTCAATATAATGAATTTCCTCTACACTATTAAAATAATGATCTACAGAATGACTCCCCCACCCCACCTTCCAGGAAGGCATCCTGATGTTATAAAGGAAAACCACAATATTTGAAAAGTAGAGGCAATTTATAGGGACAGTCTAAAGAAAGCCTGAATAATTAAATGAGCAAAAGCCGTGTTAACATTGAGATAATGTAAAAGGCACAGATTATTTGGAGAACAGAATAAGTAAAAGCTAGTAATGAACAATATACCTCTGTTAAAGGGTAGAAGAAGTCAAAGTGGTCTTTAAAAGCTTTTAAAACATATTTGGGTCCTTAAGTCTGTCTATGAACTTAAGTTCAAGTGATATTTTCAGTTAGTTGGATTTCCTCTTCAACACTTACAATTCAATAGTAGGACTTTTTAAGGAATCTTGTTAATTTTACACTGTGACCACACCTGCCCTGTTATTTCAATGCATATCACCCATGCATACACTTTCCTCTGTGTATATATGTATATACAATGTGTATGAATACATATACACACGTGTATATATATATATATATATATATATGTGTGTGTGTGTGTATGTATACATGCATTTGTATATATACACACTTACATTCATTCACACATCAACAATGTCCTTCATGTTTGAAGATGACCAAAATGATATCACTATGTTGGAGTCAAGGTACAAAGTGTCTGACTGTGACTGATCAATCAGACCAATACAAGCTCAGAGGGCCCTGCCACAGGTCAAGCACAAATAATCCACATGAACATTTGGAGTGGAGATATCTCTAAATTTGTGCATCTCACGTTCCTTTCGAGCTCAGGCAATTCTGCTTTGCTTATAGAGCACAGTGCTTTCTTTGATGTGGTCATGCCATGCTGGGCGGGCCTGTGCCAGTGTCTCACACGTCTCACAATCAATTCCAAAGTTCTTCAGAGAGACCTTGAGAGTGTCCTTGTCTGACCTCCATGTAAACACTTGCCTCATGCAAGTTCTCTGTAAAATAGTCCTAGGTAAACACACGTTTGGCATTTGAACAATGTGACTGGCCCATCGGAGTTGTACTTTCTGCACAACTTTGAATGTTTGGCAGTTTGTTTTGAGTAAGCATCTCGGTGTCTGGAACATCATCCTGCCAGGCAATCTTCAGAATCTTCCTAAGATAATTCAAATGGAAGTAGTTCAGTTTTCTAGCATGGCGCTTGTAGACTGTCCGGTTTCATAAGGAAACAACAATGCAGTCAGTCAGCACATCAGCTCTGCAGACCTTCCATTTGGTAAGTAGCTGAATACCTCTGCTCTCCTGCACTTTCCTTTGCAGCCTCCCAAACACCGAGCTAGCTCTGACAATTCATGCATCAAGGTCACTATCAGTGTGTACAACCCTTGAAAGTATACTGCTGAGGTAAGCGAACTTACCCTCACCATTCAAAATATCTTCATGTGTTGTAACCAATGGTTCCACATATGGATGGCGTGATGCTGGCTGGTGCAGAATCTCTGTTTTCTTGGTTTTAAAATACATTCACACAAAGACCTGTGAGTTCATGTTGGTGTGAATAACTCCCTCTACCAACAGTTTATCTGCAATTTATAGTGTTAGAGAGTTGTCTGGGGGCATTGGGAAGTTAAGCAATTTGCCCGGAGTCACAGGTGGGTCTTGAACCCAGGACCTTCTGACTTCAAGGCCACCTCTTCACAATACGTGCTATCTACTATGCTATGCAGCCTTTCATAGATAGATCCATTAACCCATTTTTATTCCAGACTTTCCCTCCATATATTTAACACAGAGTTATTTGATTAAGCCAGATTCCAATGATTCTCTGCAGGTGCCACAAGGTCCTGGATCAGGCTTAGGAACATTGGCAAGACTCGGTTCAGACCATTTGTTGATAAGCCTCTACTGGAGGTATGACAGTGTGACATGGTGGGAAATGCCCTGGACTTGGAATCCAAGGACCTGAGTTCTACTTCTGACTCTCCTAAAAGTCTATTTGATCTTGGGCAGTCAACCAAACAAGCATTTATTAAGTACCTACTACATGCCAACTCTGTGCCAAGGGCTGAGAATACAGACAAAATTGAGACAGTTACTGAGGAGCTTACATTATATCAGTAGAGACAACATGTACAGACCTGGAATAACATACATAAATACACCTAAATCCACCTCTCTGAAACTTAGTTTCTTCATCTGTAAAATAAGATGTATGTTTGGACCGAATGATGTCTAAGGTTTTTTTCTGATCTGTATTTAGGACCCTATGAGAATAGCTGCCTTTTCCCTTCCAAATCAAAGTCTCTCTGTGACCAAAAAAAAAAAAATCAATAAAATAATTTAAAAAAAAAATTCTACCTGCTCCACCGAGAAAACTAGAGAAATGCTTACTGCCCTAAAAATAGGGAATTCTGTTTCAGTTCCAGGTATTTCAGTGACAGCCTCCCTATGGGATGTTCCAGAACATTCAACTTCCAAGACCCAAACAGGAAGCCCTTAGGCATGTGTAGTAGGAAAGAGCATTGGTTTGGGAATCAGAGAAACATCCTGGCTTTGCTTTTTAGGACCTGTGTGACCTCAAGAAGTTACTTTCACTTCTCTTCTTCTGTAAAATGGACTCAGGGATGTGCTACAGCCAGCTACAACAGGTTTGAGAGAACCAGTTGTGAAATTTGCAGAGTGAAACCTACACACCTCAGAAATCAACAAATGCTACCAATCAAGGCTCGATTTGTTGTTTTGTTTATTGATGAGACTGGAGAAAGTGACTGAGAAAATGGTAATGAAGCAGATTTAACTTAGAAGGGTCCTGGGAATACTTTGTCTCCCAGAGAGTCACTTGTTAAACATTTACCAGCACATCTCTGATTAGCCTAGATCAGTAATGTCAAACTCATCTAGAAACAGCCACTAAACCATATATGAGGATCTTTACAGACTGCATACTGACTTAGAAAATTACATCCTTATTGATGTTCTTTCATATTTTTAGTTAGTTTTTTTTCTTAATTTTCTTTTTGAGTTACGGAATAGCACAAACATTTTCATAGCATAGTGCCAGAAAAAAAGACAATTGTACATGGAACTATAAATCTACTATGCACAAGCTGCTATTCCTTCTAAATATACAACAAAAATATCATGTACATTTTTCTCCCCTTCTTCCACCATAGGCTACCATTAGACACAAATAGGTGTGTGTGTGTAAAAGTATTCTATACATCTATTTATCAGTTCTTTCTCTGGATACAGATAGCATCTTTCTTCACATATCCTTTATAATTAATTTGGGTATTTTTTTTAATTTATGATTTATTTAGTTTTACTTTTCAACATTCACTTTCATAAGATTTTGAGTTACAAATTTTCTCCCCATCTCTCCCCTACACCGCACCCCAAGATGGCAAGCATACTGAATACCCCTTCCCCCAATATGCCCTTTTTTATATCCCCCCATACTCCCCCTTACTTTCTTGTAGGTCAAGATAGATTTCTATACTCCATTGCCTGTATATCTTATTTCCTGGTTGCATGTAAAAACAATTTTTTTAACATTTTTTTTAAAACTTTGAGTTCCAGATTCTCTCCCTTCTCCCCTCCTCACCCACCCCCACTGAGAAGACAAGCAATTCAATATAGGTTATACATGTGTAGTTATGCAAAACATTTCCACAGTAGTTGTATTGTGAAAGGCTAACTATATTTCCTTCCATCCTATCCCATTCCCAATTTATTCTATTTTCTCCTTTGATCTTGTCCCTTTTCAAAAGTGTTTGCTTCTAACCACCCTCTCTCCCAATCTGCCCTCTCTTGTATCATCTCCCCTCTTATCCCCTTCCCCCAACTTTCCTGTAGGATAAGATACCCAATTGAATGTGTATGTTATTCCCTCCTTAAGTCATAATTTGGGTATCTATATAATAGACAAAATGACTTATTCATTCAAAGTTGTCCTTAAAACAGTATTGCTGTTACTGTATACAATATTCTCTTGGTTCTACTCATTTCACTCTTCATTATTTCATGCAAGTCTTTCCATGTTTTTCTAAGATCATTGAAATCATCATTTCTTAAGGCACAGTAGTATTCCTTCACAATCATATACCATAACTTGTTCAGTCATTCCCCAGTTGATGGGTGTTTCCCAATTACATTTTAATCTGGCTTGGGTTACATTGAGAGTGCTGTATCAGGCTGTGTGTTTGACAACCCTGTTCTAGAGGATCTTCCACCGCTTAAATGATTTTAGGGCTGTTATTGGTCAGCTCTTACCTTCAGTATTTGAGAAGCCTGGTACAGGCAGCACTAAAGGAGGAAAAGAAAAAAAGAAACAGAAGCACAGCAAAAAAGTGAAGCAAAACAAAACAAACAATGTGACAGCTCCCTTGAAGGAGTCACTGAAGCCAGAAATCCTGGGCTTCCTTCCCCTCGCCTTCTTTGGGAGAATTGAGTCCTGGCTTTAAATGATCAGGTCCATGTGGTTGGTGACATCAAATTTTTGCAGGTCGCAGTGATTGTCTCAATGTAGTGACCCTAAACAGGAGCAGCAGTAGGAATGTTAGGGCTATAGCAAGGATAATAACCATTTCTGCATAGTCACCAATCCTCATCTCAGGTCAGGGAAAATTGCCCTGTACCTAGTGTTTCCCAGCCCAGTATCTAGGACAGGGCTGGGGAAACTGTGGCCTTGAGGCCACATGTGGCCCTCTAGGTCCTCAGGTGTGACCTTTTGACTGAATCCAATCTTCTCAGAACAAATCCCCTTAATAAAAGAATTTGTTCTGTAAAACTTGAACTCGGTCAAAAGGTCGCACCCAAGAACCTAGAAGGCCACATGTGGCCTCGAAGCTGCAGGTTTCCCACCCCTGATCTAGGGCCTCTCTTTCCCTAAGGGCCCAATGGTGGGACAGAGATAGGGAAATACACAATCTTTATTCCATGAAAGGTTTCAGAGGAACTGTCCTCTTCTGTGTGGCCTGAAGACGGTTTCACCTAATTGTCTAATTGTCAGAAAGTAAACCACTTTCCAAAATACCACCCCTTGGTCCTCCAGGTCTTTCTTGGGGAGGAATTATATGATGACCACTGAATATTGTATCTGAAGGAACCAATAAGTCCTGAATTGCACTAAGCAGTGGGCTCCAATGGCCCATGCCAGTATTTATTCTTCTGCCACTGAGCTGCCACTGCTATTGGGAGCCACTGTCCACTGTCTCGATGGTCCACATTGCTGCCCACTGCCTGCTTCTGTCTATTGTCAAATTTGTGACAAGTGGTCACCCAACCTTTGTTTAAGGGCCCCCAATGATGAGGAATCCATTAGCTCCCAAAACAGCCTATTCCACTGTTAGAGAGTTCTAATTGTTAGGAAGTCACTCTGGGATTTCCATTCATTTTTTTATGGTCTTTATTCAGTCATTTTTCAGTTGTATCCAACTCTTCATGGCCCCATTTGGGATTTTCTTGGCAAAGATACTGGGGTGATTTGCCATTTCCTTATCCAGTTCATTTTACAGGTGAGGAAACTGAGGCAAATAGGGTTAAGTGACTTGCCCAGGGTCACATAGCTAGTAAGTGTCTGAGGCCAGATTTGAACTCAGGAAGATGAATTTTCCTGACTCCAAGGCTGGCATTCTATCTACTGTACCACCTAGCTGCCCCATTTTTCTGGGTGCCCCACAAAAAAGAATCTGATTCTTCTAACTTTGTCTCTCAAATATTTAAAGATAGCCATCCTGTCCGCATGGAATCTTCTTTTCTCTAAGATAAACATCCCCAGTTCTTTCAATGAATCCATGCATTTAATGGTTACTACATTTCTCATCATCATGATCATTCTTCCCTGGCCACTCTATAACCTATACACATCTTTCCTATTAACTAGACCCCAGGAGATAACACAATAATGCAGGTACAGTCTGACCAGGGTAGCTATAGCTCTCTTTTTCTGAACACTGTGCTTGTGGATAAGGGGCCAGCTTTAGAGTCAAGAATACCTGGGTTCAGGTCTAACCTCTGACATATGGTGGCTGTGTGATCCTAGACAAGCACCAGACTGACTTAACTCAAGCAATTCTCAAAAACGGGTGCTGCAGAGCATTCATTGGAGGAACTTCCTTATGTGCAGGGACATCCAACATGGTCCAGTGGACTTGGAGCACTGAAAGCAGAGTCAAATCTTAACTGCTACATTTTCCCTGTGTGACCTTGAAGAAGTGACTTAACTTCCTTGGGGGCTCAGTTTCCTCACTGTGGAATGGACTAGATGACTTCTAGAGTCTTTCCAACTCTAATCAACTGTGATCATTTGGATCATCCTAAAATCTGTCCACATACTCCCAAAATGCATCAGTTCAGGTAGACTAAGATTGTTACTTTGGGTGGAGAGGTGGAAGGGGTTTGGGTTTGGCTTCTGTATCACAATGTTAGTTCATATTGAGCTTTCTTTTTGGTCCAAATCTTTGATCCTATGGATTGATGAACTCTGTTATCTTGAAATGTAGAACAGACTAGAAATAGAAATAACTTAAAGAAAAGGATTTAGAAAATATGAGTGTGTAGGAACTTTCCTAAATTGGGTCATTAAGTATACTGTGATCTCCTTCACATCTCTTATTATCCCCATCAGGGCCAGACAAAAAGAGTGGAAGATGAGAGTTCAGTCTGATTTGAGAAATGGTGCTGCTTTAACAGTGACATATTGTTTTCACAGTGATGGGGGTGACCCACCCTGGAAAGGGACTTCTGTTCCTTTTCCCATTCTAGGCCCAAAGATAACAATAACTGGCATTTATACGGTCTTGCAAAGCAATTTACAGACATGATCACAATTGGACCTAACAACAACCCTAATAGGGAACTATTGTGTGTTATTTCCTCCATTTTTCTGAAGCTTATAAAGTTATGATTTGGCTTTGGTCATATACCTTCAAATGTTGAAGCCAAGATTTTAATTCAAGTCTTTTTACTTAATGTCCAGCTGATGTTGAATACAGTGTGAGAATCACCCTAGTGGGGTGCAAAAAGCACAGGATTTGAGGTCAGAGAACCCAACTCTGCTATTTAATATCTAAGTCACTTGCATGAGTCACTTCTCTGGATCTCAGTTTCAGTTTCCCTCTCTGTAAAATAGTGACCTCCAAGGTACCTTCCACCTGTAAATTCTATGACTATGACCTCCAAAGAGCTTTTAGACCAATCATGCCAGCTAGTACATCATGGTACCAAAGGCTCCTGAGAGAGTCTAGATTTCTGGAGCTAGAAATATCCTTAGGTCATAGAACTCAACCCATCTCCCCCAATTCCCCAGATCTGAAATCCAAAGAAATAAAATGACTAGTGAGCTTCAGAGCTAGAACTCCGATACAAGTATGGACAATCCAAATTCACTGCTTTTTCTACTAATCCCATGTTGTGTCATCTTCAAATTAAATAGCACTGAGCTCTTTACCAACTTGGGTGAGGTTGTTTGGGGGTTGGAGAAGGGAGCCCAGGATCTGTCTGCCTCTCCTCCTCATATTTTGACCAACCTGGTCCCTCAAAGACTTGTCTGCTAGTGGGGCTGGAGACTACAGGAACTCCCAGTGGGTTTCAGCTGGCAGGCACCTTGTCTCTGGCAGATAGAAAAGGCATTTGCGTTAGGGTGGGGGGGGGGGAGGAGAAAGAAGCTGCGTTGTCTTAGTCCCCATGCAGGGCCAGGAGACCAGGGCAGGCAGCAACAAGCCAGAGGGAAAGACACAATGCCCCCATTCACTGTCTCCAGGGCAGTGGGAACTGAAAGGGGAAATCTCTGTGGAAAGGCTAAGTCAAGGCAGTGGCTGGGGGTGGGACACCAGCTCCCAGGGAGATGGTTTGGTGTGTGTGTGTCACAAGGATATGGGGCCATCTTCCTACCCCATTATCCAGGTCCAATCAGAAGGGAACTAGCCCATCTGCTCTGTGCATTAAGGTAAAAGAAAACTTCCAATTTAGCAGGTAAAGAACTAGGGCTAGAGTCAGTGTTTGCCATATATAACATCACCTGTGACAGCACAAAAAGTAGATGTCACTCTACTCTACCTATTTGTACATTTGCACAGAGAAGAAAAAGGTATCTGTTCAAATAAAGAAAAGAAAAAAATTCAAGCTTGATCTTACCACCTTTAGTGTGTGCTCCTGGTTTAGTTTTCCTAGACTTTTATTCCTTTATTGTGGCTCATGGCCTTAAAAACTGGCCACGTCCAGGCTGCTTTGGTCCTCTAGGATCCCTTGGGCCTACTCCTCAAACATCATTCTAGAGTAAAGTCCTATCTTCATACACACAGCCTTGGGGCTCAAACTGGCTCTTCCAGGTTTTTAGCAGTCATTCTAGTTGACTCTCATGCTATTCACCCCACAAAGCATCCAACTATCTGAAGCTCCTCCATTCTAGGAAGCAGCCTGGTGTAATGACTAGAGCCCTGGACTTGGAGGCAGGAAGACTTGAGTTCAAATTCCATCTCAAACACTTATTAGTTGTAAGAACTTAGATGAGTTATTTTACCTCCCTAAGCCTCAGTTTCCTCATCTGCGAAATGGGGACAATAATAGTATCTAGCCCATAGGATTGCTAGGATAATCAAATTAGATAATCTACATAAGCACTTTGTAAGCCTTAAAATGCTATATAAATGCTTTTCTGGGCTACTGTGGCTCCAAGAAATTCCATTCAATTCTCCTCAGCTGGTCTATATGGAACGCCTACTGTGTGTTCTGGTGTGGGCTATGGAATGAGGAGGGAGACAGGGAAACAAGTACAGTCTCAGCCCTAGAGGAGTTCGCAGTCAAGTTAGGGAGCCAATATATCAAAGAAGTAGAAAGCAAAAGTCAAATATAAGTTTCTAAACTGTAGAGTTGGAAGGAAACTCAGAGATCACATAGTTCAAATCCCAGCATTTTACAGCTGAAAACACTGAGGTCCAGATAGGGGAAGCAGTTTGTCCAAGGTCATACAAGGATAGATAGAAAGACAGACGGTTACACTTGGCTGGGCCCTCAAGGATAGATAAGTGGCAGGTTCACAGAGAAGAGGAGAAAGAGTATTAGGGTGGGAGAAAAGCATGCAGGATGATGTTCTCTGTGAGTCTCTCCAGGATTTGGACTGGCATCTCAAGTTCCTGAGGTAGCAGTGTGCCTTCCCGGATTTTAGCTAACCAAGTAGACCTGAGGAGCTTCCTGCTTTTCAAAAGGCTCATGGTCTCTACCTGAAGCTCAGAAGGTCCCACCAGGGAGCTAAGGATGGTTCCTTTTTATGATGCCTCAGTCCTTCCCCCCAGTAGCTCCTGCTCATAGAACAATTCAGAAGAGCACAATGCATGGGACAGGGGAGGGGGAGGAGCAGCCATTACAAATTTGACATTAATATTTTGGGACCTAATTCGTAAAAACATGTAATTATATAGTTTGCAGATTTAATTGCAATTTTCTGTAACTACCTGCAACTGCATACAAATTATAGGGTAATTAACTAAACTGTGGTTATGGCATCTTTAATGCCATTTGATCTGATGTGTGGCTTCAAAACCAGTGTCTCTTTGGGCATAATTTTTTTTTCATTCCTTGTAGTCAGAGCAGGAATGTATCTTCAGGATAAGATGGCACAGTGCAATTTATATCTTTCTATATGACTAGACTTGATACTTTATTCCAGATTCCAGTGGGGGTAGGGAGTAGAGGGTGAGGAAGGAAAAAGATACTAGATATATTTCAAGGGAAACAAGGATATGAGAAGTGGAACAGGGAAGGCAGGGTGAGGGTAGGATAGGGTAGGGAAAAGACCAGTCCTTGACACTTTGTATCTCTGTTCATATTTAGGGTAAACTCTATTTGATTCAATTTAACAAACATTTATTAAGCACCTACTACATGTAAAGAGTGAGAGGTAGCATAATGTAGTTATCTCAAGAACCACCTTTGAAGCCACAAGGTCCTAGGTTCAAGACCCACTTATCACACATATTGGCTCCATGACCACTGCCAAGTCCTTTAACCCCTCAGTGCTTTAGGCAACTCTTTAAAATTAGGGGTTGTAGAGAAAGTGGTAGTGATTGTTCTTGTTGTAACTTAGTCATTTTAGTCACGTCTGACTCTTAGTGATCCCATTCGGGGTTTTCTTGGCAAAGAAAACTACTATTAGAGTGGGTTGCCATTTCCTTCTCCAGCTCAGTTCACAGAGGAGGCAACTAAGGCAAATAGGGCTAAGAGACTGACTCAGGGTCATACAGCTAGTGTATATTTGAATCCAGATTTGAACTCAGGAATACGAGTCTTTCTGACTTCAGGTCCAGCCATCTATCCACTGCAGAGCCACCTAGCTGCCTCCTAGAGAAAGTGCAAATTTGCGTTGCATTCTAAGAGTTTATATTCTTCTGGGAGATATAACATGTAAGAAAGAGAAGTAAATACCCAATAATTTGAAGAAAGAAGAGAAGACAAATACTTGCTACTAGAAACAGGTAAAATTTCCTAATCTAACACAAATGGTAACTAATCTTTACCCATCATGGCCCCCAGAGATGTGGAATTGCAGGAAGAAGCTTAGGAAGATTCCTGGAATGAGTGCTGGAAGAGCTGGATTCCTGGTCCTGGTTCTAATGCTTACTAATCAAGAGACCTTGGGTAATTCCTTTCATACCTCTGGTCCTCAGTATTCTCACGGGGATAATAACAAGGCCTGCTATGAGGATCAAATGAGGTGACTCACGTGAAAGCACTGTGCAAAGTATTTTATAAACACTTCATATTTCTGTTTATAAATGCTTTTACAAATAAGCTATTATTATTATCCTTACGCGGCATCATTAGCAAAAACCATTCAACCTACTCGTGCCTGCTACTGGGATCCTCAGACAAAGGGAGGGTTGCCTCAGAGGTAGCCAAGATAAAAACTCAGGAGGGGAGTTTTGTCATCACTTACCCCCTCTCAAGGAAGGTGAAAACAACAGTTTCTAAATCAGTCCTGCAGGACAGAAACTTGAGGAAATGGGCCTGTCTAAGGCAAGGGCACATAGGACTATGATCTTGGAGGAAAAAAGATTTATATCTTTATTTTCATTAACTTCTAACTAAAATTTAGCATTTCCTTCCATCATGGATGTAGGCCACAAACTTCAAGATTCACTATACTGCCAAAAGGGTCCACAATATATAACTGTCAAGAACCTCTGGTCTAAGTGGTTGAGAGAAATGAGAAGGATCTCTAGCCCAAAGAATGAGACCTAAGGCCTTCCCATTCTGGGGACCCAGGGAACAGGAAGGCTCGGAATGTTGACCATTCCAAAGAATTATTCCTGAATGCTGATGATGCCTTTGAAAGTCATGTATAGGAGGTTGACACAAGCCAAGGGTTCCATGGCTCCCACTTCCTCACCTCATCCCTATACCTTTTACACCACTAGCCAAAGGGGCAGCTAGGCAGCACACTGGATAAAGTACCAGGCCTGGAGTCAGGAAGACCAGGATTCAAATCTGGTCTCAGACACTTTTTAGCTGTGTGATCCTGAGTAAGTCATTTAATGCTGTTTGCCTAAGTTTCCTGGTCTATCAAGTAGGGATATAATGGATCTACTTCACAGCACTGTCAAATGAATCCATGTATGTAAAGTGCTTTTTAGACTTTAAAGTAATCTATAAATATTATTTCCTGCTAACAATGGACATAGTTGTACCTTTGATAGACTGTATCACTTGTTGGTTTGGTAGTTGTCCTGTGTTCTCAAAGAGGATCAAAATGACATCACTATGTTGGAGTCAAGGTACCATGTGTCCTACTGTGGCTGATCAGACCAATGGGAGTGTGGAACGCTCTACCAGAGGTTGGGGGCATTAGGAGTGGAACAGTATCAGTCAATGGTCCTTTGGTAGATTGCATCAGTCAATGGTCCCAATGAGACACCAGGTCATAAAATGTTAGAGCAGAAAGTGATGTTAAAAGTTGAACAAGTGATTTGATCAAAACCACACAGGTGGCTCTTATCAGAACCAATATTCAAACCCAGGGTCTCTGATTCTAAGGGCAAAGCTCTTTCAGAAAAAGAGTGATCATGGATCCTTTTGTGTGTTGCCTCTTCCCACTAGATTATAAGCTCCTTAAGGATAGGGACTGCCTTTCTTTTTATTAATTCATTTCAGTGCTATCTCCATCACAATGCTTGGCACATGTTGTTGCTGTTGCTGTTCAGTCGTTTCAGTCATGTCTGACTTTTCCTGGCCACATTTGAGGTTTTCTTGGCAAAGATACTGGAGTGGTTTGCCATTTCCTTCTCCAGCTCATCTTATTGATGAGGAACTGAGGCAAACAAGGTTACATGACATGCCAAGGATCACACAACTAGTTCTGAACAATGAAAGATGAGGCTTTCTGACTCCTGGCCCCTCCATCTATCCATTGAGCCACCTAGCTACTCTCTGGTACAGAGTAGGTTCTTAATAAATGTTAATTGGATTATTGAGTTGGAATGGATCCATTGCAATAGAGGAAAGGGAAAATGTCAATTTCCCACTCCACTCCCACCCACATACCTGGCACTTCAACTTTCCCAGGAACTTGATTCCATGTCAAAGAACAATGTATCTCAGAGTCATTCTATAAACTTTTATAAACTTATGGCAAGTGGTACATAGTGAGACTTCAGAGCTATGTTGTAGCAGGAATATTGGACTAGAAATAAAAAAAAAAACCAACAACTGATACAGTCTATAGAAGGTTGGAATGAGAGAATGGAAAATAGATGAGTCTCATTTCATGGTATGGCTAGCTGTGTTCATGAAAAATGGAATCTGAGTTTTTGTGAATCGAATCCAACTCCACATGCCCCCATCTCAACTTAAATCATCGTTTCTGTGACTACTTACTGGTCAGGGCCACTTAACACTTTAGCATTTCTGCCTTCTCCCTGGGGGAAGATATAACCACTTATATTCACTGGAGAATCTTCTAATTAAAGGAACTCTTTTTAAAAGAAAATAACCAGGGCAACTAGGTGGCCCAGTACACCAGCCCTGGAGTCAGGAGGACCTGAGTTCAACTCCTACCTCTGACACTTGACATTTACTAGCTATAATCTTGGGCAGGTCACTTAACTCCAATTGCCTCACCAAAATAATAATAATAATGATGATAATCACTCCCCTCTAACTTATCTACATTGTATGTCATATAGAGGTAGGCGGTACTTAACTCAAGTACAGCCAAGCAAGAAGACCAGATTATTTTTTCTTTAAAGCACTGTAGCCAGGCAGTCTGGAAGAAATGAGATAGTAGATAAGGGATAGATCTACAGTTTAATTGGTATAAGGAAGCCCCCTCTACCAATGTAGGTCAATGCCTTTTCTGCAATTTGCAGTCTTGGTGATTTGCCTACTAGAGCACTGAGAGGTTGGTGAAGTGACTTGCCTAGGGTTACATAGCCAATCTGTGTCAGAGAGGACTTGAACCCAGGTTTCCCTCGCTTCAAGATGAACCATTCACTGTGCCATCTTGCCTCTTTTGGCAAACATCATCATCATCATTGATATTAATAAAAGACTCTAAGTTTTGCAAAGTATATGTATATATATATGTGTGTATGTGTGTGTGTGTGTAGATATATATATGTAGATATATATCTAGATATGTGTATATGTACATATATATATGTACATATGATCTGTTCCTTACAATAGCCCAGTGAGGTTCATAATCCAAGCATTATTATCTCCATTTTGCAGATGAAGAAACTAAGGCCCTGGGAAGTTAAATGATTTTTATGTAGCTAGTAAATTGCAGTGGAAATAGATTTCATGAGGATATTAGTTCTAGCTGCACTTTCTGAGTTAGCGACAGACCAGCTGTTTTTGCCCTCTCTCCTTTAGATCTCTCATCCAAGGTACCCAGTGAGATTCCAAGGCTATGGTCACCTCAAGAGAGAGCACAATATACCTTAAAGTGGAGTGCCAGTGTTATTTATGGAGGAAAGGTCTTGCTATCTGTTTTCTATCTCATCCTAGGACATGAACTAGAATTACTGCATGAGACAATTAAATTGAACTCCCCAAAGACTTTTCCTGGTGGTGGTGAGTTGTTATTTCCTGTAATCAGTTAGAAAGGGAAACTGTAGTGTCTCTGTCCTCAATTATGGAAAGCCATCACTTGTCTGGGGTCACTGAATGTGCTGCTCAAAGATAAGGTCACAGAAGAAAGGGCCTCTGGAGATCCCTTCCATCTGAGGATGCTATGAGCCCATAGGTAGGGCATTTACCCACTCACCAACATGTACACCTCAATGTGATCAAGAATGGTGGCCTCCTCTGGGGCCAGATACAAAATATTGCCAGCAGGTGGCTTGCAAAGGGTGCCATGGCCTCTACCCAGATCGGGCCCTAGATCTGTAAGCCAGGGAATGAGTGGGTGGGTCAAAAGTGCCCCCCCTTTTCCTCCCAGGTGATGACTTGATTCAGTTCTCTCCAATTCAACTCAACAGGTACCATGCCCATCATGTGTAAGGCACTGTGTTAGGCTGGTGATGCAAAGACAAAAATTGAGAAGTCACAAGAAAGTCTCCCCTGACCAATTGGATGCCAATTTCCATTTCCAAGTTCCCCCCAGATTCACTTTTCCTCATCCTTCCCTCAGTCTCTCCCTCCTTTTCAAATCCTATCTTCCCAGGATTCTGATTTCTTCTCTCCCCAACCCTGCAGCTGCCCGCCCAGCAACAGAGACCACAGGTTTCTGGTCCAAAAGAAAGGATAAACAGCACAAACTATGTTAACCCTGGGCTGCTCCAGAGTTTTCTCTGAGGGAGGGTCAGCACTATGGCCTGGGGCCTCTAGGAACAGGGGGATGGGTGGGCAGGCTGAAAGCACTGGGGGGTTTTTGTCTTCTTTGGGGAAGAGGGGAGGGGAACAGATTACAAATGGCCGGTCCTGGGAGGGGTCCTTCTCCCACATTAGCACCATAGACACATGCCCAGCTCCCCTTGTGACAGGCCTTAACAAACTGTCACTTTGACCTAATCCCGTTTTCTGCCCAGCTGGGCTGAAGGTCACCTTTGAGTTTTTTTTTTATCACATTTTAATGCAAAGAAGGCCGGAAGGGGGCTTGTTTGGCCTGAAGACGGC
Source organism: Pseudochirops cupreus (assembly GCA_028627135.1). Taxonomy (NCBI): domain Eukaryota; kingdom Metazoa; phylum Chordata; class Mammalia; order Diprotodontia; family Pseudocheiridae; genus Pseudochirops; species Pseudochirops cupreus. The sequence goes on along the minus strand of CM053583.1, from coordinate 370,082,809 downwards.
TGTGACAGTCTGCTTGAATGGGGGTTTCAGTAACTGGGAAGAAAAATGTGACAGGGAACTTTATCACTGCATTGTGGCCTACAATCGGAAAATTATTGCCTCTTTGGAATCTATTCTCCCAAGGACGCCTTCTAGGCCTGCCTATGCTAAGCGGCTAGACAGCTCTGTCAATGAGGTCCTGAGCCCAAAGGCTGGGCTTTAATTCTATTGTTTGGGGGTATCTGCTTTCCCTAAGAGGATTCAAAGGCCAACTAAAGAACAAGGCCCCAGAAGCCTCATCTGGAAAATCACCACTCAAACGTGCTGCTGTCTCACTTGGCGTGGGAAGGGGGGAGGGTAAGGTGCATCTCTCAGTGAGTCTGGCCTTTCTAGGAGACTGAAGGAAGTATATTTGGGTGAGGAACAGACATCTTTTAGCTCCCACAATGGAATTCTCTCCAACTCCCAAGCCACACGTGCATGTCTTCTCTAAGACCCCAGGAATATCACCCTTGGCAATGAAGGAAATAAAATTGCCCCTCAGATAAAGGATTCGTGGACACTTAGGGTGGGCAGGGGGTTTAGAGGACATAATGGCAAATTGGTCACACATGTGGACCTTGGGCTGACTTGAATCATAAGAAAATCACAAATCAAAGGCTGGAAGATACTCCCAGAGGTTATCTCATCCAACTTCCTCATTTAACAAATGAGGAAATGGAAGACCATCAATCTTGCCCGGGACCACATAGCTAGTACATGTCTAAGGCAGAATTTGGACTCATCTTCCTGACTCCCAAGTGTGATGTCTACCCCCCCACAACTCCCACACTATACATCTTGCCTTTCAAATACTTAAAGAATAATCATATCTCCCCCTCCCCCAAAGTCTTTTCTACAATCTAAATGACTCCATCAACCAGTCAATCAATCAATAAACAAGTATTTATTAAGCTCCTATCATATTCTAGGTGCTGGGGATACAGACATACAAGTGAGGCAGGTCCTGCTTTCAAAGAGCTAACATTCTACTGACAACCTGTTCGCACATAAGTAAACACAGGTTAAATACAAAATAAATGTGAAGTGATGGGCTAGGTTCACTAAACAACTGAGAATATGACTTCCAGAAGTAGGTGGCATTCGGGTTAAGACTTAAAAGGAGTGAAAGCTTCCAAGAAGCAGAGATGACGAGGGAGGGCATTTCAGGCGTGGGTAACAGCCTGAACAAAGGCAAGGAGGACAAAGATGGAATACCATGTATGGGGAACCACAAGAAGGAAAGTTTCACTGAAACTTAGAGTGTAGTTTCAAGAGCTCTTCCTATCCTCTTAATAGCTTCTCTCTGGGATGAAATCCAGGTCCTGGGGGATGGGGAGATGGAGGGGAAGCCTCTAGGAGATGGGGGCCAGGGAAGTTAATTTACCTCAAGCATGTCAACTCTCTGGCCTGAGCTGGTAGTGTTTGCTCATAAATGAGAACCTCCTCATCCAATGTTCTGGCCCTTCATCCCACAGAATAGAGAAGACCAGGCAGTGCCATGTGGGCATGTCTAAGTATACAAATGTAGCCCAGAACTGCTCATAGGGGCCTATGATGACTTGAAGAAGCCCAGCATAGGAAGAAGAAAAACTCCAGATTTAACAATCAAGAGCCTAGATGCTATGCCCCAGCTCTGCCTTTGGTTATGTTTGTGACCTTGGAAGAGTCACTTTCCTTCTGAATTTCAGTGTCTTTCTCTGCAAAATGTTTGGGCTCAGTGGTCTCTAGCATTACTTCTGCTCTGATCAAAAATAGGGAAGGTACATGTACTCATTTTGGCTGTGATATCATATCTGAACACTAGAACTGTGTATGCCATATAGAAACAGATTCAAATGATTTAGATGCTTTCTAGCCTTCAGGGGGAAAGCAGAGGTCAGCTCCTGAGAGGGGAAGTCTCATTACTTTCACACACAGACACACACACACACACACACAGACACACACACACACACACACACACACAGACACACACACACACACACACACACACACACACACACATACACACACATCACTGGAAGGGTTCATCTTTTACTGTCCCTACAATTCAAGTTGAGGCAATATATGTTTACTAAGTCTTGAGTCAACCAGGCCTTGCTGTGCCTGGCCCTATGAGAGACAGTCTCCATGAGAAAAACAAAGAAGAGGTTATCCCTCCCCTCAGAGAGGTCAGAGTCTAATTGGGGAGATAGTATTCATATACATGATTTAATTAGGGAACAATACAAGATAAGTTGTTGTGTTAGTTAGATGTCCAAGGAGCATGTAAGGGGCCAGAAAAGAGGTCTTAGAAAGGATGAGATGCAGAGTGGGAGAAGCCCAGATGGGAAGAGATGGGAGAGCTGTGTTGGGAGTTTCTGCCTCTAATCTGATTCCCACTGCAGGAAGCAGGACTCTGAAGAGCTGCCTGTGTTCTTGGAGATTGTCTGAATCCTGGAAAGAGAAGCCCAGAGTTCCCTGAAGAGCCCTGAATTTTAAGTCGGAGGGCCTGGGTTCCAATCCTAACTCTGCTACCACTTACCACCTACCTGTGTGATCTTGGGCAAGCCACTTAACCCTTGTTTGCCTCAGTCTTTTCATCTATAAAATGGGGATACTAATAGCACCAACCTCCGAGGGTTATTGTAAAGATCAAATAAGATGATAATTGTAAAGCACTTAGCATAGTGCCTGGCCATTGTAAGCACTATATAAATGGTAGGAGGAGGAGGAGGAGGAGGAGTAGCAGAGGGAGCAGCAGCAACAGCAGCAGCAGCAGTAATAGTAGTAGTAGTAGTAGTAGTAAAAGGGGGAAATATAGTTACCTTCTTCCTGTCTATAATCCTGGAGTTACAAGCCATTTCTTCAGTTACTTTACATGAGACTGATATGTTCCCCTCTTGATATATTGGAGAAAAAGAGGCCAATTTTAAATTGAAATAAGTGTTCCCCAGACTACCCAAGTGACATCTAGGTGGCAAAGTGGACAGGGTGCTGGATCTGGAGTCAGGAAGACTCAGCTTCTCAAATCTGGCCTCAGATGCTTACTAGCTATGTGACTCTGGACAAGTCACTTAACCCTATTTGCCTTGGTTTCCTCATCTGTAAAATGAGCTGGAAAAGGAAATGGCAACTCACTCTAGTATCTTTGCCAAGAAAACCCAGAAAGGTTCATGAAGAGTTGAACATGACTGAAATGACTGAACCCATGTAGAAGAGGAAGACATTTAGGAATGGGTACAAGAGGTTTCAAAGACGACTTCAATCCCCAGGTTTTGCCTAGTCATTCTGTTTCATTAGATGTCACTGTTTTGAACTCATGACCCACTGATTTGATCTGAAAGAAGCATTAGTGAAGTCTGTAAATAATTAACTTGAATAGACAATTAGCCCCCAACAAACACCATGGATCTGAGTATAGCTAAGAATGGGAGCAAGCAAGGGACCCTGGGTGTTTCAAGTGGAAGAGTCTCTAAGTTTTAAATGGTCTAAGTTTAGAGGTTATTGTAGGTCATTGTGAGAGTGGAGAGGTGAAGGAACACTGAATGGATGAGATGGGACTTCAGTTGAACTCCTAATAATAACAATAACAGTAATAATAATTATCATAGCTCATATTTACATAATTGGTCCTTATAACAAGCCTGTAAGGTATGCAGTGTAGGACTACTATCACCATTTCACAGTTGAAGAAGCTGGTAACTTGCCTAGGATCACACAACAAGTCTAAGGTGCCATGTAAATGTATTTTTTTTCTGACTCTAAGCACAGTCCTCTTTCTACCACCCCACACTGAAGAAGGGACCAAGCGGGGACCCCTTGGCTTCACATAGGCAGAAGATGCTTTTAATAAGGAAACCACTAGTGGGATCCTATCATTACCACTAAAAGTGTCTACCATGACTAACTCGGAGCCCAGACACCAACGGTAGGGGCCACTTTGTCCTGAATCTAACCTAAAATTTAAAAGTTAGTTTCTGGGCTGTTATTTTATTTCTCAGATAGCTTTTGGGCTGTATGAATTATAAATTTTATTCTCCTCTTGTAAATTTACCCTTTTGGCTTATAGGGGGGTTTTAAAAGGAAAAATGGTGAATATTCAATGGTAATGTAGAGACTAGAAGTTTGGGGAGATTAGAGAGTATTGGATTGCCTTCTGGATACACTTGGGATCCCCATACACTTAGGATCTAAGGCTCCTAGATTTAGAGCTAGGAGGAACCTAAGAAGCTTTCAAGTCCCCTCATTTAACAGATAAGGAAGCAGAAAGATGCTATGACTTGCCCATGGTCTGATCCAACAGGGCACCTAGCATGCCCAAGCCCCAAACCCAACATCCCCCAAGCTTAGAACATCTCCTGGTTGATAGCTAAAGTCATTAGGTACCTGCGTATCATTTGGTATCTCAGTTTTCCCACTAACACACACACAAGGGGTGGTGGAGGGGGTGATGGTAGAAGGAAATAGAGATAGAAAACTGGAAATTCTGTCAATAAAAAGTTAAAATTCTACACCTTTGTGGAGAAGCCTATAAGTGACAGAGGAGAAGAGCTGTCCATGGGGTTGGGGATGAGGTGGGAGAGGTACACACACTTCATCCCCACCATCCCTCTACCTCATCTGCCCCTTCCCCAGATTGATCCAGAGACCAGCTGCATCCTCTAACTCACAGGAACTTGCGGTGTTCCTGGCCTCTGTCCCTTCCATTTGGAGCTGGGTATTTTCCAGGCCTGCTCAAGTCCTGAGCTCCAATTGTCTACAGGGTCCTTAGATGCAGCCCTCTCTCTTCCACCACAGCTCAGCATTGACGCCTCTGCTGGGGGTTCGGCTGCGAGATAATGGACCACAAAGTGAGTTATGCTGCCCAAGAGACATGGCCACGTGGGTAATGGAAGTCAAGGTCAGTAGAGCCCTCAGCAAAGGAGACAGAAAGTATGTGACTGCCGCACTCTTTGCCCACCCCCACCTCCAAACCAGTCACCAACACCATCAGGGCTTTCAGAATCCCTCACAGTGATACAGCAAAGTGCTCTGCTATTCATTATCTCACCTGATCCTGAAATCAACTTGGTGGAATTGCCAGAACAATAATTATCATCCCCATTTTATAGCTGAGGAAGCCAAGTTCACAGAGTGGATTTGACTTACCCAAGGTCATAAAGCAAAGCAGTGAAGGAGTCAGGACTAGAACCCAGACTCCCTATCTTGGAGTTTTCCACATAAGAAAGCTGAATATATTTTTCTTGGTAAGATTGAAATTCAATGATGTCCTTTCATGATTATTTATAGCATAGAAAGCAAAACCCAGTTTTTCCCAGTCCTAAGAGGGTCCCTACTCCTTGGTTCCAGAAAAAATGTCTCTCTCAATAGCTCACATAGCTATGTAGAACATCCTGGAAGTAAAAATGCCTCCTTCCTAGGAAAGACTTTGATGTCTCTCCATACTGTCTCTGGGGAGAAAGGAAGATTGGAGGAGACTTGGGGCATTTTAAGTCTCAACATCACATTTTAAGAGAGGTAGTAACAGGATAAAGGGCAGCCAAAATTATCGAATGACTGGTCACCATACTATAGAATAATCAACATAACTAGGATTGTTTAGATTAGGGAGAAAAGGAAGAGGAATGGGAAGGAAACATGAGGGCTATCTTCAAGTATCTGCAGGGTTGTGGATAATCAAAGCCAGTTTAACTCAGTTTCTAATCAAAGCCAGGTTAACTCAGTTTTCTCTCATCCCATTTCTCTCTCAGAGGATCACAGAAGGGACCTTATAATCAAATGTTCACCTACTATGTACCAGGTTCTGTGATAGGTGCTCAGTATACAAATAAAAAGAATGAAATAGTCCCTACATTCTATCCAGTCCATAGAGATTATCTTGTCTAGCCCTCTCATTTTATAAATGAGATAATTGCATCCCACCAGGTTGAAGGACCCAGCCAATGACACAGTCATTAAGTGGAAGAACCAGGATTTGAACTCAGGTCCTCTGATCCTAAACCCAAAGTTCTTTTCACTACTAGTCCCACCTTCCTCTATACCAAGGTAACTGCCACCTCCCTGCAGACTCTAGATTGTGACCATCCATCTAGAAGGCCAGTTTTTCCTAATTTAGGAAAATATTTTTTTGCCTAGCTAGCAAACATCCATGAACTGGCATCCAGATTGGGCCTAAGCACCTATCTACTGGTACCATTATGTGAACTGTCATGGTAGCTGGATCTATTAAAATGCCGCTCTTTTACAATGTATGTGCTATTCTGCCTCCTACCCCAATGTTTCCATCATTCCTGTTTCTTACATACTCTGGGAACAAATCTATAATTTCTGCTGCCTCCATTTGAAAAGATACCACCCCATTCTGACCATATATGACCTGTCCTCTCTTTACTTCCTCATTGTTTCTTATGTATTCCCCTTTCTATTAGAACTAAATTCACCATATTTCTCCCTCTCTTCCTATCCATTTTCTTGTACTCACTGTGGTATGTATATTAAAAAGAGTTTTAGATTTTGGGTCAGAAAACTTCATTTGAAAACCTTTCTGGTTCTGGAGCCAAGAGGGTGGAGTATATACAGGCCAGCACCCAGCTGAATTTTCCCAAGATTCCCCTCCAAACAACTTTAAAATAATTCCTCAAATCAAATTTTAGAGTAGCAGAGACAACAAAAGGTAAGAGGGAAATATTTATCCAGCCTAAGACAACTTAGGAGGTCTGCAGGAGAGATCTACAACACAAGGGTGGGTGCAGGCCCAGAGCACGGCACACCAGTGGTGGGCCTTGGAGGCAGCCAGGACAGCAGCAGCAATAGCATCTTTGGGAGCTCTCAGTCCACAGATGACAGGGCTTAGACAACTGGTCAGGAAGAGATTATGGGATCCTTTGATGGCACTGGGTACATCTGGCACTGAATGGTAACAATTCTATTATCCATAAGCAGTTCTAGATCACAGCTCTAGGGTGTAAAGGAGTATTTGTGATTGGTCACAAGGGAGCAGGGGCCCTGGTCACAGTTCCAGGGCCAAGAACAGAACTAGTTATAGCAGATGCAGGGGAACAGGGGGCCTTCCTGGGTAAATAGCAGAGTACAGGCCAGGAGAGCAGTGAACACACCTCTCCCCAGATCACACCACCTTGAAAGCACTGAATTAGCTCTGAAAATAGAAGCATAAAGAAGTCTGAAGTTTGGGACCTGCCTCCCCAACCCCAGGTGAGTGGAGCCCAACTTTAACATAAAGTTCAAAGTTAAGAAATAGTCAAGGGAAATGAGCAAATGATAAAAAAAGAACTTGACCATAAAAAGCTTCTATAGTGGCATGGAAGACCAAGAAGACAACAATGTAAAAACAGCTACTAGCAAAGCCTCAAAGAAAAATGCTAATTGTACCCAAGGCCAGCAAGAATTCCTATAAGAGTTTTAAAAAGAGATAAGAATAGTAGAGGAAAAATTCAGAAAAGAAATGAGGTTGATATAAGAAAATGATGAAATGAGAATTAACATCTTGGTAAAAGAAGCACCAAAAAATATGAAAGAAAATAACACCTAAAAAAAACAACAGAATTGGTCTAAAGTTAAAAATTCACTGAAGAGAAAAACTATTTAAAAAACAGAATAAGACAAATGGAAAAAGATATTCAAAAGCTCACTGAAGAAAATAATTCCTTAAAAATTAGAATTGGTCAAGTGAAAGCTAATGACTCCATGAAACACCACGAAACTATCAAAGTAAAAGCAATGAAAAAAATAAAAGAAAATGTGATATATCCCACTGGAAAAACAACTGATCTGGAGAACAGATCAAGGAGAGATAACAGAAAAATTATTGGATTACCTGAAAGCCATGAAGAAAAAAAGAGCCTATACATCATATTTCAAGAAATTGTCAAGGAAAATTGCTCTGATATCTTAGATCCAGAGGGTAAAATAGGAATTGAAAGAATTCACTTATCACTTACCAAAAGACGTTCCCCAAATGAAAACTTCCAGGAATATTATACTCAAATTCCAGAACTTCCAGGTCAAAGAGAAAGTATTGCAAACAGCCAGAAAGAAACAATTCAAATATCATGGAGCCACAGTCAGGAGCACCCAAGATTTAACAGCTTCTACATTAACTGATTGGAGGGCTTAGAATTTGATATTACAGAAGGACTTGGATTACAACTGAGAATAACCTACCCAGGAAAACTGAGCATAATCCTTCAGAAGGGAAGTGGGGGAGTGGATGGCAGGGGGAAATGAATGGATTTTTAATGAAATAAAGGACTTCCAAGCATTCCTGATAAAAAGACCAGAGCTAAATAGAAAATTTGACAATCAAACAGAAGACTTGAGAGAAACATAAAAAGACAAATATAAAGAATAATCATAAGGGACTCAATGGAGTCAAATTGTTTACATTCGTAAATAAATATATACATATATATATATATATATATATATATATATACATACACACACAGATAGATAGATAGATAGAAAGATAGATATAGAAATAGATATAGGTATAGATATGAAAGATAATACATGTAACTCCTAAGAATTTTATCATCATTAGGGCACTTAGAAGGAATCTACATAGATAGAAGGTATGAATGTGAGTCAATTATATTGGGATGATCTAAAAAAAAAATGAAGGTGAGAAATACACTGGGAGAAGGAGGAAGAGAGAGGTAGAATGAGGAAAACATTCACATAAAAGAAGCACACAAGGAAGAGGGAAGAATACACACACACACACACACACACACACACACACACACACACACAATTCAATTCAATTCAATCTTACCCAATATGGAAATAGGAAGGGAAGTAGATAAAAATAAAAGATATGGGGGGACGGAGGAATGAAAGAAAGAACAGATTAAAGAAGGCAGTGACCAGAAGCAAAACAGACTTTTGAGGAGGGACAGAATAAAAAGAAAGAGAGAGAATAAACAGAAGAAAATAGGTTGGAGGGAAATTCACAGTAATCATCATTGTGAATGTGAATGGAATGAATTAACACATAAAATGGAAGCAGCAGAATGAATTAGAAACCAGAATCCAAAAAATAAAATTAAATAAAATTTTTAATTTTTAAAAAAAGAAACCAGAAGCCAACAATATATCGTGTTCACAAGACACATTTGAAACGCAAAGACACATACATAGTTAAAATAAACGGCTGGAGCAGAATCTATAATGCTTCAGTTGAACCTAAAAGGGCAGGGGTAGCAATCATGATCTCAGATAGAACAAAAGCAAAAATGTGCTTAGTTAAAAGAGAGAACATAGACAATGAAGTAATATCAAAAAAATTTACAGCAAGTTTCTCTGATAAAGATCTCATTTCTCGAATATATCGGAAACTGGGTTGAATTACAAAAACAAGGCCATTCCCTAGTTGATAAATGGTCAAGAAATATGAAGAAGCAATTTTCAGAAGAAGATATAAAAACTATCTATAGTCATAAGGAAAAATGCTCTAAAATCCCCGATGATTAGAAAAATGAAGTTTATAACAATTCTTAGTTACCACCTCACACCTACAAGAAATGACAAATACTGGAGAGGATAAAGGGAAAATAAGTATGCTAATGCACAGCTGGTGGAGTTGTGAACTGGTCCAACCATTCTGAAGAACAATTTGGAACTATGACCAAAGGACTATAAAACTCCACATACCCTTTTTACCCAGCAATACCACTACTAGGTCTGTGCCCCAAAGAGAACAAAGAAAAAGGAAAGAGACACACAAAAATATTCATAGCAGCTCTTTTTGTGGTGGTGAAAAATTGGAAATTGAGGGGAAATTGGGGAATGGCTGAACAAAGTCATGGCACATGATTGTGATCGAGTACTATTCTGCTATAAGAAGTAGTGAGGCAGAGAAGAGGGAGTTTCAGAAAAATAGTGCAAGACCTATATGAACTGATGCAAAGTGAAGTGAGAAGATCTAAGATGTCATTGCGCATAGAAATAGCAATGTTGTAATGATCACCAACTGTGAAAGACTTGGCTACTCTGATCAATACAATGATCCACGTCAATTCCAAAGAATTCATGATTGTTTTTGAAAAAAAATGCTGGGACAGCTAGGTGGCACAGTGAATAGAGTACCAGCCCTGGAGTCAGGAGGACCTGAGTTCAAATCTGGCCTCAAACACTTAATGCTTATTACCCATGTAACCTTGGGCAAGTCACTTAACCTCAATTGCCCTGCCTTCCCCCCTCCAAAAAGAAAAAAAAAGTCATCTCTCTCTAGAGAGAGAACTGATGGATTCTTCATGAAAATTGAAACATAATTTTCTAGCTTTTTTTTTGCTTTGTATTGTGAAATGGCTAATGTGAAATTATGTTTAACATGATTTCACATGTATAATTAATATCATCTTGTTTGCCTTCTCAGCTGATATAGGAGGGTTGGAAGGGAGAGCAAGAATCTGGAAATCAAAATTTAAAAAGAAAAGAATGTTATAAATAAATAAGGGAAACAAAGAAAACCGTTCTGCTACTCTCTAATATTGCACAAGTCTCATCCCTTGGTTTCCTCATCTGTAAAATAAGTCTCAGATCAGATGATCTTTTACTCAATTCAATGATCACACTCACCTCTTCCCAAAGGATTCTATGTGTCCTGTTGCATTTTGCCCTGAAGAGCTTGCCTTCCTCTATTCCTCTACTTTGATGAGAAAGAAGGGAGCTTTCCTGCCCTCTCTGAGCTCCCCTGTGCTGTTTCTGAACCCTCAGACTGCCACCTTCTCTCACCTTCTCTCCATTTATCCACATCGTGCTCTTCAAATCCTTACTGAATGTTGTTTTTTTAACCAACCCCAAAGACCTATTTTTACCTTCTTGGTGGAACACAGCATTCCCATTCTGAGGATAATAGATTTAAAGCTAAAAGAGACCTGGGAAGTGATCAAGTCCAACATTTTACAGATGAACAGACAACAGGTACAGAGAGGTTAGTGATTTGCCCAGGGTCCCACAGAACCTGAGGTACAATTTGAACCTAGGTCCTCCTCGCTCCAAATCCAGGGCCTTATGGACCACACCATACTATATCTCTTTATTCCTTTTTCCTTAATCTCCTGTTATCATTCTAGGAACCTCTGGCATCTTTAGAATTCCTGCATCATGACTGCATTAGACTTCTGTTTTGGTTCTGCTTAAGTTGCCCACAGTAATGGCCACAACCAAGAAGGCTCTCCGTAGAAGTAGCAGCAGCTCCAAGACTGTTAGACCCATCATTCCTTTTCTCTGGTCATATCCTCTTTATCAGGAAATTCTCTCATTGCCTGGTAATCACTGAACTAGCTCTCTTTTTTCCTCTTTAACCTCATTGGGAGCTCCAATCTCTCAACTTCTCCCATCTTCCAATTTGACCCTGGGACAGCAATTCTTACAGTTGGAGGCATATTTCTTTAGCAGGGGATCATGGCTCCTGGAATGTAATATTATAATGCAGTCTAACTTTGAATGGGGATTCCATTCAGCCATCATCAGTCACTGACACCTTAAGAAGGGAATCTGAAGACTTTAGACATCCTCTAGTTCACTTCCCTCACATAACAGAGGAGGAAACTGAAACATAGAAAGAAGAAAGAATTTGTTCCAGGTCACACAACCTGTAAGGGGAAGAGTAGGGCAAGACCTTCCAGGAAAGTGTTCTTTTCACTCTAACATAATGCTTGTCTTTAGACTTTAGACCAGGAATTCTTAACCTGGGACTCATTCTCAGACCTTAGAAAAGGTATGCAAAGCTAAAAGACAGAGCATCCCTCAGGGTCTCAGAAGGCTGGCAATGACCCCTTGGAGTGTGAGCCACTATTGGTATTTCCACTGGGCACCAAATGGACCATTGCCCTAATTCCCTCACGTTCCACTCCCCCTACGTTAGTTCCATGTACATCCAGTCACTCAGGTGAGGCCTCCCAAAGGCTGATGTGATAAAGTTACCAGATGTAAACTGGGCCATTCTTCCCTGCCAAGGGAGAATTGCTTTGGCCTTTCCCTCCCATCCTCCTGCTTGCAGGGTTCTTTCCACTTGGGGGGAATCTCAAAGAGCAGGCAGTCCATTGCAGGTCTTTCTCAGTATCCCTGCCTCATTGCCCGTCTGTGTGTTAACCACCTCGTGTAACCAGAGATTAATATTCTGTGAAGCCACAATTTATGATAGCCCCAGATCGCACAAGTATCAGCTGACGGTACTGTGTCCCATTGTATTTCAACGAGGGAGTGGTAACAATGGCTGATAGTCCTCCCAGAAATACTCCTTCCCCCTCGGGGAGAGGCCCAGAATGCTATCTGGCCACATGATCTCATTTCTTTCAAGCTTTGCACTAACCGCTGACATATCGCATAAATGCGTCCTTCATTACCTGCCAGAGATTGAGATTGTCTGCTGCCCTGGGAATAGACTCCGGAACCCGTGCCCACCAGCCAAGGGCCTCATTCCCCAACTCACTCTCCCTCACTCCTTCCATCCATCCATGTGAATTTGCTTCTGTCTGGTGTTTCCTTAGCCCCCATTCTGCACCTGACCATTCTTCCCCGGGTGGCCTCGATTACACTGCCCATGAAAGCCCTTTGTTCAACAGCTCAGAGTGAAACCGGGGCTGGGAGCTGGCACTGACCTGGGCTGGGGTGTGGCGCTTGCCAAGTAAATGATTGGCTGGTATTTAGAGGCATCCAGCAAGCAACTACTCTTGCTCCTTATCCCTTGCCCCAAATTTATATAATTCCAAGGCTAAGTTAAGTGAGACCTTAGAACAGGAGTTCTTAATCTTTTTCATATCATAGATCCCTTCAACAGTCTAGTGAAGCCCAGGAATCCCTTCTCAGAATAATGTTTCTAAATGTGTTCGAATAAAATACTTAGAATTATAAAGGAAACTAATTATACTGGTTATCAAAAAGTGCAGTTATTAAAAAAAATTAAGTTCACAGATCTAAGGCTAAGAAATTGCACAAAGCAGATGCCCATTGATTGGGGAACAAGTAAACAAATTGTGGTACATGAATGTAACAGAATATGACTGTGCTATGAGAAATTATGAGTATGATGAGTATAGAGAAGCATGGAAAGATTTATATGAACCGATCCAGAGTGAAGTAAGCAGAGCCAAGAAAACCATATGCACAATCTACATAGAAAAAATAACAACCACAAGTTTTGCACAATTTTTTTTTAAAACTTTACCTAAAAGAATAAATATAGTAAGACATGCTCCCACATCTATCCACTTTTGAAGAGGGTGAGGTAAGGTCCACAGGTGTGGATATTTTCCACACAGGTGTGCATATTTTCAGGGGGTTTTCACTGTATTTATTTGTTCTGTGGACTGTTCCTCCTCCCACCCCCCTCTTCTTTTACCTTTTAAAATATAGTTCTTTATCATATGGGATCGCTCTCAGGGAAACAGAGAGGGAAGGGAAAGGATAATAAAGGAAATTTAGGAAATGTGAAAACAAAAACTTTCAAAATTTATTTTTAAAATATTTTAAAAGAACATTTGTCTTAGAGCTATCTTAACTTAATCCTTTATTTTACAGAGATGGAAACTGAGGCAATGACTCCAACCAAAACTTGTCTTCAATTTCCAAGACCCCTGTTCTTTCACATTACCCCTCTTTTACCTCCCCTCTTCTCTAGGGGTGTTTGTTCTACAGGCTTCTGATTCCCTACTCCAACTTTTGGGCCTGAGATTAAGACAGATGACTATTTGGTAATTTTCTCCTTCTGGTCCCCCTGTTTCTTCTGCCTGAGGACCCCCTAGGAACTTCTCTGAGAATTCATTGCTTCTATGAAATCCCAGGGCTTATACTAGATACTCAGGAGGATTATGCCCGTTTGATCTCTACAGCAAAATACCCTGGCTAGTTTAACTTGGCAATAATAATGAAACAATAATAGTATTCATGTCACGGATGGTGATAATTTCACCACATATAACACTTTGTGGAGTTGGGAGCTTTGCCTCAATTTTCCCAGGAATTATGCAAGTTCTGGCCACCAAAGTCCTTAACACCATCAAATGATTCAATATCAGAAAATTATATGGCTTTATCAATGGAAATTACACTAAAGAAAATGCATTGCCACTTTTTTTTTAACTCTGCATCTTAAGGACCATGGAAACTTTCCATCTGACTTGCAGCTGAAAAATATATATATTGTCCTATATGAGCACCAATAAGATCAGAGACTATCTTCGGTTTCTACTTGTATCCTCAGAAGTAAACTTAGTGTTTTATATATAGTAAGTACTTAACAAATGGCTTTTCATTTCAGTCATTCATGGTCAACAAAAGACAAATCACTATCATCATCCTTCTCATCACCATCATCCCAATTGAAAACTCAAAGGCCCTTGATGCTCAGCAGACCTTGAACAAGGTCAGGGAAATAGATCTCAAAGCCTGACCTCTGGGAATCCACAGTCTAAATGTTCCAGATACAATCTTTTTAATAGGTTTTTATTCGTGCTTTTCATTTTTATGTTGCTATCATTGCCCAATAAGCAACCCCTGCCCCCAACAGAATCTTCCCTTTTAACAAAGAAAAATAGTTAATAAAAGCAAACTGTTGCAGAAACTACATTTGGTAATGCTTGCAATATTCTATACCTGTTGTCTCCCACCTTTCTACTGAGAAGAAGAAATATTTCATCCGAGCTCCTCTAAAACCATGACTGTTCATCACATTTAACACAAATGCTGATTTTTTTTTTAGTGTGCGTTTGTTTCATTCACATTATTTGGTCATTGTATATATCGCTCATTTGTTTATTCTTCACCCTGTAAAATGTCCTATAAGCCTTCCTGTGTTTCTCTGAATTCCTCATTCCTTACAGTACAATAATATTCCACTACATTCATGTACCACAGTTTGTTCAGCCTTTCCCCAGGAAGTCAGTCCATCAGCAATTTTTAAGTGTCTACTATATACAAGACACTGTGCTAAGTAATGGAGAGGCAAAGAAAAGCAAAAAGACAATCCTACTCTCAAGTTTACAGTAGAATCAGGGGAAAAACATGACAATAACTATGTATAAACACAATATACGTCATCACTGAACCCATATTCAGGACAATTCCAGCATGACAGAACCAATAGCAGAAACTTCAAGAACCCAGGAACTTTTACACACTTCCATCAGAGGTGGATTTTGTTGCCAGGAATAAGACATAGATCATAGGGTCATAGATTAGGAGCTGGAAGAGACCTCAGTGGTTATCATATCCAATTGCCTCATTTGACGAATGAAGAAACTTAGGCCCAAATTGAGGTCACATGACTTGCTCAAGGTTACATAGGCAGTAATACATCAAAAGTTAGCAACAATATAAGAGATATCACAAAGTATGTGCCAACTGCCAGACTGTAAGTGCCAGACCATAAGTGATGGAGGATGAGATCAATATGGGCTAAAGTGATCAGCAGAGGCTTCATGGAAGAAATAGAGCTTGAGCTCATCCTTATTGAACTCTCTGCTGCATTTGACACTGTTGACCATCCTCTCTTCCTGGTACTCTCTCCCCTTTCGGTTTCCATAACACTGCTTTCTCATGGTCCTCCTCCTAAAAGTCCAGCCACTCCCCTGCCTCCTTTTTTGGATCTTCATCCACTAAGTGTGGGTGTGATGTCAAGGGTGTGCTACTAATTGTTTAACAACCAGTTCTCCAAAAATGTAGGACCTACTTTTAAATTTAATCACCATTATCAACATTTTCTCCATTACTGTCTTAAGTCTAAGCAATCAACAAAACAATAAATCAAGCCCTGGTATTTAGTGTTTGCTGATCTCCAAGGTGTAAATACTCACACTGAAAATTTGACAATCATCTCTCATGAGTCGGTCCAAGCTGGCTCCAGCAATCCCCAGATGTTCCCCAAAGCTTTTGTCCTCATATACTCTTGTTGATGCTCAGTCATCTTCTCTAATCATGTGCATGTATCTCTAACCAGTCCTAACCTTTTGCCTGAGATCCAATTATAAGTCATTAACTGTCTTTTGGACAGCTCAAACCGTGAGGCAGACATTTTGAGATATCTCAAACTCACAATGTCCAAAACACAAATTGTCTTTCCTTCCAAACCAATGCCTCTTCTGAATTTCCCTATTTCTGTCAAGGGCATACTGCTTTTGACAGGTACCCAGTGTCATTCTTGATTCCTTCCTCTCATTTACCACACATAGCCAATCAGTTGCCAAATCTTCTCAATGCTATATCCTAACTTTTCTTTTGCTTTTTTTTTTTTTTTTACTTTTTGAAGGTGGGAGGGCAGGGCAATTGGGGTTAAGTGACTTGCCCAAGGTCACACGTCTAGAATGTGTTAAGTGTCTGAGGTCGAATTTGAACTCAGGTCCTCCTGACTTCAAAGCTGGTGCTCTATTCACTGCGCCACCTAGCTACCCCACAAATTTACTATTCTTATCACACTTACCTGACAGAAGTGTGGATGGATAGCCTGGAGTGGAGAAAACCTAGAGAGATATGATAGACTTCTTCCAAAATTTGAAAGATTGTTGCATGAAAGAGATTCTCCTAAAAAGGAGGTTAGAGATAGCTATGCTGCTCTCACTCTGACTATATTCACTATAGGGCAGAAGTCTCTATCAAGTGAGTCCTTCTTGGACCTCCTTTGAGCTGCTGTAGTATTAATATTAGTGATATTAACAAAAAGCACACCATCATGGAAAAAGCACTGACTTTGGAGTTAGAAGATCTGGTTTCAAGTCTTGCCTCTGTTGCTTACTCCTTATGTGACCTTGGGAGAGCCACAACCTCCCTGGCTCTCCATTTCCTCATATATAAAAGGTGGGACAGGGTGGACTGTGGGTCCTCTAAGGACCCTTTCCATCTCTATGTCTATTTTCCTATAACCTTACATATGTATGGAGATTTTTTTTTATCTTTTTGGAGGGGGGAAGGCAGGGCAATTGGGGTTGAGTGACTTGCCCAAGGTCACATGGCTAGTAAGTGTTAAGTGTCTGAGGTCAGATTTGAACTCAAGTCCTCCTGACTCCAGAGCTGTTGCTCTATTCACTGCGCTACCTAGCTGCCCCCTATACAGAGATTTTTAAGACAGTATTCTCATATACATTATTCAATTTAATCAATTCTCATAACAACTCTGATTGGGAATATAGAGAAAGCACTATTTTCTTCATTTTGAATATAGGAGGGCTGAGACCACAAATAGTTAAGAGATTTACAGTTGACAAGTAAAATGAAATAGTCGGGATTAGAAGCTATTTCTATTGCCTCTCAATCTCAAGCTTTTTGAGTTCTTTACCTCAGAGTGGTGGGATGATATAAGAATGTCCCATGCAGAAGGCTGACCTATTAACTTGGTTCATTGGGATAATAGGTTAGTCAACAAACATTTATTAAGAATCTACTTATAGATGCTAACAAAAAAAGGGAGAAAAATAAAAGGTCCCTGTCTTCAAGAAGATCACAGTCTGATGGGGGATACAACACGCAAATAACTCTATACAAAAGAAACACATACAGGATAAATTGAAGAAAATCTCAGAGGGAATTAAACAGGATTAAGAAGGACTGGGAAAGGCTTCTTGCAGAAGGTGGGATTTTACCTGAGCCTTAAAGGAAGCCAGGGAAGCTAGGGGGTGAAGATGAAGAGGGCGAGAGTTCTAGACCTTGAAGACAGCCAGTGAAAGTGCTGAGTTGGGAAGAGTGTAATGGATAATAACCAGCAAGGGGGAACAATATCACTGGATCACAGAGTATGGGGGAGAGAGTACGATGTAAGAAAACTGAAAAGGTAGGAAAGGACCAGGGTAGGAAGGGCTTTAAAAACCAAAGAGTGAGGGGTGATTAGGTGGCACAGTAAATAGAGCACTGGTCCTGGAGTCAGGAGGACCTGAGTTCAAATCCAGCCTCAGACATTTAACACTAGCTATGTGACCTTGGGCAAGTCACTTAACACCAATTGCCCTTCCAAAAAATAAAAAAGCAGAGACAAAACAAAAAAGAAAAAACCAGAATGTTTCATATTGGATCCTAGAATTAATAGGGAGCCAGTAGAGTTGATGGAATAGGGGGTTGACATAGATCTAAACTTAGGGAGGATCTCTGACAGTTGAATGGTGGATAGACCAGAGTCAGAGAAACTTGAGGTTGGGAAACCAGGCAGTGTGGTATTGCAATAAGCCAAGAGTGATGTGATGAGAGGCTATACCAGAGGAGATAAAGGGACACATATAAGAGAAACCATGAAGATCAAAATGGCAGAAATGATAAATGGTTGGATGTGAATTATGAGAGACAATGAGGACCATGATACCTGAGTTGTGAGCTTAGATGACTGGGAAGATGGTGGTATCCTCAATAGTAGTAGGGAAGTTCAGAAAAGGTGAAGGTTTTGTTTGTTTGGGGGAAGATAATGAATTCGGTTTTGGATGCGTTGAATTTAAGACATCCAGTTAGAGCTGTCCAACAGACAGTTGGAAAAGGGACAGTGGAGGTCAGGAGAGAGGTCCAGCTGAACAAACAGATCTGAGAATCATCTATATAAAGGTGATAAATGAATCTATGGGAGCTGATGAGATCATCAAGAGAAATAGCATACAGGAAAAAAAGAAGAGGGTCCAGGACAGAGCCCTGGTGGACACACATAGCTGTAGGAATGACCTGGATAAAGATTCAGCAAAGGAGACTGGGAAGGAACAGGTAGAGAGGTAGGAGGAGAACCAGGAGACATCAGTGTAATGAAAACCTAGAGGGCAGAGAGTGACTGGAGTGTGTAGTGACTCCCCTACTAGAATGGAAGGTCCAGGACATTAGAAAGTTAGAAAGATCCCCAGGGCCTGATCTAGCGTTTGATGACTGTTGATTGATTAATCTGGTCATAGGATTGTAAGGTCACAGGTCTAGAGCTGGAAGGGGCTTTAGAAGCTATCTAATTCAACCCTCTTATTTAACATATAAGGAAACTGAAGCCCAGAGGAGTTCAATGACTGGCCCAAGGTGACAGAGGTTGTAAATGGCAATGTTTAGACTCAAGGACAGACTCAAGGCCTAGAATTAGGAGGACCTGGGTTTAAATGTGTCCTCAGACACTTAGTAGCTGTGTGACCCTGGGCAAGTCACTTTACCCTGTTTACCTCCATTTCCTCATCTGTAAAAATGAGCTGGAGAAGGAAATGGCAAACCACCTTTGCCAAGAAAATCCCAAATGGGGTCACCAAGAGTTAGAGATGACTGAAAACAGCTAAGCACCAACAACAGCAAAATGCACCAAATCCAGTGGTTTTCCAATGTACCTTACCGTCATTAGTGAGGTTCCCGGCTACTCACCTGTTGGATTGATTGTCCTTCCAGGTGTTGGGTCTAAGGCCAGGAAAGTCCTTGGCTTTCTACGGCAAAGCCTCAGATTTCCTCCAGTAGGAGCATCCTTGCTGTGAAGACCAGGCCCACAAAGAGCTTGGGGCCATGGCTGCCGACATCCAGGGCCAGGGCCAGCATCCAGGGCCAGGGCAGGGGCCGGTATCTCTGCTTGTCTTCTTGGCCACTGCTTCAAGCTGTCCAAACACTGGCCGGGGAGCCCAAGAAGAATTCACAAGGAACAACCCTGGGAAAGCTTGCCGCCACCTTGGAACGTGGGGTGGAAGGAAGTGGCCTTGTTTTCTTTGCCTCAGCCACGGAAACATCCTTCCCTCCACACTGTTTGCTTTGGTTTGTGGGGGTTGCCAGCTGTAGAGAAGGCTGCTGAATCTCTGGGGTTCCAGATAGTTGTTGGAGCAAATTCCCCCCACACACATACACACTCCCCTCTCTCAATAGAAGCCACTCAGCACCCCGCTTCCGCTCATCTGCATAAATTAGCACATCAGCCTCCCAACATCTGGGAACAAATATAAACACTTATTGGAAACGCATCTCGTTCTCCCTCCATTTCCTAGCCGGATTTCACATGCCTTGCTCCCAGGGGACCACAGGAAACCACTGGGTTTTTCCTACCGACAGAGGCCAAGCAAGTTGTCCCCAACGTTGTCCACGAATTGTCCATGAAGGAGCCACACTCATCATTGAAGTGCCAGAATGATCAGTCCCCAAAAGGAAAAAGTGAGGCCATTTCTGAGCTGTCCCATGAGGATTCCAGCCACTGGGACATTTCCTGTTTGGCTAGAGCTCTCCCTGGAGAATTTTTCTTGGCCTCTTTTTAAGGAATTTATACAACCATGGGGTTTCCCGCTATCAAAATGTCTTTGATAGAATAATCTCTATCTAAAGATCCTAGAACATCATAGATTTAGAACAGAGGGGAACCTCAGACACTCTCTAGTTCAATCCCCTTAATGTATGGATGAGGGAACTGAAGTCTAAAGGGGGAAACGCCTTGAGTAAGTCATCCCAGGGGTCCAAAATGTATTTTCTGCTTCAACAAGGCCAGTTCCTTCCCTATAATTACACGTGTTATACGTATTATTGACTCCATTCTTTGGCTCATACTGTTTCTCCCACCCAGGGTGACTGCCATCATCTTCTCAGCCAATCCAAATCTGATTTCAAGATCTAGCTAAAGTTTCTCCCCTTCCTTGAAGACTTCTCTGACTTTCCCCTTACTGAAGAGTGTACTGTATTGAGCTCTGATTTTCCACATGTGACTGACTGGGCTGTGAGATAGTATAATGGTAATGGAATTTGGAGATGCCCCTGTATTGGCTTGGTTTTTGGGTTGAGTGTTAAAACCCAGAGCTTGTGAATCCCACTTGTGGGATGGACTCGTTGACGTGAAGAGAGAGGGCTGAACTGGGAGGAGGAGTGAATTGGGAGATAGGCCCAAGCCTAGAGAAGGCCAGAAGGACTTTTGGAGAGCAGTATGCAGTATCATGAAGCCTGAGTTGCTGAGAAAAAGACTGCTGAGAGCCAGCTGGAGCTACCCAGGACTTTTGAGAACTGCCACCCAGAACTACCAAGAACTGAGGAGGCATGGCTGTGATGCTGGTATTTTGTCTGTCTGTTTTGATGTTGTTTTGCCAGATTTACCTGCTGGTGAAGGACAGTGCTGCTGTTGTAGAGGTCCTGGAAACTTGCTGTTGGTTCAGAAGCCCTGAAGGGGGATTTTCCTGTTGTATGTTTACAGAAATCCTGGAAGAGGGCCTTGCTGATGTTTTCAGGGGTTCTGGGACTGTTCTACAGGCAGAGAGTGACTTGATAAGGACACTGGCTATGGCTTTGCTGAGCCTTGTCTCCCCAGGAACTGAGATTGCTGAGGACTTGCCTGGATTCAAGATGAAAGAAGAGCCTTTCCTTGGGTTTTCAATGCTGAGATGATATCTTAACCTTGTTGTAACTTAAGGGTGGATGGCCTTTTGTGCTCTCCTGCCCCTTTTGAGAAAGTGCTTGGTGTTAACTGATAATGGAAATTTAGTTGTGATCCAGGGGTAGGAAACCTTTGGCCTTTTTGTGCTCTGTGATTGACTAAATGAATGTACTTTGTTTATGATTAGAAACTATTCTCCATTTGAGAAGAGACTAAATGAATGTACTGCCCAGGAGTGGGCTACTTTGACTACTGATCCAGGGGTGGGATACCTGGACCTTGGTACTTTGCAATTGAATTGAGAACTTACTTGCTAAATGAATGAGTTACACTGTATTTTGACTTTCTGTGTTCTGTCAATGTTTTGCTGAATAAATGGAGTTTGCTCTGTAGGTAATCCAAACCTTGGAAGTTGCCATTGCTTGGCATTACAGATAGTCTAGTTCAGGAAACATGTCCACCATGTTTTTGGGTCCCCTCCCCTGATGATCTGACTGATGGCATGGTCTTGGGTCAATTACTTGGCTTCTCCTCACTCTAGTTTTCTCTGAGATAAATTAGATGCTCTTCTACCTATTGAGTATGTTGTGAGGACTAAGCCAACCACAAATTATTACAGGCCCCTACAAGAAATAAAGCTGGGTTTTCAAAGACATCAGGCTAAAAGGAAGTTCAAATTGAAAAAACTGTATTTGTTTAGCGTAGAGAGGAGACGATTTAAAGCAAGAGTTCTTAACGTTTTTAAGTGTCATGGTCCCCTTTGGGAGCCTGGTGCAGCCTTTCTCAGAAAAATGTATTTAAATACATAAAAAATGCATAGGATTATAAAGGAAACTAATTATATAGAAATACAGGGCTTTTGTATTACAAATTTATTTTATTTTCAATTCATGGAACAAAACAAGCATTTCTATAACACAGTACAGTAAAAAAGACGATTGCACATGAAACTGCAAATCTACCATGTACAGCTTGTTATTCCCTCCAAATACACAACAAAGTTATCATGTAAATTTCTTTTCTTTTCTTTTCCCTTTTTTCTTCCCTTCCCCATCCCTCACCCTAGAGATGGCTAGCATTAGACACAAAGAGGTATAGATAGATAGATGGATAGATAGAAAGATAGATATAGATGTGGGTATATATGTATATTCTATACATATTTCTACATATCAGAAATACAATTATCAATTTTTTTAAGTAAGTGCACAGAACCCAGGTTAAGAACCCCAGCCTTAGAAGGAGAATCAATAACTGTCTCCAGGAATCTAAAGAATTGTCATGGAAAAGGAAGAGACTTCCTCCACTTGGCTCTAGTAGGAAGAAGTAAGAGCAATGAACAGACCTTACAAAGAGATAAATTTAGCCTTGATATAAGGGGAAACTTCCTAACAATTAGAGCTATCTAAAAGTAGACTGGCTGAAACAAATAATGACAGGGATCATTCTCTGTCAGCCCCCCAGAGGTCTTGAGACACAAGCTGTATAACTACTTGCCAGCCATGGTTTATGCAAGCCATGTTCTGGTATGGACTGGATTGGATGGTCTGCCTCTGAGTTCCCTTCTAACTTGACAATTCTGTAATTATACATTTTAATTCATGATCCCAAAGAGGTAATGTTGTGCAGTGGATAGAGTGAAGAATATTGGACTTCTAGTCTCATTTTTGACACCTACTAGGTATGTGATTCTAGAGAAGTTATTTCATTTCTTAATGTTCTAAACCACTCTCCAAGAAGCCTCTAAGTTGCAGAGAAGGTACTGACCAGCCTTGACAGAGGTACTTTCCTCAGTGGAGAGTTCGTGATACCAACAGACCCAATTAAAGGTCCTTCCTTTCTTAGTCCTTTGGAGACTGGTGATGGATTTTGAAACTCCTGGGGCCAAGAAATCACTTTCACACTGGATTACATATTAAATTCTAAAGCCAGAAGAGATCATAAAAGTCATCTAATCTAACTTACATTGTTCCATTTTATCAATGAGGAAAGTGAGTTTCAGAGAAGAGAAGTGATTTAACCAAGGTCCACACTTTTAGAGTCAGGATTATAACCCAGGTCTCCTAGACTTCCACTCGACAACAGCTGCCTCCAAGATGTGAAGCCAAGAGAGGAAGAGTTTGTAGCCTGCACAAATATTCAGTTTCTATAACAGAAGCTGGCTCATAGCTTCATCTACATTGGGCTGGTGCAGTTGGCCACATCAGTCAACCAACTGGTCAGTTGAGTTGACCCATATTTCAGCCCAGGCTTTTTCTACACAACACCAACCCTAGGATGAAAAATGAAAACATCATTTCAAACAACCCTTTCCTTTTGTCTGTCTGTCTATGACCAGTTTTGATCGATGTAAGACACTGAATGAACTTGGGTAAAACTCATGACTGGAATATAGCAATGGAAAAGTAAGTCACATTCAGGAGCAAAAAGGTATCATTCAAGTGGTTTAGGGAGTGGATGGGGATAGGAACAGTGCCTAAGGTTAAAAAGATAGAAAAAGGATAAAATGATGGGGAGATGGGGGAAGTAAGAACACTCCTCACAGGTGACTCATTTACCAGGAGGGTCCTGGATGTTGCAAGCAAAAGAGCTAACTCACAGAGAACATTGACTTTTGAAGAGTTTGAAATTCATGACTGTGAACCTGCTGGCCCACACATGTTCCTGAATGAAGGGTTAGAAAAACAGATGTCAGAATAGACAAATAACCAGGCAGCCAAAAAGCACAAAGGCAATCATGAGTGCAATAAATGCATAGAAATGTTTGCTTCTATCTTTGGACTCTTCCTTGAGAGACAATGTGGGATGGAGGAGAATGCTGATTCTGAAGTCGGGAAGACCTATATTCAAATTCCACCCCAGACATTTATTAGCTCCGTGAGTTATTAGCTCTCTCTCTCTCTCTCTCTCTCTCTCTCTCTCTCTCTCTGTCTCTCTGTCTTTGTGTTTGTGTATCTCTCTCTGTCTCTCTGCCTCTCTCTCTCTGTCTCTCTGTCTCTCTGTCTCTCTCTCTCTGTCTCTGTCTCTCTGTCTCTCTCTCTCTCTGTCTCTCTCTCTGTCTCTGTCTCTCTGTCTCTCTTTGTCTCTGTATCTGTCTGTCTCTCTATGTATCTCTGTCTCTGTCTGTCTCTCTGTCTTTGTGTCTGTGTCTGTGTATCTCTCTCTGTCTCTCTACCTCTGTCTCTGTCTCTCTGTCTCTGTCTCTATCTCTCTCTGTCTCTGTCTCTCTCTCTCTGTCTCTCTGTCTCTCTCTCTCTGTCTCTCTCTCTCTCTGTCTCTCTGTCTCTCTCTCTCTGTCTCTCTGTCTCTCTCTCTGTCTCTCTGTCTCTCTCTCTGTCTCTCTGTCTCTTTCTCTCTCTGTCTCTCTGTCTCTCTCTCTGTCTCTCTCTGTCTCTCTCTCTCTCTCTCTCTCTCTCTCTCTCTCACTCTCTCACCTTTCTCTCCTTTCTCATGCAATGATAGTTTGGTATCCTGTGGAACTACACCATGTTACCAATGTGAGAAATTATTGTTTCTGAGCTGCCAAAAAGTGTTTGTGTTTGCAAGGTGATGGAAGCCCAGGAAAGGGCTCACTACTAAGGGCCAAGTACTAAACTAGAAGAAGAGGACTGAGATGCTCAACCCAAATTTGGGCGAAGGGGTCAGGGTAATAGGCACCACACTAGCATGTTCTTCACTGGGGAGGTTGGCCTATTCAAAACCAAAGGAAGAATGAGCCACATGACCCAGGGGAAATGAGTAGAGTGTTTGGGAATTAGTCGAGGTTTACGCGGGTCTGTCCCTGACACATTTCCACATTTATGTCAGGAAGGGAGTTTCTGGAAAATGGTGGTTTCAAGAAAGTCTGGTTTTTGCACGAATGGTGAATAACCTGGAAAGCATTTTATTTCAAAATCCGTAGTTCAGAGATGTACAGTGGGCAAAGCAAAAGGCATTTCAGTACTATGGAGGGACCATCATGTCTGCTCCTCTGACTCAGTACGTCCTCCTGATCACATCTGTTAAAGTCAGCCAGCTCTGGAAATCAGTATCAACATCAGACTTGAAGGTGAGAAAGTACCTTAGAAAAACAATATGGTATAATGAAAAGAATGATGGATCAAGAGGCAGGAGGACTCAAGTTCAAATCCTAGCCTGATAGCTGTGTGACCAAGGTCAAGTCACTTAATCTCCTTAAGCTTCAGCTGCCTCATTGATAAAATTGTGGTGATAAGAGCACATAGCTCACAGTATTGTCATGAGGACCAAATGAGGTGCAAAGCACTTTGTAAACCTTTGAGCTAATAAGATCTTGCTCTTCTTTAAATGAAGCATGATTCCAGGAATAGGGAAGTGATATTTTGACCTCAAATGAAGTGTTTTGGTTTGGTTTTGAAGAAGTTTGGTTCTGGATACCACAGTTATGAAGGACATTGATGAATTGAATATCCAAAGGAAGGCAACCAGGATGATGAAGAGTCTGTGCCCTATCTACAAGGATGGGTTGAGAGGACTGAGAATGTTTACCCTGGAGAACAGGAGACTCTGAAGGGGACAGAGAAATGTCTTCAAGTATTTGCAGGGCTCTCCTGTGAAGCAGGGAATAGACCTATTCTGTTTCACCCCAGAGGGCAGAGTAGGGACAATGGGTCAAGGTTTCAAAGAAGACAGTTTAGACTTGATGTCAGGAAAAACTTTGTAACTAGTAGAGTTGTTCAGAGGTGGAATGGGATACCCCAAGAGGTAGTGGGTTCCCATCTCTTTTCTTGAAGGTCATTATGCAAGGGACTGGCTGACCTTGTGGCAGGTATGTTCTAATGGGATTCCTTTTCATATATTGGTTGGACCAGTTGGCCACTAAGATCCTCTCGACTCTCAAATTCTATGAGTTGGTGATTCTGAGATTTAGACATTAGTTATCAGACACTTAAGTACTACTGGTATTTTGGTTTTGTTGTTACTGTATTCTGCTTTTCTTTGTAGCCCTGTTACTGTGCATAGGACCTGCCACATAATGTTTAATAAATGCTTACTGACTGATTAACCAGACCTCTCCAACCCTTACCCTTCACTTCAGAGAGGACAAAATTGTGACTCAGAGAAGGGAAATGACTTTCTATCCTGGGTGTCCTATGAGGATACTTTTAGAATTGCTGATTGCAGAGTCTGAGCTTTGGGTTCTAACCTCATCCCTACTCTTGGATCCCAGCTCCCTGGCCTCAGGTCTTTTGAGTGCCTCTTTGGGAGGGTGGCAGGTTCCCAATTAGACAGATATCCAAATGGAGAAGGCACAAGTCCTCAAGCTAGAGACATACCTTCAAAGTTTAAACATCAGGAAAAACTGGGGAATGAACAGAAAGAGAAGTCACTCAATAGCTGGGTCATAAGATGATGGATGTTTAAACAGAATGTTTAAACTTCAATTAAAATCAAGTTAGAGAAAAAAGAGGTCATTGTTTCCAGCGTGTTAGCCATCTCCCCACTAGATTATGGGCTCCCAAAAATAAAAACCATATCTTATCTCCTCTCTTATCTCCCCCAAAGTCTAGCCAAGCATAGGACTGGGTACTCAAGGAGGTTCAACAAAGACTTGATTTGAATCTAGCTCCAATACATCTTTCCAGACCAATTTCACAGTACAGTTATATCTTCCACATTGCAATTTTCCCCATCACGTTTTCAACATAACATGGGGTCAGCAGAAGAAATTAAGTGGGAATTTCTCAGTTTTGCAGAAGCCGCAGATGACACATAAAGACCAGCAGACAACACAAAAAAAGTTTAGAAACTCAGAAATGCATAAAAATTTTTACATCAATTTTCCAGATCATGGGGGTGCTGTACCCCTAACCCCCTGATGTAGAAGGGATAACTGTATTTACTCCCATTCACTCCACATTCCCTCCAAACTGGCTTACTTGATGTCTGCCATATGGGATACTCACATTTCTCACCTCTGTCCAATGCCACAGGCTTAGAATGATATTTTCTTGGGGCGGCTAGATGGTGCAGTGAATAGAGCACCAGCCCTGGAGTCAGGAGGACCTGCGTTCAAATCCGGCCTCAGACACTTAACACTTACTAGCTATCTGACCTTAGGCAAGTCACTTAACCCCAATTGCCCTGCTGTCTCCCCTCCAAAAAGGAAAACAAAGAAAAAAATAGAATGCTATTTCCTCATCTGTACATTGTGGGGGTACTGTGCCCCTAACTCCCTGATGTAGGAGGGATAAATGTATTTACTCCCCTTCACTCCACATTCCCTCCAAACTGGCTTACTTGATGTCTGCCATATTGGATACTCACATTACTCACACCTGTTCAATACCATAGGCTTAGAATGTTATTTCCTTACCTCTACATCTGAGTATCTCTGTTTCCTTCAAAGTTCATCTCACATGCCACCACTTGCAAGAGACTTTTTGGAAGGATTCCTTCAGTGTCAGTTCCCCCATTTTCCTTCCCAAAATTACTATGTGTTTATTTGCATTTAATTATCCACCCGCATATCATTCCCCCACCTCACTCCCACCCCAACAGAATGTAAACTCTTTGAGGTCAGGGACGTTTTTCATTTTTATTTTTGTATTACCAATGCCTTTGTTTCATGGGTCAGAAAAAAAAGGGGAAGAGAGGGGGGACAGACATGGAGAATGCCATCAGGGAATTGTGCAATCAAAAAAGAAGCTGGACTTGTCAGATGTCAAGATCAAGAGATAAAGAGCAGACGGTCCATGTACTGTACTGGTATCCTTGCAAAGTCAGGGAGAAATAAAGGAAGGTCCTTCGCTGGTCAATGTTTCACAACAGTACCTCCAAATAAACAAATTTATGAACCACACACTTTTAAGCATAATTTTCATCAATAACACTTTCTCATATCTAAACAATCTAAATAAATCAAGCCCCAATTTGTAGCCCCTGCTGATTTCCAAGGTATAAATGCTCACACTTAAAATTTAACAAACAGCTCTCCACCCCTGCCCTCAGCCTATTGTGTGGCTAGACCCGGAAGTAAATTTATGGGCAAGAGGTATGAACTAGCAATTCCCTAGATGGGTCTGTGGATGGGCTGCGATCTGCACTGCTGGAAGGAATCCCTACAGCTATGAGATCACAGATCTGTTTAAGTATTGTGAGTTCTCCAAGCACTTAGCCCAATATCTGGCAGAGGGCAGACTCTTAATAAATGTTGTCATTGTTGTGTGATCCCTTTGCTCTGTACTTTTCTGGGTAGAGCTACACCTCTAAGGGCAGAGCCACAGTTGCCTATGAATGCACATCCCACAGATCTGGTTTTGGTAATGCTCTCCTCTTCTTTCAACTCACCACTCTAGTTCAAACATCTATCACCTTTCCCCTGAACTATTTCATCCTTGTTTACCATCTCTCTACTCTCTAATCCATCCTCCACACAGCTGCCAAAATAATATTTCTAAAAGACAGGTGTGAGCATGTTACTCCCCTGCTCAAAAATAATCAGTGGCTCCCTATCACCTTTAGAATGAAATAGAAGTTCTTTGGACTGACATGTATCATCCCCCACTCTGGTTCTTAACCTGCTTCTCCAACCTTATTTCACATTTCTCCCTTTCATAAACCCTGTATTCCAACCAAACTGGCTTACTAGCTGCTCCATGAACCTGTCATTGCTTCACCTTCATGCTTTTCAGACTCTCCTTTTTTTGCCTTTCAGACTCTCAGAACCCACAACTTAATAATAGTAATAATAATCATAATAGTCAACACTTATATCATATTTTAAGGTTTGAAGAGTACTTCAAAAATATGATCTCATTTTAGCCTTACAACATTTAGCCTTACTGGGAGATAGGTGCTATTGTTATCTCCATTTTACAGATAAGGAAACTGAGGTTTGACTAGACCAATGTCACATACCTGTATCTCAAATTTGAACTCAGGTCTTCCTCACTCCAGGTCCAATGTTCTCTCCCACACACCACCTCACTACCAACTTAGTAGATGGTCGTCAAGAACAGCTATGGTTGAAAATTTTATCAACCTGTGGCCAACTTGGTTATTAGCATCACCAGATTTTCCTGGACTGGACATCACAACAACATTTCCAGCTTCGTAGGACTTCCTGAGTGTTCACTGCATTGACAAGGCATTCAAGACACTAAGGTCCTCTCTGTGTTATGAGATTTTAGTGGAGGGAAAACAGAATGTCAGTGCCAGAAGGCATCTAAAATACTATTAAGTAAGGAGGAAAAAAAAGAAAAGGATGCTGAGATGCAGAGAGGCCATATGGCATAGTGGATAGAGACCTGGGTTCAAGTCCTGCATCTCACACAGAATGACTTTAGGACCTAAGGCAAGTCATTTAACCTGTTAGTGTTCTACACAACTGCCTAAGACTGTAAATTACCAAAAAGATTTTGATTTGCATTGGTAAAGGGAGTTTCCACATCTGGGAATTCCCGCTATCAGTAAAATCACAGATCTAGTCCCTGCCCCTAAAATCAAACAAACATTGATTTGGAGGTCAGTTTGGTGGAGAACCCCAGGTCTCCTGAGTCCCACTCCTTCCCACTTCACCACTATTCTGCCACAGAGTTTTTCCCCCGTCAAATTCAGGCCCTTTGGGCAAATCCATCTTGCCCTGCTTCAAAGCTCCCTCAAATCCTTCCCATTGAGACAGGGGGCTTTCAGCCTGCTTGTGGTAGTCCGGAAATTACAGGCTTCAAGGCAAAGTGGGAGCCGAGGCCAAGTCTACCCGATAATGACCTTTGGCTGAGCCTGTTCAAAGAGCCGCTCGACTGATGAGCCAGGCCTCAGGGCTCCTGTTAGAACTTGTGAGCCAGCTCAGCTCAACTTGGCATTGAACTCCAGGAGACTGGAGGCAAAGTGCTCATCTGCCACCGTGGGGTTTCCCAGTTCCTCATCACAGCATCTATCATTCCATGGGGTCTGAGAGCATGGTTTTGGGGACAGAATTTGAAAAGGAATTTGGGGAATGTGTCTTCCAGTGTTAGCACCCTCCCCCAGAACACACCCATGGTAAAATCATCCACCACTCGGCTTTTATCTCTCAGCCCCTACATCAAGGGTCTTCAACTTGCAGACATGTCTTTGCCTTCCTGTTGGCTCTCTCCAATCCAATAATCTGAGGGTGGGAAGAGTTGGAAGGGACCTTGGACACTCTCTAGCCCTACATCTTCATTTTAGAGAGGAATATGCTGAGTGTCAGAGAAAGGATGTGACTCCTTCACATTCATACTGCAGGTCAGTGGTATTGCCAGGATTGGCAGATGGGTATTCTGACTCTAAGTTTGGCATTCTTTCATACTAAGGAGTAATATGGCACACAGAAATTGGAGCCAGAGGACCTGGGTTCAAATTCCATTTCTGTCACCTATGTTATCTTGAATAAATCACAAAAACCCCTCTTGGCCTCAGTTTCCTCATTGGACTAGATGGCCTCTAAAGTCCCTTTCAGCTCTAAATCTCTGATACTAAACACTTAAATTTCTCTTACTTCTTCTCCACATTATCCTCTCTGTCAGATACTTACTAACCTGTAAACAAACATTTAAATGTACCAGAAACATTTTCAGTAAATCCATTAGTACAAGAAAACTCATCTTATAATGTGAATAATCACCCCCCAAATACATGAATAGATAAATCAAATTATTACATAGAGGAGAGGCCTTGCTATCATTTTAAACCAACCCCTTCATTTTACAGTTGGGGAAACTGAGATACAAAGATGGGAAATCACTTGTCAAATATCAAATCAGTGAAAAATTGAGACTCAGTCTCAGATCTCTTAACACAATGCTTGTTCTTTTAGACTTTGCTAATTAAGGAGATAATGACGTTCTAGACACTATGGAAGAAAAAATATAGAAAAAAAATTCAGAGGAATAAAGAGTAATGAAACCATGTCAAAAGCCTGGAGAGTGAAAGAGCAGAGAAATAAGAAAAAATACTCATTCTAGGGAAGAGGAGCACCATCCAGTACAATAGAAGACTGAAGAGTGTCCCCTCACCTGTTATCACTAAGGAGTAGATCCTATTATCACCCCCTAGACTAGAAATGAAAAAGAAGAATTCACATTTCTATAGTGTTTGAAAATTTACAAAGCACTTTTCTCAAAACAACCCCAGACTACAAAGAATGATACTCATTCTGAAAAGACAGAAAGACAACAGTTCATTGGAAATTTAAACTTAATTTACGAGATGCCATATTAAGAGAATACTTAGCAAGTTGAAATCTAGCTGAACAAATATTGCCCTGGTTTTCCAAAAGGGGAAGAAGGTAAATTCTCATACCAAGAACCAGCAAGTCAGACATCTAATCATGGCAAAATTCAAAAATGTATAATCAAATAGATAATTTTAAAGCACTTCAAAAAAAAGTGGTTATCACTAGGAACCAGCATGGGTTCACTATGAATAAATTATATTTCCTTTTTATATATTTTATATATAGGGTTATAAGGGGTTACTAAGCTGGGTATGGTGGCATACACCTATAGTTCCTACTATCTGGAGAGAGGGAGTGGGAAGGAGATTGAAGCTAATGTATGTCTTGAGTTCTATACATCAGAGCTAGAGTAGAGCTAAAGTTGATTGAGTGTCTGCACTGAGGGTGAGGTTACTAAGCTGGTGGATCAAGAGAATCAACAAATGACAAACATTGATTAAGTGGCTATAACTCTGTATAGAGCACTGTGCTAGGGGCTGGGGAGGAAATAAATGTTAGATAAGATATAGTCCTTGACCTCATGGGAGGGGAATAGAACATATAGACTAGAAATTATAAAACAAAAGTAGTACACGACAAAACTTACATAAGACCCAAGGTGAGGTAATGGGAGTAAGGTCATTAGCAACAGAGATGAGCAGGCAAGGCTATATTTAGAAAAGGATTTTTTAATTGGCCTTTAAAAAGTAGAAAATACTGTAATTGACCACCAGAGAGAATTCTGCAGATAGCATATACTTGGAATTCATCAAGGTGTTGGATCAAATTTCTCACATTATCCTTGTTAAAAAGATAGAGAATTATGGCCTGAATGGTATCCGTTAGCTTAAGCAATTTTATATGCCCGAAACATGTTACTTAATGGGTGGCTGAGAATAGAAGTGGCTTATGACTGTCTTTGGCAAAATTCTATCAAATATTTTTATCAATTATTTGACTGAACACATAGAAAGCATGCTCATCAGATTTGCAAATGGCACAAAGGGGAGAAGAACTAATATACTGAGTGACTAAATCAAAATTGACCTAATTAACTTTTCACTCTCTAGGTTTAGTCCTGACTTTGCTATATCTCATTTCTTTGGTACACTCACTGTCAATCTCTCCATCAACACCTGCTGGCAGCCAAAGCCTAGAGGAATCCATTTGTAACACTCACTTCTCCCAACAAAGGCAGGGAAGAAAGCTCTTCTCAGAGCTTACAATTAAACCCTTCATCTGTGCTTGTCCGGATCCTGGGGTTTTTGATCATAATCAACATCTTGAAATAACCTGAGCTTTCAGTACGCACCAATCAGTCACAGAGGGTGTCAAGCACTCACATCCACTCAGCAGAATCACTTCTGTTTATATATAAAAAGCCCAACTTGAGAAGTAGATAAATTAATAATAATAGCTGCATTTATATAGAGCTAAGCATTCTGCCAAGTGCTTTGCAGACATCATAACAGCCCACATTTCTACTCTGTGAGACTGGTTGTGTTAAAATTATCACCCCCCATTTTATAGATAAGTAACTTAAGACTCAGAGGGGTTAAGTGTTTTCTAGACTCAAGGATTCTCAGATTGTTAGAGGTTAGAGAGAATGAAAAGGTCATCTGCTCCAATCTGCTCATCCTTCTAATGAGGTAAGAAAGATCCAGAGAAGGGAGGGATTATCCAGCTATTCTAAGGGTCACCCCAGTTATTAAGTGGTAGAAGAGGGTGAGAAAGCAGGTCTCCTAATTACAAGTCCAGCACCTATCACCTAAATGACACCAATTCATTATTATGGTTGCTCCTCAGAACTGTTCCCCTGATGAGAATAAGCTAAAAGCATGGTTAGCCTGGAAGGGAGAAGACTTAGGGGGAATGTGCCATTTGTCTTCAAGTATTTGAAGAGCGATCACATGGAAGAAGGATAGGCTTTTCTGTTTTGACCCCAAAGGACAAACTAATAGCAGTGGGTGGAAGGTGGACAGAGGCAAATTTAACTTTGATTCTAAAATGACAGGGACAACCTGGGGCCAAAGTTGGGTGACCACCTACTGGGTTCTTTTTACAGTATGGGTTAGACTACATGACCACTTAGATACCTTCTGATTCTGAAATCCAATGATTCTGTGATTCAGTAGGCAATAGGGAGATATTCACGATTTCTGAGCAACACAGTAGCATGATAATAGCCAGCATTTATATATATAGCTTTAAAGTTTGCAAAGTGCCTTACAGTTATGATTTCATTTCATTCTCATAACAACCCTGGGAGGTGGGTGTTATTATTATCCCCATTTTATAGATGAGGAAAGTTGGGCAAATAGAGGCTAAGGGACTTGCCAAGAGTCACCTAGCTAGGAAGAGTTTGAGGTTGGATTTGAATTTAGGTCTTTCTGACTCCAGGCCCACCACATAAGATGCTTGACATCAGTTTGAAGAACAGATTGAAGGAGAAGAGAGTGGAGGTAGGAAAGCCAGCCAGAAGGATATTGTAACAGCTTAGTCAGTAGCTATCAAAATCGAGTGGAAAGAAAGGATGGCAAAGATTGGGAGCTGAAAGGACTTGGTCACTGGAGAAAAGGGAGAGGGAAGAGACAGAGATAATGGGGCCTTGGAAAGAAAGAGGAATAAGATTAGGGGGAAAGACATTGGGCTCCTCATTCTACAGGGGAGGAACCTGAGACTCAGAATGGTTAAATGATTTGCCTAAGGCTACATGCTTTTCAAGCAGCCAAGTTAGTACTTGAATTCAGATCTCCTGATTCTAAATGTATTTCTCTTTCTACTACCCTACTGCCAACGTCTGATATAGGTTATATGTTTGCAATCATTTAAAACAATTCCATATTAGACATTTTGTACAAGAAGATTCAAATATGAAAGAAAAACGAAAGGAAGGAGGGAAAGAAGGAAGGAAGGAAGGAAGGAAGGAAGGAAGGAAGGAAGGAAGGAAAGAAGGAAGGAAGGAGGAAGGGAAGGAAGGAAGGAAGGAAGGAAAGAAAGAAAGAAAGAAGAAAAGAAGGAAAGAAGGAAGGAAGAAAGGAAGGAAGGAAGGGAGAGAGAGAGAAAGAGAGAGAAAAAGAAAGAGAGAGAGAGAGAGAGAGGTAGCATACTTCAATCCGTATTCAGACAGTGTAAGTTCCTTGGAAGTAGATAACCCTTTGGGATTGTCTTGGATCATTGTATTGTTGAGAATAGATAAGTCATTTAAAATTCTTCTTTGTACAATGTTGCTGTTACTATATACAATGTTTTCCTGGTTCTGCTCACTTCACTTTGTATCAGTTCATATAAATCTTTCCAGGTTTTTTTGAAGTCATCCTGCTTGTCATTCCTTATAGCACAATAATATTCCATCACAGTTATATACCACATGACCAAGCTGTCCCAGATCTAAAGCAGCAATCATCAAAACTACTTGGTACTGGTTAAGAAATAGAGGGGTAGATCAATGGAATAGGTTAGATACAAAAGACACAGTAGTTAATGACTACAGTAATCTACTGCTTGATAAAGACTCCAGCTTCTGTGAAAAGAACTATTTGACAAAAACTGCTGGGAAACTGAAAAATAATATAGCAGAAGCTAGGCATAGATCAATGTCTTACACTATATCCCAAGATAAGGTCAAAATGGGTACGTGATTTAGGCATAAAGAGTGATACTATAAGCAAATTGGGAGAGCAAGGAATAGTTTACCTGTCAGATCTATGGAAAAGAGAAGAATTTATGACCAAACAAGAGGTAGAGAACAATATGGAATGCAAAATGGATAATTTTTATTACATTAAATTTAAAAAGTTTTTCACAAAGTCAATGCATCCAAGATTAGATGGGAAGCAGAAAACTGGGAAACAGCTTTTACAGCTAGTATCTTTGATAAAGGCCTCATCTCTAAAACATAGAGAGAACTGAGTCAAATTTATAAGAATACAACTCATTTCCCAATTGATAAATGTTTTCAGATGAAGAAATTAAAGCTATCTATAGTCATATGAAAAAAATGTTCTAAATCACTAGTGATTAGAGAAATCCAAATTAAAACAACACCAAGGTACCACCTCACACCTATCAGATTAGATAACATGATAAAACAGGAAAATGATAAATGTTGGAGACAATGCATTGTTGGTAGAGTTGTGAACTGATCTAACCTTTCTGGAGGGCAGCTTGGAACTATGCCCAAAGGCCTATAAAACTGTGTGTAGCCTTTGGTCCAGCAATACCACTAGTAGGTCTGTATCCCAAAGAGATCAGTAAAAAGGAAAAGGACCCACATGTACAAAAACATCTGTAGCACAAGGCGGCTAGGTGGTACAGTGAATAGAGTACTGGCCCTGGAGTCAGGAGGACTTGAGTTCAAATCTGGCCTCAGACACTTAATACTTATTAGCTCTGTGACCTTGGGCAAGTCACTTAACCCCCCCCAAAAAGCAAATATATATGTGTGTTTATTTGTTTGTTTATTTATTTATAGCACTACCCTACTGCTGCCTCCCAATCATAGGATCATTGGATTATAGATTTTGAGCTAGAAAGCACTTGGGGCAGGGGTGGGGTAGAGATTTAATTCAACCTCCTAATTTTACAGTTGGGGAAACTGAGGCCCAGAAAGATTAAATGAATTGCCCAGAGCCTCACAGGAAGTAAGTGGCAGAGACAGGATTTGATCCCAGGTCCTCTTTGCCTTCTTATGATAGCTTTGGGATTAAAGACTTAAATAACTTTCTGGCCCTAAACTTCTCCATGTACCAAGTCCCTGAAATGTCCTGACACTCTACCCTCAAACCAGAGAAGACTACTTTGGCCCTAACAGTAAACAAAGGGCCACTGGCTTCAAATTCTTTTTGGACCCACCAGAAACTTTCATAAATGACAGCCTCATTGAAGACAGATGGACGTCTGATCCAGCCCCCAGAGCCCCTGCTCCCTTTGATCTGGGGAAACTCAGGCCCCTTGAAATTAGAGCTGAGGTCATGCCCAGGACATGGGGAAGGTGTTCCATGCAGCTGTCTTAAGGTGCCCTGAAGCTACTGTGTCATTTTTCCGGCACCCCTGGCCTTTGAAATTGAGCAACGCCCCTCCAAAAGCCCCAAAGGTTAAGGAAGGAAAAACTTGTTGCTCCACTATATTAGGGAATACAGAAAGAAAACTAGGCTTGGGACCATAAAATGTGGTTCTGATGTTGGCCCTGCCATTTAGAACTGTGGGATGGATGTTCAACAAGTGATAGGCTCATAGAATCATAGATTTAGAGGTAAATGTAATATGTAAGTGTCATCTAGTCTATTTGATAGTTGAGGAAACTGAGGCAAAGAAAACACACTGAGGTCTGGAAATTGTAAGTGGCAGAAGCAGAATGTGGACCTGGATCTCCTGACTCCAAATACCTTGTTCTTTCTATAGCACCAAACTGCCATCCCCCAAATCCCTTCATTTTTCTGGGCCTGGATTTCTTCTACAAAGTAGAAGTGATACCTGTTCTGCCTACCTCCTGAGGCTAATATGAGACAAATTAGATAATGCTTGTGAGAGTGTTTTGTTATAGCTACAGAGCATCATGTAAGTAGGATACTATTGAATTGTTTATCAGTCTGCAATATTAAGCTTCAACCTAACTCCTATTCAAATTTTCACAAGTTTTGAGTTAATGGACTTTGAATTCATGGGTTTCATTTAATTCCTTTCTGAAACTCTAGAGTCTGGTTCCTTGTAACCCTCTGTTTTCACTGGGCCTGAGGCTCTGGTGATGTGGAAACCTGAAGGAAAAAAAGGCAATTCTCAGAATTATAGACTCAGCAAGGGAACCTTAGAACACAGAATAACAGAGCTGGAAAAAACTTGGAACATAGAGTGGTAGAGCTGGAAAGGGATTTGAGAACATAGAAAGTCAAGAACTAGAAAGAACCTTAGAACATGGATTGTCAAAACTAAAAAGGGACCAAAAGCAAGAAAGAGACCTTGAGTACAGAGTAAAGAGCACATCCAGCCCAATGCCCTCATCACTTCGGAGCTGGAAGAGAATCTCAAGAGATCATTTAGTCTAGGGGTTCTTAATGTGGGGGCCATAGGCTTCTAAAGAATCAAAGGATAGATTTCATAGGGCATATGAATGTGGATGGGGGAAAATTATATCTTTATTTTCACTAACCTCTAACTGAAATTTAGCATTTCCTGTAATTATTAATATACATATATACACATGTATACATATATATACACATAAAATTCTGAGAAGGCTTCACTAGATTGCCAAACGGGTCCATGACAAAATAATTTAATTTAGTCCAAACCCCTCATTTTGTAGAGAACTTCTTCAGTCCTCCCGTAATAATGTGTGTTCTCTTCATTGCCCCATACTCCTTTCCCCAGAAGGCTCAGAATTCCACCACCAGCACCCCTCCATAGCCACTTTGTCCCATCTTTAAGGGCCAGGAGATTGGCTCACTGACCTAAAGTCTTCCTTATTTCTCTCTGCATGCAGTGGAATGGAAAAGGAGAGTTGCTCAGATATGCACATGCTGGTAAATCAGCCCTAAGGAAGAACAGGAACGGGGGAGGGGGGGGCATCCACAGAAGGGGTAGAAAGGGCCAGGGGAGGTTTCCTTCACAATGTTAACTTAAATGTTTTGTATTTATGTGAGTTCCTGGGAAAGGACAGGAGAGGAGAGCAGAGGAGAAAGAGAGGAGAGGAGAGGAGAGGAGAGGAGAGGAGAGGAGAGGAGAGGAGAGGAGAGGAGAGGAGAGGAGAGGAGAGGAGAGGAGAGGAGAGGAGAAAGAGAGGAGAGGAGAGGAGAGGAGAGGAGAAGATAATGAGAGGAGAGGAAAAGGAAAGGGAAAGGAAAGGGAGAAGGAGGGAGAGAGAGAGAAGGAAGGAGAAGAGGAAAGAAGGAAATAAGAAAAGGGAAAGCGGGAGGGAGGAGCACCTAATCCACTCTCCCGTTGTTTGCTGTTCATTCTTGAAGGGGACCATGACATCAGGAAGGTGATGCCATGACATGCAAGTGAATTAGTTTTAAGTGATGGAGGGTTGTGCAAAGTCACCAGCCTCACTCTCTCCTTTGGAGCCATCTGGGTCCAATGGCAAGACATAGATCAAGCTGGCTGGAGATGGTCCCAGATGCAGTGGGAGACCTTGGCCTTTCTGTGTTAAGGTCTTTCCCAGGTCTCATCTTGATTGAGGACCTAGTATAGGAATTCTCTGAATAACATCCTGGCCAGCCATTCAATCAGGATTGGCTGCAAAGTTCTCCAAAGGCAATGAGGCTCTTCCTGAATTGGGGTAATGGCACTCAGCTGTTAAATGAAGGAATTTTTACTTGAACCCAGTTTCTCTGACTGTAAGCTCATCAATCTTTCTACTAAATAAACTAAAGCTTATAATAACCTATTTATGAATAATCTACTCATTTCATTATGAAAATGGTCACTCTCTGTGGTCACAAGAGAAGATAGCAAGAATGCCAGCAACCTAGTTAACAAGTTAATTCCTGATTCTTAGACATTCCTAAAACACAGAGTATGTCTTTCTCCTTAAACTCATATATGCCGCCCAGGAGATTCCCTGGAATTTTTATGAAGAGTTGAGCATGTTCTAGCAATAATTTTCAGACACCACAACTTATGATAACACTAAACAGAAGAAAAGGAAGCAAATCAAAAAAGGTGACAATCAGCCTACACATAGTCCGCCCCAAGGGTCTTTTCATGGTTCTTTGTTTGAACCTAAAGAGAATCATATTCCACAATCAGGTCTCAACCTCTCTTTCCAGCTCCCCTCCAGGCACCTACAATTCGAGCTAAAATCTTCTGTACTTTCCCACCTCTGAGACTTTGCCCACACTAATCCCTATGCTTGGCATGCCTTCCCGGTTGCTGAAATTTTACTCATCCCTCAATGCCCAGTTCAAATGCCAAAGGCTTCATGAAGCCTTTGCTGATCCCTTCTCTGCCTCAATAGAAAACAATCTTACAGAACATTAAAGGTGGAAGAGATATCTACTCCAGGGGTGGGGAAACTACAGCCTCATCGGCCACATGTGGCCTTCTAGGTCCTCAAGTCTGGCCTTTTGACCGAGTTCAGTTTCTACAGAACAAATCCTTTTATTAAGGGGATTTGTTCTGTGAAGTTAGGATTTAGTCAAAAGGTGGCATTTGAGGGCCTGGAGGACCACATGTGACCTTGAAGCTGCAGGCTTCCCATCCCTGAGATTCCAGACCAACACCATCCACCCATTTTATGGGATGAGGTCACTGAGACCCAGAGGATAGACGTCTCCCTTTGTTCCTCTTATTATTATACTCTCACCTATACCTTGTTTTACAACTGCTACATACACAGCTCACTACTAGACTATAAATTCCTTGGGAACAACTACTGATGAGTGAATTCATTGTTATCTCAGTCCCTCTTCCATAGTCTTGAGTGAAATGCCCAGTTGTGCCATTGGGTAACCTTTCTCTGGAGATGGGGGATTGAATAGAGCAGCTGAATTCAGATATGCAGTTCTAGGCTGAATGTGGGACACACATCATCGTCATCATTGCTCAGATGCCCCTTTTGGCACATTTTGTGCCCACACTGTGGGGTGGTACAGGACTCAATTCCAGACCCACACAAATAGCCCAACACAAAATCCTCATCACATTTCCTGGAAGTCAAGTTGTAAACCCTACACAAGACGAGACAGTGGGCAGCTCAATGGAACCTCAAGACCCCTGAAGTACAAGCTAAAGCATCCCTCCTCTGAATCTTTCTTGGCTCTTTGCCTACATAAACTCTCAAAACCTGCACAAAGATTGGACAGTGTGGTTTCCATACCCCAGCACCATTCCACCTACCTAAGGCTAGGGACTTAGAAGACTTTGTCAAAGCTGCAACTGTCACTGGCCTTGTGACATAGTCATCCTCATGCAACCCCAGCAGTGCCTCCCATAGGGCTGCTGACGGCAGCTGTTGCCTTTCTATGGCTAACAGCTCAGCTTGCCTACCACCCTGACTGTGCTTGTGTCCTGAATACCTTGGCTAACCACAATCCTGGGGGAACCTCAATTGAACCCAGCTGTTCTTTACAGTCCCAACATGGCAGAAACATCCCAAGAACAGCTCTGGTATGTGCTGTACCTAACACTGCCTCCCCACCACCACCATGTTCTTTACCATTAAACTGTGCTACATAACGTGGTTTTCTATCAGAAACATGGAGCCCTTCACTACATTCCTGAAGGCCCTCTGTTTACCCTTCACTTCTCATTCACTTTACCAACATGTCTTTATTGAATACGTATCATGTACCCAATGCCCTTCTAAAGTCCTTTTGAGGAATTCAGAACTATAAGGCATGGACCATACCAACAATGAGCTTATAGTCTAGATGCAATGTTAAGACACAGAGGAAAGAAATAAAGACCATCAGCAAATCCATAGCTTTGATTTTGTTTCCCTTATAACAACCCCAAAGTCTCCCTGGGACCCAATCCTGGAGATATAGGTTATACAACCAGGGTGAATTTCAGCAAATGACTTCAGGTCTTAGATGCAGGGACAGCCACTGAAGAATTCTGCAGCTTGGACTACCCAAGAAAGTGACCATCAGAAAACAGCAGCTAACATCCTGATGGTGCTTTATTGTTATAAAGCCTTTACTTCCCCTAGCTTGTTTGCTCCTCACAATAACTCTATGAAATAAGTTCTTCTTCCCATTTTACAGAGGAGGAACACTAACGCTCAGAGAAAGATGATTTACCTAAAATTACACTAGTAAGTCCTTATCAAAAGGCACCTGAGGCAACTAGGTGGCATAGTAGATGGAGTGCTGGGTCTAGAGTCAGAAAGATCTGAATTCAAATTTAGCCTCAGATACTTACTAGCTGTTTGACCCTGGGTAAGTTACTTAACCTCTGTCTGCCTCAGTTCCCTCAACTGCCAAATGGGGATGATAATAGCACCTGCCTCCCAGAGTTGTAGTGAGGATCAAATCTGATAATATTTGTAAAATATTTAGCACAGCACCTACTACATGTAGTAGGTGCTTAATAAATGTTTGTTTTCTTCCTTCCTGACAGAGCATTCTTTCTACTCCCCCATAATTAGAAGAGATCAGTGTACTCTGAAGGGTCTAAGTCCGATTCCCAGACCAACTTCCCCTCCTCACCCCCTTCCCTCCTTGCCCCATGGGACCAGCCCGCCCATACCCAAGTCAATACGACCTCTTCGATAGGAACACCAGCATCCTGGGCTAGTGATGTCAGGGAAAGTATTTTGCTCAAGGAAGTAATTACATATTAAGTGAAAAAGTCAATTTAAGTGCTCAATAATTTACTTAAGTGGCTTCCTTGACTGATATGTTGCTGTGACCCAGTGGGGCCAAGCAGCAGACACTTGGTGATGGCACAATTCCAACAAAAACAGACGTTGTCAAGACGTCCGCCATAAATCATCAGCCACTGTCGCATTCCAGGTGTATGGAGGGGCTGAGAGAAGGAGGTGATAAAATTTATGTTGGTAAACATAACTCTGTCAGAACTAATCCTGCCGCTGGCAGATGAAGATGTTATCGACCTCACTCTGGGTAAGTGGATACCCATATTTTCAGGAAATAATGCCCTGGCTACAGTGTATAATTAGCTCTAAATGACAAGCCCAGGGAGCCCATGGTAGGTTTGGAAATTGTTTTTGTAAGTCTCCAGTTGTCAATCCCGGGCATTCCATTGGTGTGCTGGTATGGATTCTCTAAGCACCATAACAATGTATACTGAAAGGCAGTTGGCCTCTGGAAGACCTGGGTTTGAATCTTGCCTCTGAGGCTTACTGTTTGACCATCTCATGTCTCTGAGCCTCAATTTTCCCATTTGTCAAGTGGAGACCATTAGTAATCTACAGGGTTGCTGGAAGGCTCAAATGAAATAACGTAATGTTTTGTAAACTTTAAAACATTATAGAAGTGGCAACTGTTGCTAGTACTATCAGGAACAGAGGCTCATCTACCTACAGAAGGGAAAACAATACTTCCAGATTTCAAGCATCTGTGACACATTGGTATTAGTTCTTCTTCTCTCCTTCCACCTTCAGGGATGAAAGAAGTCAGTCAGTCAACAAGCATTTATTAAGGACCTACTGTATGCCAGGCGCTGTGCTAAGCACTAGGGATACAAAGAAAAGCAAAAGACAGTCCCTGCCCTGCAGGACTTTGTAATCTAATGGTCTTCCATTGTGGCTACCCTGGTGATCACCTCTCTAAAAGTAGCTAGTCTGAACATCACATGACAGACACAGTTTTTCATCACGTCTATACTAGAAATTCTATTTCCAACCCAGTTCTGTGCATTACTTGCAACCCTTTAAGAATTCAGATAGCATGGTATTGTAGAGATGGTGACTTATTAGTTGTTAGAAGATCTCAAGGACCTCCAGTGAGGGAGGGTAGCCTACCTTCTCTCAAAGTGGTCAGATTAATTAAGAGTGGAAAAGAACCTTAATGGTCATCTTGTCCAATTCCTTTATTAACAGATGAGGAAACTGAGATCCAGAAAAGGGGAATGATTTGCCTAAGGTTGCACAGGTAGTAAATAGTCTGTCAATAAACATTCATTAAGTCTCTACTATGTGTCAGACATTGTGTTAAGCTCTACAGATACAGAAAGAAACAAAAGGCAGATCCTGTGCTCAAGGAACTCACAGTCTAATGGGGGAGACAACAGGCAAACAAGTATGTGCAAATAAGCTATATATAGGAAAATAGTAAATAATTAACAGAAAGAAGGCACTAGAAGGAAGAGAGATTGGGAGAGTCTTTCTGTAGCAGGTGGGATATTAGAATAGTGAGACCCCAGCTTCCCTGGCTCTAAATCCCATATTCTTTCCATAGTACCACACGAACTCACTGACATAGAAGGGACAGATCTTTGAAGTCTCCAACAAAAATAATAAATTCCAAATGATTTATAATTTTCTAAACTGAAAAAATATATAAATATATGAACTTTAACAAAATAATAGCTATAATGACTTATTTTCTCCATGCCCCCTTCTGATCTCTTTTTTGTCTGTGATCATCTGTAGCTAACAAACCAACTAAATTATGCTTCTGGAATTCCTAGTTTACAGGTCAGGACTAAAGATTGACTAGTTGGTGCCTTGGGAGTGGCCACAAGTGTAAAGACCTCTCAGTGGGAGTTGTTCTTGACATATGTTTTATGAATATGAATAAAGTACTCTACACAGTTCAACTCTACTAGGGTAATTGAACAAGAGGTAGCACAAAGAGTGTAGAGCAGAGTTTTCCAGTTGATGGGGGCTGAGCCAATAGAATAATTGGATATATTCAAACAAATCACACTCCTAGACTAAGAAAGCAAGCATTCCCAATCACAAAAAGTAAAAGTTAAGAGAAGAGGTGGCCAGCTCTCTGAGAACTATAAAGAGCTTGACTTTTCTATTGATTATACTCTGGGACCCATGGGATAATTAGAACTGCTAAGTGCTTAGTCTTTACTGTTGAACATGACAGCAAGTGGCCAGCAGTGCCCTCTGGTGATTAAATCTGTGAAATGAGGATAACAATCCTTGTACTACCTACTCCACAGTGTTGTTATGAGGAAAATGCTTTGTAAAATTCAAAACATTAGAAAAATGAAATATGATAGTTAAAGGCAAAATGAAACTGTCCAAGAATGGGATATGAATGTTTTCAATGGGCAGAAGCAGGAGTAATCCCAGTCATTTAACCATCCCAGAGTGGAATGAAGAAAGGTAAAAGTAGGAAAGGCTCCTCTTGGGATGCCCAACCAGACAGTCCTTGCTCTACTTCATTAAGAATACAGCATGGTTTGACCCTGACAGGTCCTCAAACAGGAAATGTTAAGATTGGGAAAAA
Source organism: Pseudochirops cupreus (assembly GCA_028627135.1). NCBI lineage: Eukaryota > Metazoa > Chordata > Mammalia > Diprotodontia > Pseudocheiridae > Pseudochirops > Pseudochirops cupreus. The sequence goes on along the minus strand of CM053583.1, from coordinate 370,038,450 downwards.
GTCATTTGAGCAAAAAGGCAGAGAGTGAACCCAGGTATCTTGAGTGACTCCCAAAGCTATTTAGTTGATGAATCACTGGCATCAATGTGACTTTGACATAAGAAGGGAACCATTGACAGTTTGTTACCTGAGTGGTGGAGTATAGAAGGAAGAAACAACTCTACATCTCACTTGCATTCATTCATTCCTCAGGATAGCAAATCATTGTGCGCCTGTGTCATCACATCTCATGTCCCATATGATGATGGTGATGGTAGACAAAAAAAAAAAAGAACCTCAAATATCAATCATTTCATCAGCATAGGGACAAATTGCAGCCCCTCTATAACTTAGTAAATGGTCTTTGAGAGTTAACTGTGGCCAAACTTCATTTCCCTGTTGCCAACCTAGTAATGAGTCTCTCTTAGTTTTGCTAGGCTGGTCCTCCATCAACGGTTATACTGTATATCACTGGGGCCATATTCAAAAACCTTTCCAACTTGGCAATAATAACTGACACACATAGTGCTTAATGCTTTATGAAGAGTCTTACATTCATCTTCTTCTTAGATCCTCACAACCCTGGATGGTAGGCATTATTGTCCACATTTTTCAGATGAGGAAACTTTAGCACAGAAAAGTTAAAGTGACTTGCCCAGGATCACTCAGCTAGTAAGTGTCAAAGGTGGGACTTAAACACAGGTTTTCAGATGCCAACTCCATCATTCTGTCACCTCTTCCATACTGCCTCACCTAGGACCTTTCCTTTGCCTTTGAGAACCCAGGTTCAAGTTTATGTCAGAATCAGAGGGAGAATTTGATGGAAAAATTAAAATATGCAAGGTTTTCAAAGCATTTTCCTCAGAACAACCCTGTGAGGTTGGTAGTATTAATACCATTATGTTCATTTTACAGATAGGGAAATTGTAAAAAGGGAAATGACTTGCCATGGTCATATACCAGGACATCCAGCCCCTCTGTTCCAGGGTCGTAGGATCAATGTGTGGGGCCCCATCTCCCAAGAGCCCCCATTCCCCCTGTCTCCATGTCTTAGATCTCCATGTTGCTCTCTTTCCAAGTCCCCATGCAATGGCACAGTATCCTGTGATGGAGATACCTATGGCACAGAAAGATTGATGCTGATTCCAGCACAACTAATCAACAGATGTTTATTATGTGCCTACTATATTCCAGGCACAGTGCTAGGCTTTAGGGTGACTAAGACAAATATGAAAGTCAATGTCCTGAAGACATTTACATGGGGAGGAGATATACCAAGATAAATGCATAGATAGATAGATACATAATAGATAAATATACACATACATATTTACACACACACATATATAAGAATATATGTAGTAGATATATCTGTGTGTATATATGAATATATGTAGTGGATATATACATACATACATGTACACATGTGAGCACGTGCACATGTGTGTATATGCTTATGTATGCATGTAATGGGTAGAGTACTGGACTCAGAGTGAGGAGGCCTTGGGTTTGGATCCTACCTTGGCTATTCTCTAACCATATGATCCTAAGCAAAATGTGCAATCTCTCTGGGCCTCGATATCCTCATCTGTAAAATGAAGGGATTGAACTCAATGACCTCTAAGGTCCCTTCCAGCTCAAAAGCAATGATTGTATGCTACTGCACGTATACAAAATGCACAGAAAATAAATACTGGATAATGAGGGGCAGAGAAGACAGTAGTGACTGAGATGGTCATGAAAGACACTGCGTCCTTCAGAGAAGGCCCTTGGGTCTCCCTACTCCCATCACTGCTCCTGGTTTCCATATGCGAGTTTCAATCATTACGGGCACAGACAGTTCCCAACTTAGCAACACCTGAGGTAAGAACGTGCCAGCCCCACCTGCTCCCCTCCCACTCCAAACTCCCCCTCCCCTCCCCTTCCCACTGCAGGAGTGCTAGCCAGCCCCCAACTACACCTCCAGAGAGGATAGTGGAAACTCCCAGGCCTCTTGTGCCAAGTTTGGAGAGCCTCAGGACTCATCGGAGTCCGTGGCTCCGTTCAGAGGACTCTCATTTCATGGGATTAGAGATCTTGACCTGGAAAGAAACCTTGTTATCGTTTAGTTGTTTTCCAGTCATATCCAACTCTTCATGACACCATTTGGAGTTTTCTTGGCAAAGACACTGGAGTGGTTTGCCATTTCCTTCTCCAGCTCATTTTACAGATGAGGACACTGAGGTAAAAGGGGTGAAGTGACTTGCCCAGGGTCACACAGCTTCTGTCTGAGGTCAGATTTGATCCAAGTCTTGCTGACTCTATGTCCTGCAGCACTTAGAAGTGATCTAATCCAACTCTCCATTCTACAGATGAGGAACTGAAGCCTAGAGAGGTGAAGATATGTGCTCCAGGTCACACACGGAGTGAGAGGCACAACAGGGATTTGAACCCAAGTCCTCTGATTTCCAACTTCAATGTTCTCTCCAGTATAGTGTGCTGACTCCAGGACCATGGATTTGCAACTTTGAAGAACAGAGAAGTTTTTGGATTTAGAGAAATTCAAGCCTAGGGGCTCATGGACCTTTCAGGTACGTTGTGAGTTAAATTAGCCCTTGTGGGATGGCCTTGAAATCTAAGCATGGCTCCTAACACTATTGTTAGGAGAAAGTACCCCATGAGCTTCACAGTCCTGACTTTCCAATGACCTTCTAGAAACTAGCCCCAGGCGTGTCTGTGAGGAGGTCAAGTTGTGTTGGGGGGGGGGGGGGGCCTGTCCCTGCATGTGTCTGCCTACAATCATACATGGCTACACATGTGTGTGGGCAGATCTTCTGCTTACTCATCTGTTGGCTCTCATGTATATCAATTTCTGTGGTAACCCCAGTAATGGAGAGCACTAAACTGAGTAGAGAGACTCCCGTTTGAGGCCAACTCTGTGGCTTACTACCTTGAGCAAATTATCTCTTTCACTTCTGTGAAGCTGTTTCTTCATCTTTAAAATGGGGATAATACCTCTACTCTTTCTTTTATTTGGTCATTGTGGTGAATTTTAAAATGTTGCAAAGACAGAAAGGTTTTGTGGGGAGTAGATGGGATAGAAGGAGACACAGAGAGACAGAGACAGAGAGACCAAGGGGCTCACTGGACTTTTGGTCAGAGATACCTGAATTAATCTCACCCCAGAGCCGAGCAGACTTTGTGACCTAGGGAAAGTCATTCAGCCTTTCCTTATTTGTAAAATGGGGCTGAAGAAATAATGTCTCCTTCCCTGGGCTATGGCAAAGGATTAAATGGTTTTTTGGTTTGACTGTATTTCTGAGATGGGTCTCCTTCTCTTGCCCCAGCAGGAAGGGCACCTGCCACTCACAGCCCAACTTCACTGCTGATCATCATGGAAGCTTGGGGATCCACATGTCCTCAGGCAGCCCAGAGGCTCGCCATATTGGTGCCAGACTTAATAGATGCCTAATGGGTTTAGTCCCACTGAAACTCAGAACTCCCAAGTCAAGCAATTCGCCAGCCTCAGCCTCAGGGGGCAGGGGTGACAGACATGTACCATCACGCCTGGCAAGATAATTTATGTACAGTGATTTGCAAACCTTACAGTGATATATGACAGTTAGCTATTATATACACATATATACACCTGTGTGTATATGGGTATACATAGATTACATAGATATGTGTATACCTATATACATATATATATATATATATATATATGTATATAAATCCATTATACGCACAGAGAAATGAGAGACAGGTAGTATTAGCAGAGTAGACAGTCTGGAGTTAGGAAGATCTGGGTTTCAGTCCTGCCTCCAACAAGTTTCTGGCCAAGTCACTTAAATCTCTCAATGCCCTCAGACAAATGTCTAAGAATTTAAGGTGCATTAACAGAGGTGCAATAACATTGCCCCCCAAATGGTTGAAATCACAGTTGGATTCCCTCTAGAAGTGAGGGGCGCTGGTGCTCAGTGTCTAACGGATCAGCTTCAGAGTCAAGACAATCCAGCTTTGACTTGTGCCTGTCACATTCCTAGCCACGTAACTCTGGGTAATTCACTTACCTGTGCCCTAAACCACTGTCTAAGACCAAAGGCAAAGGTGAGCCACCAATCAGCATCAGAATAGAGTTTCCTTATGGAGAGTTCCTTAGGCAAATGAAATCAGAGGTCTAGACTATTTTCCATATATGTGTGACAGCTATATTGCTGGATTTGCATCCAGAAAGGTCTGGGTTCAAGTTTTACCCCCATACTTAGCTACGTGAACACAGGTAGCATGTTTTTGCACCTCTCTTCACTTTTATAGGTAAGTTGTGATCTGGAATGGTGGAGAGAGCTTCCATACCCACAAATTCACAGGCCCTGATGAGTTGGCAGATGACAAGAAGGGTTGTGTGTCCATGTGCCTATATGTGTGCACAGAGATGTACGTGCATCTGCCTCCCTGGGTACCTCATTAAGAGGATGCCCCATTTCTCCCCTCCTTCTGAGATCCATGCCCAACCTTTTCTCCGCAGAAGTTCTTGAGCTAGGCTTCACCAAGAAACTGTAGCCTGGCTGGTAATTCTCCACTCTTACTTAACATTTCTCTTTTTCACAAACTCTTCTATTCCAGCCAAACTGGTTTACTAGCTGCTCCCTGAACTTGTCATTCCATTTTTGCTCTCTGTTCATTCTTATGAACTGTCATCCATTACCAAAATGCCGCACATCTGCCTATCAGAATCTTCCCATTCTTGTTCCTTCAAATCAAAATTCAAACTTCACCACCTCTGGGAAGCCTTCCCTGACTTTCCCCTTAATTATTCCTCTTTCTCCTCAAATTACCTTGTTTTTATTTACCTTTTCTGGATCCTCAAGTAGAATGTAAGCTCCTTGAGGGTAGGAACTATTTCATTTTTGTCTTTGTACCTATAAATCCATAAGGATTTATTAAAAATGCCTTCTAGGGGCAGCTAGGTAGCACAGTGTATAGAGCACTGGCCCTGGAGTCAGGAGGACCAGAGTTCAAATTCGGCATTGAACACTTAACACTTATTAGCTGTGTGACCTTGGGCAAGTCATTTAACCCTAACTGCCCTGCCTTCCCCCCTCCAAAAAGTTTTTTTTAATGCCTTCTAAATGCCAGACACTGTGTAGTTAGTATATCCCTAAGCTCACCTGGAATGTATGAGATGCTTAATGAATGTTTGTTGAATTGGAAATCAGTGGTGGTGGCAGTGGCACTGATGTTAGCAATGCTAGTAATTCAGTTGTACAAACATTTATCAAGCTTCCACTATGTGAAAAAGTACTAGAGATAAAAAGTTGAAAAGATGCCATGGTTCTTGACCTCAAGGAACTTATGGTCTCAAGGCGGAGGAAGGATGGGGGAAGGAGGGGTATATGACAGGTGCACAAATTATGAATGATGCAAAGTAGACAGTGGCAATATTATAGTGGAAAGACTGCTGAAGTTGGAATCAGAAGTCCTTGGGATTCAAGTCCTGGGCCTGATGTCACCTGTCTGGGTGACCCTGGGTGATGGTGACAAAGGAGAAAGACCCCGAGTACTGTAGGAAATAGGGGGAGGAAGTCACTGTTCTCAGTTGGGAGGATCAGAGGTTGGTGAAAATGATGTTGATGACAATTGGTAAGATTCCTCCCAGCTCCAACATTCCATGGATGGAGGTTGGGCCTGGGGCAAGAGGGAGGGTTCTCTGCTGGCATTTCCACTGAGGTCTCTGAATGGATCCTTTCCAGCATTTTTCCTTGGGCTACTCTGTGTGTGTGTGTGTGTGTGTGTGTGTGTGTGTGTGTGTGTGTGTGTGTGTGTGTGTGTGTGCGCGAGCGTGGGCCCTTGCACACTCCCTGCATAAACAGCAGAAACAAAACCAAGCCCTGTTGGGTTTTGTGATGATTTTGCAAAGGGAGGAGGAAGGTTCTCTGAGCAGCTTGACAGCATTCTCTACAGGCTGTCGGCGTTGTCGTAGCAACTGGTGGCTGCTGTGTCAATGGAAGAGATGCCATTGTCACTGCAGAAAGGGAGAACAATGGATCGAGCCTAGTCTCTGCAAGGCAGCATCCCCGACAGACTGGGGGGCTAGGTCCCTACCAGGGCCAGTGGCACCTCTGCTCCCTGTCAGCAGTCAGAGACCTAAGGGGATCCCTGCAAAGGCTTCCTATTTGCCCTGGAGTGAATTTAGTTCCAGCCCTTCTGGTCTTCCAATTTCCAGCCTGCATTCTCAGGGCTCTTTGCTGGCTGGGGTTTTAGCTTTCATGGAATCATATCTGAATTTAGTCCATTCAGCAGGTTAGAAAAGAGCAAGTATTGCATGGTATATCAGAAAAACTCGGGTTCAAGTCTAAACCCTGACATTTGCAAACTGTGTGATCCAGGTGTAAGTCACTAAACCTTTTTAAGGATCAGTTTCCTCCTCTGTAAAATGGAGCTGGGTTCAAATCTTGTCCTTCTTACACATTGGTTGTGTGACCCTGAGAAAGCCTCTTAAACTTTCCATTTTCCTAGGCAATTCTTTAACACTGCAAGCTGCAGAAAAGATACAGATCTGACTCTTAGGAGTTCCTCAACAGGGATGTTTTGTACTCATGAAATCACAGATCTATTAGTATGATTAGTATATAAATGTGGGGTTTAGTGAGATTGCAGCTTGGAGAAAACTGTGTTCAAATTTTAGCTAGGAAGGAAGGGAGGAAGAAAGGGAGCAAGGGAGGGAGGGAGAAAGGAAGGAAGGGAGGGAGGGATGGAGGGATGGAGGAAGGAAGGAAGGAAGGGAGAGAGGGACGGAAGGATGGAGGAAAGAAGGAAGGAAGGAAAGAAGGAAGGAAGGAAGGAAGGAAGGAAGGAAGGAAGGAAGGAAGGAAGGAAGGAAAGAAAGGAGGAAGGAAGGGAGGGAGGAAGGGAGAAGGGAAGAAGGGAAGGAGGGAGGGAGGAAGGAAGGAAAGAAGGGAGGGAGGGAGGGAGGAATTTATTAAACACTTACTTTGTGCAGGTACTGTGCTAAGCACTTAACACCTGTTACCTCTAAGAGTAGCTAAGGGGCACAGTGAATAGTGATGGAGTCAGGAAGACCTGCATTCACATATAGCATCTGACACTTAACTGTGTGACCCTGGGCAAGTCACAGGGCTGTTGAGAGGATCAAATGACATAACATACGTAAAGCACTTTGCAAACTTCAAAGTGCTCCCTAAATGCTAGCTGTTATTATTATTCCATGCCATTGACATCTAGGAACCCTAAAACTGAGGTCACTTTGCTGGGTCTCCATTTCCTCACTTACAAAATATGAATAGTGTGGGAAAGATAATCATAGAATGTAAAGCTGGAAGGGGCCTTGAAGATTTTCTCAACCAACCAAGAAGGCTGGTTTGTCAAGATCACATGGGTGCTAAGCAGCAGAGACCAAATTCAGACCCAAAGTTCTTCTAATCATGGATCTAGGGCCAAATGGACCATCTGGTCCAACTCCCTCATTTCTAGAGATGAGGAAACTGAGGCCAAGTGACTTGTGCAAAGTCACACAGGTAGTAAATATCAGAGGTAGGATTTGAACCCAGGTTCTCTAGCTCCAAAGTCATGCCTCTTTTTACTAGTCATCTGCTTCCTGGATCTAATATACCAGATTCCCCTGATTCCTCTGGCGTCTGCCAAGGAGTGTCAGGTATAGAACGAGGTACTTGGATTCTCGTTTGGAGATAACGTGTTTCTGCCTCTACTCAACAATAACTTCCTAAAGTAGACAGTGAATCTGGAATCTCAGCCTTATATGAACCTGGAATGAGATGGAAGCTCGTGAGGGGAGTGGTTGTCAATGGAGATGACCCAGTCACATCGCACGCCATTTTCCACTGGGACTGACCAGGCAGTTTTGCCTCAAAAGAGATAGGGCCTTTAACCAAGGAGAAGAGAATGGCATAAAGTCTTGCTATGGGACAGCATGCATCAGGGCTCCATCAGTCTCCTTTCATGCCCAACTGGCACTTTCTCCCACCTCCACAGAAGTAGAGAAATACAGTCTCCCCCAGTACCCCAAGTCAGTCATGATTACCCAAAGGCAATATAATGACATAGAAATATTACTGTGGAAAGGGCTGTAGAACTGGAGACACCAAAAGCTATCTAGTCCAACCCCCTAAGTCTACAGATGAAGAGACTGAGGCCCAGGAAGAGTAAGTGAATTGCCCGAGATTGCACAGGTAGTGTTGGGGATGGATTATACAGTTAAAGGATGTGAGTTCCAATCCCAGCACTTCTGGGACCCTGGACCTCACTTTGCGCACTTATAAAATGAGGTAGTCACTACATGATCTTCCAGGCCCTTTCCAGCCCTGAGTCTATGATCTTATAGAACTTCCATTCACCAAAGCTAGGTCCAGCTTAAATGGGGAGATGGCGTCCTTGGCACTTCCCCAGCTTTAGTCTATCCAGGGCTGAGGAACCTGCAGCCTCAAGGTCCCATGTGGCCCTTTAGGTCCAAAATTGAGTCAAAGGGCCACACTTTAGGAGCAGGAGGGCCACATGGGGCCTCATGGTCATAGGTTCCCCACCCCTGGTCTATACACCTTCCCACAGCTCTAACCAGACCCCTGAACAGCTTTTCCCCTATCTCAGGCTTAGAGTAGATTGGGGGAAGGAGCCTTTCAGATGTCCCTTGGGTCACAGCTTGCTCATCCTGCTATCTTTGCCTTTTATTGGCCTGTTGGATAGAATAAGAACCACTCACATTCTTTGTTTGTTTTTCGCTTTTTGGAGGGACAGTTGGGGTTAAGTGACTTGCCCAAGGTCACACCGCTGGTTTGGTTTTTGTTTGTTTGGTATGTGTGTAAATTGTCTGAGGCCGGATTTGAACTCAGGTCCTCCTGACTCCAGGGTGGGTGCTCTATTTACTGAGCCACCTAACCACCCTGAACTACTCACATTCTACAATACTTTAAAATTCATATACCATTTCTCTCTCAACAACCCTTCAAGGGAGGTTAGTTTAAATACTCAGAATGCCCATCTTCCTGATCCATGATATAGAAGCTTTCCTTGAAAACATTCCCTCTTCAATCTTTCTTTTTCTAGGTTTTAAAGTTTAGTCAAAGCCAGGGGCCTAAGGTATGTCTAAAGGGTCATGTAAATAACTTACTAATAGAACTTCCATAAAATGTTTGAGCTGGAAGAGACCAACCTCTTCATTTTCATATTGGAAGCCCACAGACGGGAACTGTCTTATCCAAAGTGACATGGCAAATGAGAGGTAGATTAGGACACAAGGCTTTGCTTCCTCTCACTTCCCACCACACTGTCTCCTTAGAGAGGACCTTTCTTGGAACCACTTCCAAATACCAACTGAGGACTTAAGTTTTCAACTTTTGTTCAGTGTGTTGGTGTTGTTTGGTGGGGATGGACGGGAGGAAAGAAGGCTCTTCTTCAGGAAACAAAAGGAAAAAGAAAACTCATCATACAGAGATCCAAATGTTTATTACTGTGAGTAAAAGTGTTTGAAGAAGGGTGTTTTTAAGGAGCTTATAATAACACTTAGAGCCCATCATCACTTTGCAGCTTAAAAGTGCCACACAAACAATAAGGGATCCTCACAACAGCCCTGTGAGGTAGGTAACTATTATTATACCCACTTTACAGATGGAGAGACTGAAGGAAGCCTCAGGCACAAACAAGGGCCAGGATCCAAGATGACAGTCACTATCTGTGCAGCATGGGACATCTATCTCCATGATCCTAACTCCAAAGGAGGAAGAAGTGAATTCATTTGGGAGGGGGGAGGCTGTATGCATGTTGAAGGAAGGAAGGGTGGGGGTGTGTGTTAGGAGGCTCAAGACTCGCTCCAAGGAGACATCCTTGGTGTTTTGGGGCACAAGATGAAACAGGCCTCTCCCTTGATGGACTCCTAGCCTCCCAGGGCAGTGTCTGCCATGTGTCTCCAAAGCCAAACCCAAAGCAAGAACTGCCTGTGATGTTTTTGCATGAAAATAACCAAGCTGACAAGATAACAACTTTCTTATTACCAAAAATACTTTCATTCTTTTAATTATATGCTCAGCTGGGGCCCTGACTCCCCACTGTGAAAGTAAATGACAATTTGATAGGGGTCACCTGGGGCTGAATGGTAGGGAAACAGGCCTACTTAGGAGGGTGGAGGTGGCAGGTGTGCAGAGGAACGCCAGGCTTGGGGGTTAATTACACTCTGTGTGAAGCAGAGTCTGGTTTCCAAGGAGAGGTTTACCCCCAAATCCCACCATTCAGATGACCAAACCTGGAAATGCATGTGATTTGGAAACCCCATGCCTCCTTCCTACGTGCCCTTTCCCTGGTGCCACCATCACAGGGGAACTGGAGATCAATCAATAGGCCCAACCAGTGAGTTCTAAAGCTCCCTGCTCCCCCAGCCACCCAATTACTCCCCAGGGTCTTCTCTTCTAAAGGATAGTTCCTTCCCCAAGGGAAAAGGTTGAGTATATAAAAAAAACAGGACCACAACGACTTCCATCAACTCCTGTTCATCACTAAGTAGAAAAAAAAAGTGACAAGCACACAGACAATATGGAACATGTAGACAATGGACACATAAAGAAACAAGGTAAAACAACTATGGAGACATGGCTACATAGACATGTACACAGCGATGTGTGGTGATGGAATGAGCAATGGATTTAGAAGCAGCGTACCTGAGTTCAAATCCTATATGGTCCTCGCCAAAACATTTCTCTCTGGACTTCTATGTGTCATTTTTTCCAACAACAGAGTCAGATTAAACCAAAGAGAAAGGGGGACCACTAAATTGCACACAAGGATCCTTATGGGAGTATGTTGACTTAGAAAACCACTTTTCAACATTATCTATGTTCTACTGTATTTTTATTGATTTTGTTAATGTTTCCCAATGACATTTAAATCTTGTTTCAAGTCACCCCAGGTCCTGGTCAGCAACAAATCCTATGCTCCCACACACAAACACAGAGCCACAAAAGTAGACCCACCTATAGAGACACATCCACTGCTCGGCACCCAGTCCTCTAGGAAGCACAGGATTTAAGTTAGAAGGGAGTTGAGAGATCATTTAATCTGGGGGTTCTTAATCTGGGGGTTCTTAACCTGGGGTTCATGAACTTGCATTTTTAAAATAGAGCTTGTATAGGTTTTCAATATAGTTTTTATTCTTGGTAATCTTATGTTTTGTATTGTATGCATTTAAAAACTTTATTCTGAGAAGGGGTCCGGTCTTCACCAGCTCACCAAAGGAGGATGTCATACAAAAATTATTAAGAACAACCCCAGATGGAGAAACTAAGGCCCAGATAAGTTAAGCAACTGGTTCAAGGAAGGTAACTTACATAAGAAGTAAACAGCAGAGTCAGGATTCAAATCTAGGTCTCCAAATTCAAGGTTCTTCTCATTGCACCATGTACACATTATCCCAAATGAGGCCTTTCTAGCCTGGGGCCTTTCTACCCATTGGGGTGTGAGAGGCTGGAGATCCAGGCTAGATTGGGGAGAGAAGAGTTTCCATGCCTCGCTCTACCTGTTCCTCCAAAGAAGAAAAGGCAAAAGGGGACAGGAGGGGATAAGAGAAGAGAGAGTCTGCTTTTTCTCAATTTGCCCTAGGTGGTTTGCACTTTCAGTCTTGGACTGTGCACTCTCCAGTTCACTGGTCACTTTGGGGCTGTAGTTGCTTGATAATGAATAAGCCAAGGAACCCAAAGGTCTATTGGTTGAATATCCTATTTTTTGATGGGATATTTTGGTATTTCGTGGAAAAGTCATCTAAGAATATGTTAATAGGAGCTGGGGAACCCAGAGGCATCTCCTCAAACCCATTTGATCAGAAAAACAGGTTTGGGATAACCATTATCTGTAGGAGGCAATTGGGGTGTGTGTGAGTGTGAGAGTGTGTGTGTATGTGTGTGTGTGTGTCTATGTGTGTGTTCGTGTGGTTGGCAACGTCCAAACCTGCTGATCTTGGCTGATCCAATCCATTGTGACAGTACCACAATGTGGGGATTTCAGGGCCAATACACGCAATGCCTTTGCTAATCACAGGGCCACAGTTGACTGATCCAGGCCACAAGGGGAAGGGAGCTTAAATTTGTTGGGGTTGGCTTTTTTTTTCTTCCTCCAAATGGGTTCAGAGAGTATCCCGTTAATACCAATCACGCTTTTGAACCATGTGACTGAAGGGTCTTTTGCATGCTTGGCAAATTGGATCCCAAGTCGGGGTTTGTATGATATGAAGGGAAGAGACCCATTTGGGCTTGCTCTGAGCTCCATCCTCCTCCATCTCAAGGCCTTACCAGCCTTCCTCTGATAAACAGGATGAGATGGCTGCCTGGTTTGAGAAGTAGAACAGGTTATAGCATGATACAGGCAAACATAGTATAAATAAAATATTCATATAAAAATAGTCTCTTACAAAATATACTCTCTTATCCTATGGGTCCTTTTCCAAAAGATGGAAATTGTCTGGAATTAATTTCTGTTTCTCTTTATAGGCATCTCAAACTCGATTTTCAGGATGGTGAGTCTTACCTGGCAGGGGATAAGGGGAAAGGTACTGGTATGTACTGGTAAAGATCTCAAGATCAATGCCAACTTGAGTTTCCAGACAACTAGCAGCAAACAGCAAAATATGTATGTATATATGTGTATATATATATATATACATATATATATATATATATATGTATGTATATATGTAAAAAGATGACTGCTTTTATACTTAAACATCTAGGACAGCAAGGAATAACTTGCGAAATCAACTAGTAGAAATATCTGCATAAAGAATAACTATGTACAATTCCAATTGTTCCTTGCCCAGTTGACAAAATTATTCCACAAAGAAAGCAAGGAGCCTACTTTGATTGCAGAATCTTTTCCAGTGGTGGTAGAGTTCTTTTAATTAAATAAATTAATATTATTTTCATCTGAATAAATTGTTAAATATTGCTATTAGTAAGCCCAGGCGCCTGGCGTCCCTGCTTTAAAAAAAAAATGGCAGCTCAAAGGAAGGCCATCTCACTTCTAGCCAAAGTACAGCAGCAGGAGCAACAGCAGGGTTTGCTGAAGTGACTTGAGGGAGATGAAAACCAGCTGAGAGTTTCCTGACGCATTTCCATGAGTGCCCAGGCTCAAATGTGCCAGGTGGTAGCACTCTGCAGGAACAATCACACCGGGGTACTGATCCCCGTGCAAAGATTTACTCATAGTCCCAGTGCTTCCTGCCATGTTTGATTCCTGGTGAACAAACAGTCACTGTGCAGATCGAACCATTTGTTCCCACGGGGAGGCTGACCCCTTCAGTCGTGGGGGCGGGGCCTGGCCCAGCCTGCGGGTCTGCCTAAGGCCACCTGGGCCCCGGTGACTCCAGTGACTTATCGTACTTGTGGAGGGGGTTGGATTGGCTGCTCTCTGCTCTTCTCTTGGCTCTAACGTGGAACGTCCCAGCTTCCCCATAAGAAGCCAGGAAAAATCCTCCATGCAAGGCTGGTCTTTTGGAAGAGGCTTCGGTAGATCCCGGTAGATCTTGGCGACAGCCTGGAGAAGATCAGGCTAGATCATGTGCAAACATCTTCCTCGGTTTTTTCCATCGTTTTCTTTTCTCAGCGGGCAGTGGGATGGTGAAGGGGAGCATGGAAGGGCGGCCCAGCACTTGCTGTCCCCTCCCCCTTTCCGTCCCCATCCCCCTCACTCACCCAGCCCCCCAGTATCTCTCCAGCCCACACAGCTCACTTACAGGTGTACACTTCTGTTCGTTCACTACACGTGTTACACTTCACGTAACAACACCAGTGAAATTTGCAATTACACTGCCACACGCGCGCGTACTGATGGGTGTTGTAGCCGCGGCCGCAGCACATGAGGTCGCAGCCGCTGGCCTGCGGGGCGGTCTTGTTGCACATGCGGCCCTGGGTCCCCACGCTGCCCGTGGCGGGGTCTTCCTCGCAGTAGTTGGGTGACTTCTCGATGTACACCAGATCCGTGTCCATGGGCTTGCGGTAGGACAGGGGCTTCTTGATCTTGAGGAAGGTGGGCCGCTTGTTGCGGCTGGCCCGCACCGGCTCCACGTGCACCGCCTCGTTGTACTTGTCCTTCAGGATGTAGCCCAGCTCTCGGAACTTGGGCAGCGTTGTCCAGCATGTTTTGGTGGTGCACGAACCTGACACCCCATGACATTTACACTCCAGCTTCATGTTTTC
>CM053583.1:369996060-370024182 GCA_028627135.1 Pseudochirops cupreus | reverse complement strand
AGCATGTTAAACCTTGGAACAGAGAATATCAGATCAGCAAGAGACCCAAGAACACAGAATGTTAGGGCTAAAAAAAAAAAAAAGACCCTGAGGGAGGTGAGGGGTCAATTATCTATAGTCTATTCCACTTGTTTTACAGACAAACTGAAGCACAGAGATGTTAAAGTGACAAATGTGAGTTCCACAGCAGGTAACAAGGTTGAGTGGGATGATTCCCAAAGTAGATTCTGTCTAGTAGCATTCTGCTTTTGGATACTGTCAGAGAAGTCTTTGTCTAGAAAGAACCTGCACATGTCAATTAATCCGTTACTCTTCCCCTTGACAGGAATAAACTAACACTTCCCAGATACTTTATTTTTCAGACTTTTTCTGTGACACTTTCATAAGTGTGGGATCCTTGGTTAAACAGGGCCACAGTCAGTCAGTCAATGAATATTAACTTTTCAGTGCCTACCTTGTGCCTGAGATACAAAAAGGGGCAACAGATAGTCCCTGCCCTCAGGGAGATTACAGCATTATAGGATCATAGTATTTCTGACCAGAGGAGACTTTTCACATCATCTAGTCCAAGGGTTCTAAACCTGTTGGTTGAGATCCTACCTCACCTTCTTGTTTTTAAAAAAATATTTTGATGACTGTATTTCAATACAACTGGTTTCCTTTGTAATCCTGTATAGTTTACTTTATGCATTTAAAATGCTATTCTGATACAGGGTCCATAGGCTTCCCCAGACTGCCAAAGGAGTACAAGACACAAAAAAAGATGCTCTGGTCCAACTCCTCCACTTTACAAATAAGGAAAAGGAGGCCTAGAGGGGTGAAGATGCTTGATCAATGCCATACACATAGTAAGTAGCAGAGCTGAGGTTTGAACCAATTCAGAAGAGCCAAATCTGGAGTTCTTTCCACTAGATCACTTTGACCTCATGCCATATTCACTTTTTTCAACCCAAATATCTAACACCAAATCACAATATTTGTTGTTGAGTCATTTCGGTAATGTCCAACTCTTTGTGAACCCATCTGGGGTTTTCTCGGCAAAGATACTGGAGTGGTTTGCCATTCATTTCCTTCTCTAGTTCATTTTACAGATGAGGAAATGGAGGCAAACAGGGTCAAATGACTTGCCCAAGGTCATATAGCTAGTGTCTGAGGTTAGATTTGAACTCAGAAAGATGAGCTTTCCTGACTCCAAGTCCAACACTCTATCCACTGTGCCACTTCACTGCCCCCTAGAAGACTCTCAACTAAATGAATGGTCAGGAAATGGGCTCTGGCCAAAGTAACATTCTGGTTACTTTGGATAACCAGGGAACCCTTTTTTTTAGATCAACACTTAAAAATTCTTGTAAAAATGTCTCAGTCCAGTGTACCTAATTTCATCAGCAAAGTCTAGTTGTATGTGACTCAGTTAGGTCCCTAGGGCAATCAATGTGAAAATTAGTGATACAGAATCACAGAATGTCAAAGGTAGAAAGGACCTCAGCATTCAAGTACAATGTGTATACAAAAAAGAATTCTTCCTACAAGAAACCCAAGAGATCGTTCAGCCTTTGCTCACAGACCTCCAACACCTGGGGACCTCTTCCTCCTCCTTTCTCCCTCCCTCTCTAGAGGTGGGCCATTCCATTTGGGGACAGCTCTAATTGTTGGAAAATTTTACATTTACTTCTGTGCCTGTGACCTTTCACCAGTGTCTTTATTCCTGTTCTCTGAAGCCAATCTAGGGCATCTCAGGGGTGAAGTCAAGTCAATAAACATTTATTAAGGCATTATGCTCATCCGTGTGTCCTGTTTCTTTTCCTACAATCTGCCCTTTCTCCTAATACCTAATTAAAGATGCTGGTAAGTTGGTTTCTGGTCAATTGAAGTTTAGTTAGGACAGCACAGTAGATTGATGAATGATCTCTTACTTGACAAATCTGGTCTTCTCAGTCCTAATCCTTCCCCACCTATATGCTACATTTGATCCACCCTCTATTCTCCTGCATACTGTCTGTTTTCCAGTATTCTGTTACTCGACTCTCTCCTGCTCTTCTTCCTACCCATGGACCTGTTCCTCCTTCTCAGTCATCTTGTCTGATGGTTCTTCATCCACCCTATGGGTATTCCCCAAGCTTATGTCCTAGGCTCTCTCCCATCAGTCTATTCTTTCTCATCTGTTCTCATAAGTTTAACTATTATTTTTTATGTAGATGACTCCAAGACCTGTATATCTAGCCCTAGGCTCCCTTAGCTTCAGTCCAACACCCCCAATTAAGTGCCTGATGGAAATTTCAAGCTGGACATCCACCCTAAACTCAACATGGCCAAAACTGAACTCTTAACTTTTCCACCTATCTTCCAAACTTACCTGTTTCTGTGGAAAGCGTCACCTTCTTTCACAGTCTAAACGTGATGCTGTCCTCCTGACTCTCTCCCTCACCCCACATATCCAATCAGTTGCCAAATCTTGCCATTTCTCTGCTTACCACTTCTCACATCCAGCAGCATCTCTCTAGTCACATAGCTACCAACTTAATTAAAGCTCTTTCATCTAGATCATTACAACATCCTCCTAATTTGTCTCTTCTCACTCCAGTTCAGCCTACACAATGCTAAGAAAATAATTTTCCATAAGCATGGCTCTGACCATGTAATTCCCCTACTCGGTCAATTCAAGTGGCTTCCTGTTGCCCCTAGGATCAAATAGAAAATGCTCTATTCAGCTTTAAAGCCCTATGCAGTCTAGCCCCAAACCACCTTTCCAGACTTGTCCCCATCCTGCCCTTGGTGACCTGGCCAAACTGACCCAATGACCTTTTTTCTGTTCCTCACACATGACACTCAACCTCTCAAACTCCACACCTTTGCACTAACCATCCCATGTGCTTGGAATGTGCTTCTTCCTAACCTCTGTTTCATAGACTTCCTCTCTTCCTCAAGCCAGCAGCATCATCTTTGAGAAGCCCTCCCTCATCACCCTTACTGCTAGTGCCCTTCCTCCCACACCACCTTACATTTAATGACTTTGTATATGTTTGTACTTATTATCTGTGCTATACACATATGAATACATACATATATGTACATACATACATTATACATATATGCACATGTGTGTGCTGTGCACATACATACATATACACACTCACTTGTCACCTCCTCAATTAGAATATAAGTCCTTTGATGGTAGGTATTATTTCATTTTTTGAACTTGTCCCTGGGTCTAGCATAGTACTTAATACAGTACTAAGTATATAGTAGGTGCTTAGTGAATATCTGCTGATTGGTTGATTGTAATATTGCAGAAAAAAAAATCTATAATTTCATCAGTGCGGTTGTTCCCTCCACTGATACAGATCACAGCCCTTCTCCCTGCCAGACACTCTTTGTGAGTTGCTGGGCCCCAAATAAATCCATCACTTGGTCGCTGCCTTTTTTCTGATGATGATAATAGTATTTGGGGCAGCTGGGTGGAATAGTGAACAGAACACTGGCCCTGGAGTCAGGAAGACCCGAGTTCAAATCTGGCCTCAGATACTTGACACACTTACTAGCTATGTGACCTTGGGCAAGTCGCTTAACCCTCATTGCCTTGCTTTCCCCCTTCCAAAAAACAAACAAAAAATAATAGTATTTTGGGCTGAGAAGTCACCAAAGTTGAATCATCTCATTTTGTAGATGAGATAAGTATGGCCCAGAGAAGTAATGACTTGTCCATCGTCACACAGATGGTAAATAATAAAGCCAGTATTCCAGCCAGGGTCTTCTAACTCTACTTCTTTCTCCTTTCCCACTATCCAATCCTTCCTCTTTCCAGATTTAGGTGGGCTTGACAAGAGATTCCTAAACCAAAAGCTGGAGGAGGCGTCAAGGGCCATCAGGTCCATACAGATGAGAAAATTCAGGGTCAAGGATGCGGAGCAGCTGGCCCAAAGGCGCCCTTCCCCTCTGCCATGCTTCCTACTGCAATCTATGGAGTCTGCCACTGAGTCCACTGTCAGACATTCTACCCTGATAGGCTTGTGTAGACTGGAACAAGTTTCAAGAGCCCAGAGTCATCTCTCTATGAGGTAGGACTAGATTGGAGGTGTCAGATACAGTAATGTTGGCACTGCCTACCTCATGGCACTGTTCAATTCAATTCCACAAGAAGTTATTAATTATCTAGTATGTTCAAAGTTCTGTGCTAGGTGTTAGAGATGCTGAAACATAGCAATCAAAAAACAAATTTTAAAAGTCCTTGCCCTCAAGGAGCATACATTCTCTTATTCTGAGAATCAAGCATGCTAATGTTCCAAAAGTTCTGTAAAAATGTGAGTTGTTGTTTTTGAATTAGGGACTTCAAGAGAATGACCTCAGATGATGTTTTCATCTCACATAGCCCTTAACTTGGACCTATCTTACACCTTTATCTTTTGTAATATATAACCTCCTTAAGAGTGATATCTATGGCATGTCTTATATATTTTTGCATTCCTATACCAAGTGCTAGTAAAGGACCTCACAATGCTGTGATACATCATACAGAGAGCCTGGATTCTTGAAGACTCCTCTTCTGAGTTCACATCCAGCCTCAGACACTTACTAGCTGTGTGATCTGGAGCAAGTCACTTAATCCTGTTTGCCTCAGTTTCCTCATCTGTAAAATGAGCTAGAGAAGGAAATGGCAAACCACTCCAGTATCTTTGCCAAGAAAACCCCAAATGGGGTCACCAAGAGTTGGACATGACTAAAAGCAATTAGACAAAAACATAATAACTATCTGTTGAATTAAGTATCCTCTTAATAAATATCTGCTGAATTAAATTGTGTGTTATTTTGTATTAATGAATAAATGAATATTTATAATATTAAAATATATAAAAAATATATTATTAAAATAAATGAAAATAAATGAAAGACAGAATGGCACAATGGATAAAGAACTGACTTAGGGAGAGAAAAACATGGGCTCAGGACCTCTGTGTAGCACATACTGGTTGTATGGGACCCTGGGTAAGTCATATAACTTCTCAGTGGCCCCAGGCAACTCTCCAAGACTCTTAACTGCAGAGAATGTGTCAGTCTGCATTGGTAGAGGAAGTTCCTCATGAGAGATGCCATGTTAAAAAAAAAAAGCCAAAAAAAAGTGTTATTGCTATGTATGTGCCATATTCCCTTACTAGATTTTAAGCTCTGTGACTGCAGGAATGATATTCCATCTAAACTTGCATTTCTATCAAACAGAATGGCATCCACTAGAAGACTGACTCTCAGCCTTCATTCTGGATAAGCAGTAAGGGAGCTTCATGTCAATGATTCTGCTGACAGGAATAGGGAATAGAAGTATTAGTTCCTTAGGCACAATGAGCTCCTGGGTGAAGAAACTCTCTTTAACAAGGGCCTACCCCCACTTCACCTTCTCAGCAATGTATAGCATTGGAGTTGCCTGAAGAGCCAAAAGGATAAGTCAGCCCCTCAGCATTCCATAGCCAGTCTGTTTCAGAGGTGAGGCACGAACCTCGCTCTGCCTGGCTTCCTGGATATCTCTCCATCCACTGTGCCATGCTGACTCTCAAATTTCATTCTGGGTAAGCAGTAAAGGTCAATGATTTTACTGATACCTGTAAAAAGATAAATGGCCTAAGCCTATTTATGAACTGCTTATCCTCGGATCCTAATCTACAAGTCTGTTTTAACCTCTCTCTTTCTCTCTCTCTCTCTCTCTCTCTCTCTCTCTCTCTCTCTCTCTCCCTGTTTCTCTTTCTCTCTCTGTCTCTCTCTCAACACTTGCCTTCCACAAGAGCCTTCACTTGATGTCCCAGGAGGCTTGAAGCTGGTGTTGGACTTGGGTTCTGAGATCCATCCCCCTCTTTTCCCCACCCCCACCCCATGGAGGCATCCTTCTCCCTTTGTTATCATGATCAGCATGCAGCAGGCATTTCAGGGAAAACAGAGTGATGGGCACTATAATCACATTAGCTTCACCAGCCCTAATCCTGCAAACTATGCTTTTGGGAAGCCTCAGTGGTCTCACTGGGTTGACATTAAACTGATGTAATCTAGGCCAGGCCCAGGGCTGGTCACTCAGCAGGCTCCTCCTCAGGGCCTCCTTCGGATCAAAGGAGCAAAGGAGACAAGCGGTCCAAAAAAATCTCATGTTAAGCCACACTCCATCTTCAGGATTCCCTCCCCCCCACCCCCGCCAAAAAAAAAATACAGACCCTGGGCTGGCTCAGAATGTGTTTCATCCATCTGGGAAGTTTCTGGGCTCAATGATATTGGTGCCACCCCTTATCTGAGACTCCTCTGCTCTCTCCACTTACTGTCTACTCTGTCCAAGGCAAAAGGCAGTGAAGCACAGAAGAAAGCTGGGGCCACTTACTAGAGTAAGTGTGGCTTGGATTAAGGCACGTCTGTCTAAGCTCAGTCTCCACATCCAAACAATGGGAACAATAATCCTTGCTCTTCCTACCTCTGAGGATGACCATGGTCAAGTGAAGGAGTGCCCATAAAAGCCCTTACTAACCATCAGACAAGCTAGTATTATTATAATTATGATGTTCAACTTTATCTTTTCTTGCAAGACCCAGGCCAGTCACAAGGGCGGCAACTCCCTCCTAAAAAGTACGCCACAACTGTAAATGATGTAAAGATGCCTGAGGAGGAGAAGTGATTTGCTCAGTGTCACCCAGAAATAAGTTGCCTTTCTGTCGATCCCCAGCTCTTAGCAAGGCACTCAATTCTCAATGAGCAGCTAGACTTGTCTATGGTATCAGAGGCAGGATCTGCACCAAGGCTGTGCTGACTAAAATCGCGTTGCTCCAGCCTCCACCCCACACTGCCTCTTACCTTTGTAGAGAACAGTCCTGTTCCTTGGGTTCAGACAAAGGCTTGGCCTAATATCAAATGATTTCTTTTCTCACTGTTGTTCACATGGCCCACACCTGTTGCTCAACCTCACTGGGGATAGTGGAAAGAGCAATGAATTTGGAGTCGTGATCATTGGGTTCAGGTCTCAGCTCCGGTGCTTACTACTCACACGACCTTAGTTAATAATACACAACAATAATAATAATAAACAGCTAGCGTTTCCACAGGGCTCTAAAGTTTGCAGAGTACTTTTATACATTGATTCATTTGATCCTCAAAACAACCCTGAGAGGTGGCTACTATTATGATCCCTTTTCTACAGATGAGGGAAGTGAGGAGCAGAAAGTATTCCTTGCCCAGGGTCACAAAAATGCCAAATGTCAAGTCACCCCCTCTCTGAGTCTCAATTTCTTCATCTGCATAATTAAGAGATTGAAAAAAATTACCTCTAAGTTCCCTTACAGCTCTATTAAGCAATTCCTTGCTCTTCCCCCTCAATACCTGTGTGACCTTGGATAAGTCACTTATCTTGACTGGGCTTCTATTGTCTCACCTGTAAAATGGGACAATGACCCTTACCTGGGCACCTACTTTCCTCCCTGCCTGGACTTGGGGCATAATGCCACATTCTGATTTTATCCCTCCATGCTGATGCCTAGTCACAGGCTACTGGGACTCACCTTGCAGCTGGCAGCTTTTGTGTCTCTAATTCATCTGGCCCAATTCTTGTCTAAGGCTTGCTGAATGAACACAACTCTTTATCTCCTCACCCACTCTCAGAGCTGGCTCACTCCTATGCAGTGAAGCTTCCACAGAAGTGCTTGGAGAATCAACCAAAAAAGAAGCCTGGAGCCACAAGGGCAAGGTTCTCATGCCACCTCTGCTATTCACTGCAAGTGACTTTACCACCCTAAGCCTCAGTTTCACCATCTGTATAAAGAGAGAGTCTGTCTAGATACTCAAGGTCCCTTCTAGCTCTGAAAAATTCCATGACTCTACATACTTACTGGTATCCCTGAACTCAGCTCCCCACCTCTCTGTCCACTTCTGCCCAGTACCAGGAACAGAGGAAGTGGAAGGAGGGAGCTTTCACACCCTTGGAAGGAAGGAGGAAACTGTCCTCCCCTTGACATTTCACCTAGGGAGTACCAACAATATACCACAGTAAGCCCCAGGCATCCTCCACTCTGAGAGCTGAGGAGGGGCCTTGGCTGCAACATGACTTCCTGGCTCATCCCCCGAATAGATACTATCACTTGGATTGTTTTGCTCTTTTTTCCCAACAGCTGATCTTTCAGAGTCTAACCAGTGGGTTATGAGTCCCAAACCAGAGAAATATAAGTGGTCCTGAATTGGAAGGGGGGGGGAGGGTGTGGGGGTGGAGATTACTCTACCAGCTTGGAGTGCATCCCTGGACTAGAGGGCCCTTAGAGCACAGAAACCCCTCACTTACCACAACAGCCACAGGCCTATCAAGTTCTGGGGAAATCAGATTCATGTAAATCAAATTCTGCTTTACAGTGTACATGTATTTTCATTTCAGATTCAGTAGCTAGGCTGCTTATGAAACGAGAAGACACTTGGGCTTTAAAATTGTCTTGGCTCCTCACCTCACCCCTGCACCCATCCTCTCTGTCAAAGAGCCAATTGGTTAACAAGCATTTATTAAGCTCCTACCATTGCCAGGCTCCATGCTAAGCTCTGGGGATATAAAGAAAGGTTTAAAAAAAAAACCAGCCCCTGCTCTCTAGGAGCTCACAGACTAATGGGAGGGACAACTTGCAAACTGTTCTGCAAAAATAAGATACAGGCAGGATAAACGGGGGGCAGTGTCAGAGGGAAGGCATGAAGATTAAGGAGGACTGGGAGAGGCTTCTTGCCAAAAGAAACCCAGGGATTGATCACTTACATTTTCTGGGTACTTTGAGATTTATAAAGTGCTTTTTCTCACAGTGGTTTCAGTATTCTTAGCATTTTATCATTTAACACAAGAAACTGACAACTTGTCCACACTCTCACAGCTAATATCAGTCTCCCAACTCCAAGTCCAGCATGAATTCTACTCTAGACCAGGGCCGTTCCTCAAATATTTTCCCTAACACCTTTTAATCCCAGTGCTTTCCCTCTCTTTCCATTTCTCCTGTATGTATCTTGTTTGGGGTATATTTGTTCACAAGTGATTAGACTGTAAACCCCTGAAGGGCAGGGACTGTGTTTTTGCCCCTGTTTTGTATCCCCAGCACTTATCAGGGTGCTTGGCACATAATAGGCACTTAAATGTCCACTGAATTGAATACTTAGATACACTGGGACAACCACTATTTAAAGGGACTTTGCAGGGAGAGTAGGGAGAGTCTCTGGAGTCAGAGGACCTGAATTAAAAATCTTGCTTCTGATGCTAATCATGTGACCTTGGACAAGCCATGACCTCCCTGGGCCTCAATTTCTTCAAGATTTGTAAAATGAAAGGTTTGGATTAAAGCGTCTCTGGATCTATGAGCTCGTCTGTGAGATTACAAAGTTAATCATCTCCCCTTCATTTATTGGTTTTGCACTTCAGGTTACATGCCAAATATGGTGTGTTCTTCCTTTCTGAGATTTTTTTTTAACCAAGGGATTTGAGTAAGAACAGGTCAGCTCTTCTAGGGAGGGAATCTGACAGAGATTTAGAGGCCTTGCTGGCCATGGGGTCCAACCTAGTTATCTCACAGATGAGAAAACTGATGCTAAGTGACTTGCCCCAGGAAGACACTACTGGTAAATGTCTAAGGCAGGATTTGCACTCAGGGATCCTGACTACAGGTCCTGTGACTTAGCTGATATATCAGACTGCTTCTCACTGGACATGAGAATCAGGAAGACACAAGTTGGAATCCTGTCTCTGATACATACCATGTGACCATCAGCACATCTTTCAGCCTCTGGAGAGCCTCAGTTCTCTCATCAGTAACAGGAGGGTTATAATATATATCTCCCAAGGTGATTGTGAGGATCAGCTGAGACAATCTTTATAAAGCAGTGCTCTCAAAATGGCAGCCACTCCTCAGCGTGAGGATTACTTGGGCCCTCTGCTTCCTGTCCTTTTCCCCTTTGTGCTCTCTGTCTTATAGCATCCCAACTTCCCGTGTGGCAGCAGTAGAGCTAGGAGAATATGTACGTCAGATTCTCAGTGGCCACTCTAGCAAGAGTCTATCCTGCACATAGTCCCATTGGGTTTAGTAATCAATAAATAGAATTTGGGAACAAGAGACTTAAACATTGTTCAGAGGTAATCCCAAACTTCAATTATATACAGCAACTAGGCCTGTTGGATAAGAAAAACTCCCTCCACCAATATGAGCTGGCATCTTCTCTGCAATCTTTAGTCCTAGAGAATTGCAAAGAGAGGTTAGGTGTCTTGCCCACAATCACACAGCCAGCTGAGACTTGAACCCAGGACCTCCTGACCCAGGATGCCTTAATGATGATGATGATGGTGATAAGGATAATGATAATTACAATGGATTACTATACTTTTTTTCTAAGAGCTGAAGCTGAAGTATTACTTCCTTGAAGTCACAAAAGTCCTATGAGGCAAACTGGAATTATTACCTCCTATTTATACTTGGGGTCATCTGAACAAAGTGAGATTAATTGGCTTGCCCCATGTCATACACAGGGCTGAGACTCTGGTCTCTTTCGTCCAAGCCTAGTGTTCACTTTAATCCAGCCATCAGTAATGGGGTACTAGGGAAGGGAGTAGTTATCACTACCCACCCCTGGGCCATGTTGGATGTTGGGAGATTGATGGTAGGACAGATAGTAACCAGGAAAGAGGTTGAGGACAAAGGAGGAAGAGTGAGGAGGGGGTCCCAGCTGAGGACCACTGGCTGACCAGATGAGAGGGAGTTCTGAGTTGATTCACTGAGCCTGGGGTCAGATGATCTGAGTTGAAGTTCCAGCCTGGGACAAATTCCCTAGACCTCAGTTTTCCTGGCTCTGACCTGCTCCTTGGGGCCAGTGAGAAGAAAGAGTCCTTGAAGCCTGGATACACTTGCAGAAATGGGAGCCAAGTTTATCATTATCCTTCCTATCCCAGAACTTCCCCATCACAGGGTGTCTATTCCCTCCCCACCCAAAGCTGCACCCCATTCAGATGCAGGTGTGTTCCTTCTGGAAAATTCAGATGAAAGAAAGAGAAGGGAGAAAGAATTCTTCACTGAATAGTTCAAGTTTTTCTTTCTGGTCACATTCTTCTAGTCATGATGTACTTCGTGGCTTCTGCCGAATATTCCTGTTTGACTGAGCTGGGAACGGCAGCTATCCCCAAACATGGTGGTTGGAATGCAAGAGAAACTGCCCGGAGTCAGACAGCTTTGCTTCAGGTCTGTTCGTCCGGCGTCTGCAGGGAGAGTGACGTTGTTGTTGGTTTCAACACCAACTGGAGAGTGACAGATATCTCGTGGCCCAAATCTGTCCTCTTCGGAAACTCAAGTTTCATCATGCCATTGGGCTGCTGGAAGACACTCACTGATTCTCCACCCCACCCCCACCACCTATAGGATCAAATCCTAAGCCATCTGTCTGGCATTCAAGGCCCTCCACAGGCTTGCCTCACCCCACCCATCCAAATGTGGCTCAAACGGGATCTTCTACCCTCACTGATGTCCGAATGCTCCATGCTAAGGGGTCCTCCCCCCACTTTGATTACACTCTTCTCTACTCCTTCTCTTTCTCCTTCCCCTCCACCTATCCAAATTCAACCTACTTCCTCCAGAAAGCCTTCCTTCTCTATTCTTTCTCACCGTCTCTAGATTCCTTTAGCACTTTTGATTTGCACCATATACTTCAATAATGATAATAATAGCTAACTATATATATGTATATGTGTATGTGTGTGTATGTACACACACGCACACGCACACACACACACACACACACACACACACACACATACATCACTATGTGCCAGGAACTGTGCTAAGGACTTTACAAATCTCATCTGGTCCTCATAACAACCCTGGGAGGTAGGTGTTCTTATTATCTCCATTTTACAGATGAGGAAACTGAGGCAAACAGGAGTTAATTTACTCACCCAGGGTCAACAACTAGAAGTATCTGAGGCTACATTTGAACTCAGGTCTTCCTGACTCTAGGGCTGGTGCTTTATCCACTGTACCACCTAGCTGCCTATATCAGACAGGTATTGTACTTCTTATAGGATCCTGGGGTTCAAAAACAGAAAGAACCCTAGGTAAGGTCATCAGGACCAATCATTATCATTTTACAGATGGGTTAACTGAGGCCCAGAAAAAGGAACTATTCATCTTTCCTTTCATAATAATTTAACTTTCATGTATGCACATCTTCTAGCCTCAGTGAGACTCTAAGCTTCTTAAGGTCAGAGCATTTGTCTTATAAGTTTCAAGTGGTCTGGCACAGGGCTAAGGATATAATAGCTGCTCAGCAAAAACTAAGTGAAAGGAAGTGAACTGAGTTGAATTTGAGGCAAGTCTCTCAGCTATCACAGAGGCCCTAGTTGTTGGGGCAGAGAAGCCAGGGAAGTTGGGAGGTTTTTGGTACAGTCTCTCTTTGCCTCAAAGGACTTACAGAATCCCAGACCAAATTCTCTTCTGGCACCAAAGGCCTGGCACAGCTCCTGGGGGTGCCCTTGGAGAATCCTCAAAAGAAAAGTACTATCTACATTTGGAGAACTGAGCAATTATCTACTGAATCAATCAGTGCAGGTGGCCAGCTTGGATCATTGAGACTGGAGGAATTTTCTGGCTTTTGTCTCAGTGGCCAGGGATTCCCACCCATCCCCCACCCCTCACCCTCACCCCACTTTTGTCCCCATGGGTCCCCTCCCTCCCTCTCTATCTCCTCTCTCTCTCTCCCTCTCTCCCTCTCCCCCTTTCTCTTTCTCTCTCCTCTTTTTACTGAGTCTTGACTCTGGTAGAATCATAGGCTCCACCCTCTTTTAGGCACCTTAATAACCAATTTCTGCACCTGAGTAATTGACCCAATTCAGCTATGGTTGCAAAATGGCATGTCCTCAATTCAATCCCAGTACATAAAGAACCCTTGCCCCCTGATTCTGAGAAGCTCGAAAGAAATGGGACATGAAGCACTTCTCTCTCCTTGGCCAGAGTTGAATCATAGCTCATCTCTGTGGCCCCCTCAGCACCTAGCTCGAGGTTTTACACACTCAATTACTATTTGTTGAATAAATGAATGAGTGAGTGAAGGCATAGTGGTGCTGGCCAGTTGTAAGAGGGGAGTTGTTAATCCTCCCAGTCCTGACCCCTCGTTTCTTTTCCCCCACAAAGGCCAAATGGCTCCCAAATCAGAATTCAGCCCCTCCCTCCTTCCCAAAGGATCCAAATCCTCTTTTCTATTACATATCTGGAGAAAGGAAGCTGGTATCCCAGTGACCAGTTTAGCCATTCTCGAAGCTGGGCTCAGCTTCCATCCTGCCCCCCCACCCCCACCCTGGGCCCACAGGAGTCAGGCTCCCAGAAGCCAGTTTCCTAATATCATCTTTCCTGTTTCTGGCCGAATCCTTTTACTTTCCAGCCCAGCTTTGGGAACCACCCTCAGTTATCTCCCTTCTTCCTCCCCATTTCCAGCTAAGAGTTGGGTGGGGACTGGGAGGTGGGTAGAGAGAGAGAGGGGAGAATCTTGATGAACCACTACCCCTTTACCCTGAGGTAATAATGGGGAGGGGGGAAGGCTGCTGAGCAGTCTGCCCCTCACCCTTTTGGCTAGAGAACTTTCATTCCAAGAAGAGGCTGGAGGCCTGTGGGCCCCACTCTTTCAGAAGACTAAAAAAGGTTTGAGTCGTGGGGGAGTCTCCATTCAGATCTGACTTTGTTTTAACTGACTACCATGGGAGGATCCGAATGCGGGGAGAGATAGCTCAAGTTTCCAAACCCAGAGAGAATTAGCTCCAGGAGAAGAAGTTGTCCTGAACATCCTAGTAAGTCTCTCTGATCAACTAATAAATTGAAAGCAGAGCAGCTCCAGCTAAAAACACAGCCCAAGGGGTGGGGAGCACTTGAAAATAATAATTTGCAAAAATAACTTGCAAATAAACCAACTATAAGGAGAGTTGGCACCTTCTCCCAACAGAGGGGTAACCAGCTAACACAGCATAACAAAGCAAGTTCTGCACCTTGGGTCCAAGGATCTGGATTCCAAACCTGTGTGACCCTGGGCTGATCACCAAACAACTCTGTGTCCTCTGTTTCCTTATCTATACGAGGAGATGGGGGATTAAATGTTCTCTGAGATTCCTTCTAAAACATAAGGTCATCTTAAGCATTTTTTAAACTTTCTGGAATTTTTCTTAACAATAGAAAGATATCTCCAAAAAAATTACTTGAAAATCCATCCATTCTAAAAACCCCCCAAATGCCTCTTTTCCTTTGATTCTGGAGAGTTGGCCACTGTGTTTTCAATGGCACCAAATATAGAAATGAGCACAGGAGTAAATCACTCACAGGTGCCAAGTTTTAGCTCAGGGCACATTTTTACGGTTGAGTTGTAAACCATTGAAAGGAGGGAGCTGTAATTAAAATGCTGACAGACTCACAACTGTGAAAAGGCAGAAAGAGCATGGCTAGAATCCCCAACAGAGGATCCCAGGAAGAAAGGCGCGACCCCCACTCCCTGTCTTCCTGCCCCAGCCCACCCACCCCCAACCAGAGCAGAGTGAACTGGGCTAACTGGGAGACCCTGGCAGGGACTAAGACCAGTCAGTCTGAAGGTGGAGCACAGAACTGTGGACTAGTTTGGGACCTGAGGGATCATCTGGTACATTTTACAGATGGAGAACCTTAGTACCAGAAAAGAGGAAGTGATTTACCAAAGGTCTCTCCCCCACGGCTACAGAGCAACAAAGTCCAGAGCAGACCACTGCTCTACTGCATTGAGTTGCAGAAACTCAAACTGGAAAGACTAGATGTAGGGACACTGCCTGAGTGTGTCTACCATCAAAATACGAATAGCTCAGCTGAGATACACCTGCACCCCCCCCCCTCACCCTACCACATGCCCCCACACAATCCACTGAGAAATTGCCCTCATCTCATGAAGGCAACCAGTGACCGTACATCTCAGGGTTGTAGGTGTCTCTGAATATAAGCTGGCTAGCCAGCTTCTACCTCTCACCAGCCTCTCTGTTGGGGGTAATTAAATTAAATCAAGCCCAACCTTCTGAGTCCGGCATTCAAGGTCTTCTATCATCTGGTCTCATTTTTCCTCTCCAACCTTCACTCCTCAGGGTTAATGATTAACTCTAGAAAGGTCTCAATCTCTACCACCTTCATTCCATCTCAGTGCCTCTAATCAAGCTGTTTCTCCACCTCCCCACCCCCCCATAAGGGCTCTCCTGATCTCTTTTCACAGAGACAAGTCCTATGCCTCCTTCAAGTCCCAGAGAGAATCCCTCCTCTTCTAGAGGCAGCTGGTGGCATAACAGATAGAGTGCCTGGGCCTAGAGTCAGACAGACCTGAGTTCAAATCTGGTCTCAGGCACTTACTAGAGGGGTGACTTTGGGTGAGGCATTTCACAGCTGTCTGCCTCGGTTTCCTCCAACTGCAAATGGTGACAACAATGGCACCTAGTGCCCAAGGTTGTTAGGAGATAACATTTATAAAGCACTTAGCACAGTGGCTGGGACATGGCTGCTATCACCCAGTCATAGCCAGCTCTTCATGACCCTGTGGACTTTAGCTTGGCAGAGATACTGGAGTGGTTTGCCATTTCCTTCTCCAGGCGAACCTAGTAGGTATTTAATGAATGCTTGTTTCCAGTCCACACAGCTCTCTCCTTCAGCACCATTCATTTTAGTACTTAATTATACCATCATGGATTGTTCCATAATCACAGCATAAAAAAAAGAATGAGGAACTTTGGAGTTGGAGAGGCTTGGGTTTGAATCCTACCTTGGACACATACTAGCATGTAGCCCAGTGTATGCTGCATCACTGCTGCCTGCCTCAGTTTTCCTAACTGTGAAATGGGAATAATAATAGCACCTGCCCCATAGGGTTGCTGTGAGGACCAAATGAGATGCTGTGTGTAAGGGAAGTCTTTCAAGCATTAAAGCAGAGTAGAGCTCTCATCTGTACCAGTCTTACCTTCCAAAAAAGGTTGTAGGCCCAAACAGGGGCGGCCTCATGATGTCCACATCAAGACAATGGGGACCAGGTCTTTCCCCCTCTTGACAGTTATCATAACAGGCAGAGCGGCACCATGGGTAAAGCCTGGGTTTTACCTCCTGCTTCTGACACTAGCTGTAAGTGACCATGAGCATGAGCTCCCCTGAGCCTCAGTCTCTTCACCTGTAAAATGGAACTAAATAAGGGTTGCTATAAGGTTCCAATGAAATGGTGTCTGTAGGTGTGATTTACAAACTTTAAAGCACTATTTTCAAAAATCAGCTATTGTTCTTACCACAAATCTGGGCACATGTGCCCAGAAAGACTTCTAAGCAAGTGGCTGAGTTGCAGTGAAGAAAAGCCTATTCTGAAATGCAATGGCTTTAACCTGAGTTTGAGATCCAGTTCTTCTTTTTACTAACTTATGACCTTGGGTATGTCACTTGCCTTCTATAGGCCTCAGCCTCCTCCTCTGGAAATTGGGGACAACAATACCTGAGTCATGTTAAGTAACAATAACTTGGTTGTGAGTAAAGTACTTCACAAACTGTCAGGAACTAAGAAAATGTGAGTTATTTATTATTATATTATTATTCCGATAAGCCAAGCATCCCAAGGCCAATGGACTCTCCCAGTGTGGTCAGCTGAAACAGCACTCTTGACTTGCCATGGACTACAAGCATTTTGGAATGACTCCAGTTAAGAGGTGGCTCACTCTCAAAGTAAAGGGGATAAGCAGCAGCTTCCCAGAAGACAAGACTTTCCCCTTCTTCTACACCAAAGTTCTTAACCAGAGCCAAAGGGACTCATTCCCGTGATTCCTCCTTTACCCTTTTCTGAGAGGTTTGACCTGTGAGCAGTGAAATGGCCCAGAGTCAGGGAGAGGCAACAGAAAAAGGTCAGAATTTAGGTCAAAATTATCTCCCTTCACACCAAGAAAAGACTACTGAAAAGTACCTTAAAAATATAAAATAAGGAGCAGCTAGGTGGAGTGGTGAATAGAGTCCTGGCCCTAGAATCAGGAGGACCTGAGTTCAAATCCAGCCTCAGATACTTGACAATTACTAGCTGTGTGACCTTGGGCAAGTCACTTAACCCTAAATGCCCTGCCTTCTGTCCTCCAAAAAAATTTTTATGTGTGTATGTGTATACATATATATATGTATGTATGTATATATGTATACACACATAATAGAGAACACTATATTGGAGCGACAGAAACTACCTTCATGTTCTTTCTTCTTCATTCATCCTATTATTCCACAAGTCTTCCCTGGGCACGTACCCCACATTAGGTTCGGTGTAAGGTATTACAGTCAGCACAGCATTAAGAAAGGCATGGATGTTTCCCTCAGCACCACACCTACCACAGAGCAAGTGCTGAATAAATGTGTTTTCATTTTTCCATTTCATTTATTCAGGGAATCTCATTCTCTAAAGAAGTTAAGGGTGAACCTTGCTTTACACAAAAGTGACATTTCCCCTAAAAGCTGTGGCAATGAATGAAAAATGTGCCTTGTACAGAATGTAACATAGATCGGGATGTCTGCTCTACTGAATAAGACCATTAGCGTCCAAGAGAGGCACTCTAGAGGAACAGTGAGTTGAACCCAGAGAGGTGACTAGGACAGAGAAAGTCTCCAGAGAGGTAACTAGGACACAGAAAGTCAACTAGATTGTATTTTGCAAGGATGACTGCTTTTTTGATCCCAAGCTACTTTCTAACATATAAAAAACCTGAAAAATTAAAGATCATTAATGTATCCCTTGGCTCCTATTAAGAGCTTTGGTGTGGAAAAGGTGGAAAGCATTGTCCGCAGGGAGGCTGCCGTTTATTCCCATTGCTTTGAGTAAGTATAATTTTTGAAAATCAAATTCCATTTTAAACATCCTAGGAGAAGTGGTCAGCTAGTGTGATAAATTATCCCATTTCCCAGATGACACCCCTTAAGCCACTTGTTCTATGCAGGTCATTATTAGAAACCTATCCCCTTGGCCCACCTATAACTTCGAGTCTTTAGAGAATGTGGTGCTCCATGATTCGCAACATCACCAGGAGAAAAATGATCTTTTCTTTTTCAGGGTTTTTTGGTGTGTTGGAGATCAGCTTGGGATCTAAAGAGCAAGCAAACTTTCCAAAACACAATCTGGTCACTCTCCATCTTGAGCACCTCTCCTAGATATTGAAGGACTAACTCAATGGAGTAGACATACAGCTCTAAAACATGAGGCATTTTTTGTTCACTGAGCTTCTATGAGAATTCCTGGATCATTTGGTTGGTTATTTGGCAAAAGTGAGGGATAACATATGACCACAGCCTGAGTCCTATACTGGTCCCAGCAAAACCTCAAAAAGATCAAGAGAAAGGTCTTCAGTATCTTGGGTAGACCCTTGGTGGAGAATCTATGGGAAAACCTTAAACAAGAATCACACAGGTATAGGTTTTGATTAAGGGTTCTTAACTTTTTTCTTAATATATATTTTCATATATACTAACTTTATTTCCATGTAATTGGTTTTCTTTGCAACCCTACATTTTTTTATTGTAAGCATTTAAAGCCATTGTTGTGAGAAGAGGTCCAAAGGTTTCACCAGACACTGCACAAGAGACTCACAAGACACATATAAAGCTTAAGAAACCCTGATTTCCATACAGACCAAAAGAAGGAAATACCCATGTTGAAGAAACTGCAGATTCACCAAAATTTTTTGGCTTTTAGTTTGGGGTTGGTTTTGTTGGGGTTTTTTTTTTCCTCTCCTGGACATGTGGGGAACTCATGGCTTGAAAGTGCCATGTTATCAATGTAGATTGGCAACTGGTGCATTACATATAGCCTTAGTGTGTCCAGGCAGAATAAGAACCCGGATTGTCCAGATTCCAAGAACAGCCCTCTCTCTATTCACCATACCATGATGCCTCTATAAAATACTGTTAATAATATTATTACATCAATAATAATATTTGCATAATGCTACAGTTTTCAAGCATTTTCACATAACTATCTCATTTAGTCTTCTCATTTAGCTACAAGGAAGAGAGGTTAATGGATCTGCCCTGGGTCATGCAGACAATAAATGCCAGGACAGGGGACACTTAACCCAGCTCTTCTGACTTTTAAGTCAAGTATTTAAGTATGCCCTGTGATGAAACTTTTTCTCAACTGAATTATTTGCCCCTAACATTAGCTGGAATGTCATAGATTGGGTTTGCTTAAAAGAAGAGGCGGAGCCATCCACCTCGGGTGATTCCTACTCCAACCCCCTGTGTGCCCACCCCAAATACTACCCTTCTGGAAACCAATTCTGTTTCTTTGCTTCTCTGCCCCCTTCTTGCCCCCACTCCTTGCCCCTTCAGATTTGATAACACACAGAGCATTGTGGGTCCCCAGCAACTGGAGGGCTCCACCCCTAGGAAACAAAGGCCTGATTGTCACCAGTGAGCGGCATTTGACTCAGGACTCACTGGAACGTAAACTGAGACCCAAGAGTTCATCTCACTTAAGACTGGACCCCTGAAACTAATGACTCTAGACCCTCCAGGGTGGGCTGGATTTCAAATATGTTCCTGAGCTGAATGGCCATCAGCTAAACTTTCCATATCCTGGATGAAATTGAGTGGCCAATGTTTGAGGCCCCAAGGGGAAAGGTTTCACCATTGGACACCTGAGCCTTTTGCCAGGATGGAGTCTGATGTCCCCTACAGTCCAGGGCCTGTTCTACAGCCCTTTATGGAAATCAACCAATAGAGGAATTGCAAATTTCTACTTCCAACAATGCATCATATAGAGACAGGGACCTCTGGTTTGCTTGCAGAGAGAAGACATGGGCTTTTACTTTTAGGTTGTATCCAAAATCTTAATGACACAGGTGCAACTTAAGGTCACAGTCTCTTGGAGGCAGGTAGGTTTAGGGAAGTACATTGTAAGCAACTAGGTGGACATATAAGGTTTTAGAGAGGGTAGAGACCTAAGAACAGTGAATGTCTGAGCTAGGAGGGTACCTTTGGGCAATGAGGTCTAACTCAAATAGAAATGTGGGCCTCTAATCCATACATAAAGATCCCTGGAGGCTACACAGTGACAGTTTTGAAATGTAATATTATCTATGTTTCACTGTATTTTTTATTTATTTTGTTAAATATCTCCCAACTACCTTTTGATCTGGTTCAGGTTGATGGGAGTGTTGCCGGCCACATGGCTGATTGACACCACAGCCTTAAAAAATAAAATCTCAGAGCCAGGAAGGAGCTTGGAACATCAGAACCAAAAGGGACCTTGGTAAACAAAATTTCAGAACACAGAATGTCATACCTAGAAGACAGCTTAGAACATGTAATTTTGGAACATAGAATGTCAGAGCCAGAAGGGATGTGAGAACACAAAATATCAAAACAAAATATCAGACCAAAAAGGGATCTTAGAATTCTGAAACATGAAATGTCAGAAGAGATGTTAAAACATTGAATTTTGAAACACAGAATGTCAGAGCTGGAAGAGACATTAGAACATTGGATGCCAAATGCAAAAGACCTTAGTAAATGGAATTTTAGAACACAAAATGTTAGAGTTGATGGAGGATGGTGAGGGGGGAAGGCAGAGAACTTTAAGACAAAAAAGGTGAAAAGTGGGAAGGGAATTTTGAGATCACTTCATCCAATCTCTAAGTGTTTCTTTCCATGACTTAGAAATTTTTGTTTAAGAATCTAATTGGGATTTACAATAATAAACCCCCCAAGGAAAAGACCCTTAAAAGCCATTTCCCAGCTGATTTTTTAAAAGGAAGCTGGCTAAATAGCAAACTCTGATGGGCTAAAAGGAGAGAAAAAGGAACTTTTTACCCCAGTGCCACATCTACAGTAGCTACCTTCTCCACTCCCTCAGCCAATATCACCCTCATCTTCAACAACCTACACTGATTGAACCACCACTCTCATCACTACCAACACTACCAATTAAAGAAAAAAAACACCAAAAAAAAGCTAACCTTCAGGAAGCTAGAGAACAATACTATAAAACAGTGTGTAGTTTAAGTATGAGATTGTGTGGTTCTGATACTAGTGAAAAGAAGGGAGAGATAAGAGATTGAAGCTGTAATCAAGGAAGGCTTAAAGTGAGGCTTGAAAGATTAGTAGGATTTGGATAGGCAAAGAGGCAGGAAAAAGGCAAGGGATACTGAATGAATGAATGAATGAATGAATGAATGAATGAATGAATGAACGAATGAACGAATGATCATGTGATAAATACTTACTGCATGCCAGTCACTATGCTGGATTTGAAGGGAAGGGGAAGGAGATAGAGATGAATATAAATCAGACAGTCTTTGCCTCAAGAAGTTTACATTCTAATAGAGGAAGACAACACATATTATATATGCTCCCCAAAGCAATTAACCTGTCTACACTGGCTGTGTTTCTCTTGTGGTCACTGACAGTCTGAGAAGAGGTAGGGGCATTGTCCAGAACCAGAGCAATGCATTTCCTTGACAGAAGATCACAAGGCTCCAGAGGCTGTTGCTACTGTTAGCCATATTCTTTTCTCTGTGGGAAATGGAATCCTGAGGTTCTCCCTGGTAGCCCCTTCCCTCCCAGCTTCCCAGGAACCCCTCTTATCTCAGTTCCACCCTTCCTGACCACCACCATGCCTTTACTCTCAAGGTCCCCATCACAAGCTCCTTAGACCTTGGAGATGCCTTCTTGCTGTGTCATCTCAGGAAGCTGGAAAACCCCAGGCTCCAGCTGGTGCCCATCTCTACTGTTCCAGCTGTCCCCCACGCAGCCACCCTGCTGGCTCCTCACCAGTTTCCGGTTCCAGGAGCATGGGCCCTGAGGCATGACAGGTTTCAGGAGCTGGGCTCAGCCTCCTTCTCTTGGGCCTGCTTTGCCCAGCCTTGTCCTCCTGTGCCTCCTTACTGAAAGGGCAGTCCTTCCTCCCCACTCATCCCTTCTCCTTGTCTCCCACTCTAACAGCCCCTGTGAGCTACTTAGTGCAGAGGGGAGCCCCCGTGCTCATTCTGGGGAGGCCTTAGCTGCCTCATAACCCACAGCCCAGCCCCTCTGGCTGCCTCCCCTCACAAGGGGAAAGAATGGTGTCCTGTGAAAGCCCAGCCAAGCAGAGGCAACAGGAGCCTGGAGCTAAGAGTTGGCTAGTGTGACACTCTTCTCTGGGTCCCACCCCAGACACACCTGGGCTGTGCACTCACCCCCACCCCTGTGGGAGGAGCTGGAAACTGCCTCACCCTCCTAGACTCAGGGAACTTGGAGACAACTCATGGCTCAGAGAAGGGAAATGCGGAGAGTTTCCCAGTGGGGTGGTGGCTGTCTCTGAAGCTGAGCCCCTGCCATCCTCTCAGAGTGGGCGGGGAATCTATAAGCCTCAGTCATTCTTGCTAGGCCCTTGTCATGTTTCCTGGTCCTTCAGAAGGGGCAAATATGTAAGTGGCCCTTGTGGCTGAAAGCGCTGCATTGTGGGGAGATCTTTATCTCCAGCCACTCCTCTAACTTGCTCTGTCCTGGTAGTCATGGAGATGGGTCCTTGGAAGACCTCCTGGGTCCCTGACTCACCGTACAGTGAAGCAGGGGTGGGAATTCACCTCTCACTGACGCCATGAGCACTCGGACAGGGGCAGGAAACTACACGACCAAAATCCCTCCACCAAGGGCCTGGTGGGGTGACTCCCTCACTCTCTTGCTAGGGTGAAATTCCATCCCCCTGAGCTCACCTCCCTGGAGCTGCACATTCCAATCAGGCTGAGCCCCAACCACCCCTGCCCTTCCTGTCTCCCACCCTGGGGGCTGCAGGGAGTGGGAAACAAGATGGAGCCAAACTGGGTCCAGCCCTCATCCACCTGGTCTAGCCCTAATCTAGTCTGGCGCAGCACCCTGAGCAGTATGGACATCTCATTCTCCACAGATGGCTCCAAATAAAAGATGGGATTAGTTCAGGGATGTGCTCCCACCTAAGATTGTTGGGGGTTTATTTAGGGGGTCTAGGGGGAAGAATCCTAGCAATAGGAAAGAAGACATAGTTTGACCCTGCAGAAAAGATGCTATTCTGTCTACAAGCTACTCAACCTGGCTCCTTTTAGTCTCTCCATACATGCAGGTATCATGTGAGGTCCCATAGAGTTTCATTTGAGGAGGTAAATTAGTATTGGTCCCCAAAAGCTCCCATAAGTGGTAACATTTCACCCTGGCCCCAAGATACTAATACAGAGTAGAAACGCTAGCCCAACCAGTTATTGGTGGGGGGTGTCCCCAAAGGCTCAGAAAAATTACCATTGGGAAATGGAACCATTTGGAACTATTGGGAAATGGAACCAACCCAGACTTGGGCCCAGTGTTTTTCCCCCTCATACACTTTGAACTGACCTGCTGCTTCCTAGAGTTTAAAACATGCTGCCTCAGTTTCCCTGAGACATCCTAAGAGATGACTGCACTTAGAATGGAAGGGCCCCCGAAGACCATATAGTCCAACCTTCTCATTTTACAGATGGGGAAACTTCAGGTCATAAAATTACTTGCCCAAGGTTGAACAGAACCAAGTTCCAAACCCTGATTGCTTCCTCTCCTATGCCATATGATGCCTTAGGTCAGAATGCAGACCAGATATCCCCAACACCAGCACTCCCTAATGGCAATGGGAGAACCCAGTCACCAACTCCCAATATAAGGGAAACAACCAAACCCCAATACTTATGCATACTCTGGGTGGCAGGATAGCTCCCTTCACCACCCCCACATCCAAGCTGGGTGTGGGCACCACTCACACTGGGCTCCCAGGCTTCAAGTCTCTAAAGCAGACTGCAGGTGAGCAAGCAAATTCATCATCCCTTAATCTGCAGGATGAATCAGGAAGCCTCTCCTCCACCCCCGGAGATGGAGCAGCCAGCTGGGAGTCAAGGTCCCACAGGCAGAAGGGTCAGAATCTCACATTAGCAAAAGGAAGAGAGCTCCTCCTCACCCATTTTAACTCTGGTGCAGCCTGATGCCATCTCGTAATTCAGAACGACATTAATATCCCCTTTATCTCGCACTCTTGCTGCTGACAAGACACAGAGCCTGTCTGTCAGGTCGAGTCTTGCCCAGGGACGACTATCTCCAAGGCAGAAGTGCACAAATGAGTGATAAAAATACATCTTTGATCCTTCCAAATATTGTCCAACCTAAGAGTAGTGAGACAGCCAGACCCCAGGGACATTTTTCCTTTCCTGCTCCCTATAGATGGTGCCCATGTGATTGGACTGGAGGGCTAGTCTGGGCAAGAGGTGGGTTTCTGCTTTGGGCAGCTCAAGGGGGATGCCAACGTGAGTCACCAAGCTCTTGGAGAAATGGACAGGGAGTCACCACCATGATGGGCTAGAGAGATTCGACTAATCCCTACTGAGCCAAACTCAACCATTAGTCAAGGGATCATCACACTGAGAATTTGCAGGTCCTAAGAGACCAAGAAGACCAAGTGCTGAGGAGACTGAGTTCCAGAAAAAGCAACAGAGAATCATAGGCTTAGAGTTAGAAGGAACCTGAGAGGCCCTCTGCTCTGACCTTATCTTACAGAAAAGGAAATGAAACCCAGAAAGGGGAAGCAATTTACTCAAGACCAGGATTTGAATTCAAGCCCTCTAATTGCTGAGTCCATGTTCTTTCCACTGGGCTACCCTGTCTTTGACTTACTCCAAGGTCAAAGGGTAGAGTCTGAACCTTCTGACTCCAGCTTATGGGCTCTAACCACCGAACCACAATGCTAGTCTCATCAGCAAACCAACTCAGGTCACTGCCACAAGGGCAGTGAAGGCTGCGAGAAGAGAAAGAAAAGAAAAAAGACAGCATAGAGGAGTGGAAAGGACACTGAATCTGGAGTCGGGAAGACCCAAGTTCGAATCCTACCTCCAATGCTTATGGACTTAGGAGGTGTTTAACTTCCTCAAACCTTGGTTTCCCTCATCTGTTAAAAAAAAAATACTTGTAGTATAGAGTTCATCAGGACGTGATGCTTCAAGGATCAAATGAAGTAATAGTGTTTTGCAAACCTGAGAACACTATAAATAATAATAGTTCATTTTTACACAGTGCTTTGAGGTCTACAAAACTCTTTACACATCATCTCCCTTGATGCAACACCCTCATGAACAAGCTGCTAAAAATGTCTGCTAACAGAATGAAAAAGAGGAGGAGGATGGGCAGAGGCATCTGGTCCTACCAAGGCTGAACTA
The DNA here is from genome assembly GCA_028627135.1 of Pseudochirops cupreus. Taxonomy (NCBI): domain Eukaryota; kingdom Metazoa; phylum Chordata; class Mammalia; order Diprotodontia; family Pseudocheiridae; genus Pseudochirops; species Pseudochirops cupreus. The sequence continues at coordinate 369,998,990 of CM053583.1, read as the reverse complement.
AAGCTGAGCTTTTAACTGGAGAATTAAAAGGGTGAGTAAAGTCTGGAATCTTTATGCCCCACCCCTAATGCCAAGTTCCTGTTGAATACCTGGACAAGGCAGAGTGTCATGGGATCACCTTTTCCCAGGCCCTGACCTTGTTGGAGAGCTGCTTAGCAAAACACTCAAACCCTACTACTAATGGGTATAGACTAGGTGAGGTGGCATTTTGCCTGCCCTATCTTTAAGCGACAAAATCAGACACCCCCTCTTCTACCCCAGGAGGGGATCCATTTTGCACATACACCTAACACCACTATCCTGACCAGAAGGCCTTCATGTCCCTACTGTCTCTGCCTAATGGTTTGGGCACAACGCAGCCTCCCTACCAGCTGGCCCAAGGTAAAGAATCCTTCTCAAGACTAGCCACACCCTGAAAGCAAGGGCTTACCCTGAGACTGTGGCTGCTCCAAAGTCAGGGGCACCCTGAGGCCAACCTCACTTCAACAGTATGTTTAAAAATCAGCTTCACTGACACAGTGGTTCCAGCGCTTTATATGAGAGTTAAAGAGCATGATAGAATGAAGAAAAGAACACTGGACCTAGAGTTCTGGCACCAACCTTTGCCATTAACCCGCCGAGTCACTATGGACAAGTCATTGGACCCCTCTGAAACTCAGTTTCCACAAGCAGCAAAGTGAATGGGGCTGGGATAAATGATGACCTCATGATCTCATTCTATCCTCACAACAGATCTGTGGCTATAACCACTATTATACCCATTTTGTTAGTGAGAAGACTGAGACTGGCAAGGCATACTCAACTGACCCTGGTTATAAACTCAAAACTGGGGATGCATGACCCCAAATTCATTTTTTTCTACTATATCATGCTAAATTCACAAGACTAAAGATATCACAAGGCCAAGGATGCCCAATACAAAGAAAGGTGTTGTAGAAATTCAGGGGAAGGGGGTCACTGGAGCTTGGGGAGGGTATGATCAGCAACCTTGATTTTTTTTTTTTGGCTTTTTGGAGGGAAGAAGGCAGGGCAATTGGGGTTAAGTGACTTGCCCAGGGTCACGTGGCTAGTTAAGTGTTAAGTGTCTAAGACCAGATTTGAACTTAGGTCCTCCTGACTCCAGGCCTACTGCTCCATTCACTAGCTACCCCGCAGCAACCTTGATTTAAAGGGGCAATTGCTCTCAAGGTTTGGCTCAAAAAGCTCTAATCCTCACCCTCTGCTTCATTTGACCTGTTAAGAGAGGCTAGAAGGAAGAGATGCACTGCCCTGGGAGGAAAGGGCTTTTCTTTCTAACTGCACTCAGATTCATGGTCCCCCTTTCCTTCCACTAAATCAGTTTATGGGCTTTTCCTCCAGCCATGAGAACTCAGGCCAGCTCAGCTTAGGTCAAGGGCAGTGAATAAGGACAGGTCTAAATTTGACTTCCTTCTGTGCCCCCTCCCAATGCTAGGGTCCCTCAAACATCCCTCAGGGATAAACTTCATCCCTTCCTGGCCCTGCTCCCTTCCTTCTTCCTTCCTTCCTTCTTCTTTGTCCAGCTCTCCACCCCTTACTCCTCGAGTGTCCAGGGTACTTGCTAAACTAGACCCTTAACATTTCTACCTTCCAAGGAATTTCGCCACCCTTTCAACCCTTCCTCCCATTCCCAGAGTCCTCCTCTCTCTGGTCATGCCCATCTCCCTTTTAGCTATGTAAAGAAAGAGAGTGAATTTTCTCTTCTAAATAAGAACAATTCATAACCTTTGCGGGGGTGTTTTCACTAGAAGACAGTTATTGTAGAAAATAATAAATTATACCTGTGGTTAAGTTTAAAGGAAAGGAGGAAACCAGTCATCACTCGAGTATGTGTGTGAGAACAGAGCACCACAGGCCTAAGCAGCTGGCCATTTATGACTGGCTGATCTTTTAAATGAACTGACCCTCCTGTTAAGTCTTACTCTGAGCTGTGATATAAAGATAACCTTTGGTTCTTAAAGATAATGGAAGGCGAATGGAAGCAATAGTAAAGCTAACCAGGCTGGAAAGGCTTTGAGTAGGGGCCCCATCAGGAACTGTGTATTTTTCCTCTGAGAACCATGTTGGCTAAATTTGGAAAGGTTCATCACCAGACTATGGGCCCTCTCCCCTCTAAGGAGACCAGACGGATCTCTGAGTACAGGGCTGATTCCTTTCTTTAACTCAACATTTGTTCTTCCATTTTAAGTGAAAGGACTGGAGTTACTGGCATCCCAGCATCTGGGTTTGCTGGTAGTTCAGCATCAATGCTCCCAAGGAGCAAGGAGTGACCTTTTGAGACCTAGGCCAGCAGTAAGTTAGACAAGATCTCATACAATGGTAATGCTGTATTTGGATGTGAACTTGATGGAAAAAAGCTAGGTAGGAACTGAGCCAAGTTTGAGCCCACTGTTCCCAGAGACTGAGTCGGAAGAGGGGAAAGTGTGTTCCCCAAGGAGCTGGGGGTAAATACTTGTACTTTAGTTATTGTCATGTCTTTGAAATAAATAACCTTTCGTACAAACCAACTGATATTTATTGATTAAATAGAAGTAAAGCATTTGTCTCTGATATACTGCTGACAGGGGCTCTCGCTGACGGCATCAGAAAAAAACCCTCACTGGACCCTGGAACCTTGAGAAGGTTTAGCCTTCCTCACTCTGGGATAATGATCCAGACAGTACTCACTACCCCTCTGTCCCTCTCCCCCTCTCTCACATGTATAGACATTTATGTATGTATACATGTATATACATATGTGTTTCCATTTACATAGAAACTCTATATTTACATAAATATATAATTTATGTATTAAAATTTATCTATATATAAACACATATTTATATAGGAGAAACATGTAAATGATAAGATATATAAAAATGCAAAACTATATGTCTATATAAATGCACATATATCTTGTTCTTTATGTATCT
>CM053583.1:369970365-369995560 GCA_028627135.1 Pseudochirops cupreus | reverse complement strand
TAGGCCTGAGTCCCAGCTTTGCCTATTGTTAGCTATATGCCTTTGGGCAAGATATCTTCCAGACTTCAGTTTCCTCACCTGTAAAATTGAGGAATTGAACTAGGCAGTTCCTTCTAATTCTAAGATTCTATGAATTGTGCTGAACCCAGGAAGGAGTGGGAAGCAGAGAATATCCAGGAGCCGGACACTGCCCTCAAGTCATTGTTGATCTCTAGGGGATGGTGAGATACTGATAAGCAAGAACCAATACTGATAAGCAAGACCCACGGATATTATCAGAAGACAAAGTCATCAACCGTCATAGGGAGTTGCCAGGGAGCACAGAGAAGCTAAGGGAATTGCCCAGAGTCAGACAGTCAATAGATGTCAGAGGCAGGACCTGAATCCAGGTCTCCAAGAAGCTAGTTCTCTTTGTGGTATGCCACGCTGCCTCTCAAAAGCTTGAAGTTATCAAGAAGATGTCCACATGACAATAGAAGCTCCTCACCAAGAACTCTCTAAACCAGTGAAATCAAACCCAGCTCATTTGATTCCAAATCCACTGAGACCTAGAGCCTGTGAAGAGGGGAGGCAAAGGCTCCCCCTAGAGTAGATTTAAGTCAGTGGTCTCACTCTGGGCAGGGGGTCCCCAAGACCCTTGCAGGAGATCTGCAAGATCAAAATTATGTTCATGAGAATACTAAGACAATTTATTCTGTTTATCTCTTTTTTCTACGAAAATCCCTGGAATGTTTTCTATTAGACTGATGAGCCCCTTGAGAGCAGAGATTGTTTTTTGCCTTTCTTTGTATCTCTAGAACTTAGCACAGTGCCTGGTATATGATAGGTACTTAATAAATGCTCAATGAATTGACTTGACTAGGAAAGTCCTTCTTGAACTTCCAGGAACATAGCAATTTCAGGATGGAGTCCCAAAACATTACTCCAAATTCTGGGGAATAGTGAATCCTAAAGGACAGGTTCTTAATCTTTATTTTTAATCTGCAAATATTTTTTACCTAATTTTTTAAAAATAAAAATCCACCTTTAATCCCTCGCACTCTCCAATTGAGAAAGCAGGAAAAACAAAACCCCTGTTCCACATCCGTATAATCAAGAAAACAAATTCTCACACTGATCACATTCCCCCAAAACGTGTCTCAAATCTGCGCTCTGCGTACTTCACCTCTCTCTATCAGGAGGTGAGCAGCATGTTTCAAAACGAGCTCTCCAGAATCAGTCACGATGTTGAGCAGTGCTCCCAAGTCTTTCAACATTTACTTAAATGCTTAACATTTTTCATATATCAAGAATCCAACTTCAGTGAAACCTTATTTCTGAAAAATGTTTTAAAAGAATAAAATAAAATACAGAGCATAACAAAGGAGACCAATTATATTGAAAAACAGTGGCCAAAGTATTTTTTAAACAATTAAAAAAAAAAAAACAAGTTCACATACTCCAGGTTACCCCTGTTTAAAGGATCTATGTTCCAGGGATCTATGGTCACTCTTGGAGCAAGAGAACCTTGATTTAATTACAATCAGGCTGAATAGTCTTTTGAGCCTCTACATTCCTTTGTGCCCAGATCCATGGTAAACTCTATGAGAGAAACAAGAGAAATAGAAAATGGTTTCTTCTCTGATGGCATTTATTGCTTATCATTTCCAAACCAAGATTAACTGGTGTGAACCAATTAAGAATTCAAGAAAACCCCAGTAGCATTCAATGCCCTTACTCCACACTCTCTTCTGGAGGCTGAAATCTACCCATCCTCCAAGTGCCGCTCCTCTATCAACCAATCAAAAGTATTTATTAAGCTTCTACTGTGGGTCAGGTAGCCTTGTACTTCAACAGCATGGACCTCTGCCACTGGAAAGGCAGACTGACTTTAGTGGAAAGGCACAGGATCTGGGTAGGCAGCTAGGTGGCACAGTGGATAGAGCACCCAGCCTACAGTCAGGAAGACTCATCTTCCTGAATTCAAATCCCTCCTCAGACATTTACTAGCTGTGTGACCCTGGGCAAGTCACTTAACCCTGTTTGTCCCAATTCCTCATCTGTAAAATGAACTGGAGAACGAAATGACCAAGTACTCCAGTATCTCTGCTAAGAAAACCCCAAAGGGGGTCACAAAGAGTCAGGTAACTGAAAAGTGACTTAACAACAACAACACAGGATCTGGGTTCAAATTCCATCTCCGCTATTTACTAGCAGAGCAATCTTGGGCAAGTCACTCAACATTAGTTTCCACATCTGCAGAATGAGGAATGATGATACTTATATAACATTTTAAGGTTTGAAGTGTATTTAAATTTATTGTCTCCTTTGGACCTATCTCATAACCCTGTGAAGCAGATGCTATTATTTCCCCCAGTTTACAGATGAGAAAACTGAGGCTCGGTGCATCACTGCTAATAAGTGTCAGAGGTGAAAGCCAAACTTGACTTTTCCCTACTTCTCACCACACCATACATACCATGCCCCCAAATGCCATTATTCTTCCTTGGGCCTCCCACAGCACTTTTATTTCTCCACCTTTTATTCCCTTGTATCACTTTATTTGCCCAATGGTCATTTGGCTGAGAGACTGCCTGGACTGGTAGACTGAAGTGGCCTCACATTTAAACGACCTAGATTCAAACTTGCCTCTAATACCTATGGACTTTATGACCCAAGGCAAGTCTTTTAACCTTCAGGATCCTAAACAAACCTTTTCAGACTAGAAATTACAGAGCTAGTGCCCTACATTGCTAGAGGGAGTTCCCTTTATCAGTCAAATAAAAGGTCTGGTCAGAGAAGAAAAAGGCATTTCTATAGATGTGGCATCCTCATCCTTCTAGACCACAGAATCTGTACCTTTTTGGTCATAGACCCCTTTGGTAAAGCCTAACCCACTGTGCTTTGTGGTCTATGTTCCTAACTGAAGGGAATGTCAAATTTCAATTGTTGTTCAGTCATGTCCAACTTTTCATGACCCTGTTTGGGGTTTTCTTGGCAAAAAAACACTGGTATGGTTTGCCATTTCCTTCTCCAAAATTGCAATTAGAAACTAATAAAAAATAAAACATAATTTTTTCCATCCATGTATTCACAAAACTCCTGAAATCCATGGACTATCCCCTATTCTCAGTCCTAGACAAGAAGCTGGTTGAGGGCAGGGGTTATATTTTATTTAACCTCCCCCAGAACCTACCATATAGTTCTGCATATAATAAGTGCTAACTCAACGTTCATTGGATTAAAATAAATATGTTAGACAAATATAAGTCCTGGGGGGCTGAAGGGAATAGAGAGAAAAATGAGATATCGGGGCAGAACACAGTTATCATGTCAGGGGAATAAGGAAATCAGTTTTCCAAAGCATCAATATACTGCCTTTCACATAGTAGGCCCTCCATAAATATTTGCTAACTGATGTCCCCAAGTGGTAACTGATAAGAAAAATCCAGACACTCTGAGTCATTTGTTGACATTCCTACCAAGGCGTGGAGTGCTGTTATAAAATATGCTATGGGGCCGGTCCCTGCAACCTTATTCAGCAGGAAGGAGAAGGAATCTAAAAAAAATGGTGAAGGGAAGAGCTGATCTTCCAAAGGAATGAAGAAAAACATCTTTTCCCAACAAGGTTAGATACTTGAACAACGAAGGAAAGGAAGGGGGTGAAAGCATTAACGGGAGGAAAGGCTGGTCTGGCCCGGAGAGTCTGGGAACACAAATCTGACAGAGTCTCTATCTTCTTAGGAAACGGGAGGTTTGAAAAGCGAAAGAGTAATGTGCTCAATACCTATATGTTGGTGGGCTGGTAACATTTGACTGAAAATAAAGTGATCAGAGAGGAAAGGAGGGCTTCTGCCAACGTACGAGAGAAGAGTGAAGACTCTGCAACCTCAAAATAAAATTGGGTCGGTAGAGGAAGTATGGTAGAATGGGATGAGCATTGAGTTATGACTGAGTCAAGAGGCCCAAATCCAAACCCTGATTCCATAACAAACTGGCTGTCATTTAAATCCTACCAAGTTTCAGTCTCCTCATCTGGAAGAAAAAGAGGGGGAGAGGGACAGAGAGCAACTTTATAAAGTACTTACTGTGTAATAGGCTTAGGGCAGCTAAATGGCAAAGTACGCAGACTGTCAAGCCTGGAGTTAGGAAGACTCATCTTCTTTAATTCAAATTCAGCCTCAGACACTTACTAGCTGTGTGACCCTGGGCAAGTCACTTAACCCTTTTTGGCTCAGTTTCCTCATCTGTAAAATGGGCTGGAGAAGGAAATGGCAAACCACTCCAGTATTTCTGACAAGAAAACTCCAAACAGGGTCACAAAGAACAGGATGGACGTGACTAAAGCGACCAAACAACAAAAATGTGCTAGTCACTGTGCTAAGCACTTTATAAATATCATTCCATTTCATCCTCACAACAACCCTGCGAGGTAGATGCTGCTATCATCCTCATCTTCCAGGGAGGAAACTGAGGCAAACAGAGGTTTAAGTGACTTTCCCAGGCTCATGGAGCTACTAAGTGTCTGAGCTCGGATTTGAACACAGGTCTTCCCGATTCTGAGCCCAGGACTCTATTCAACATAGCCTCAAGAAATCCTTTCACGAGGATATCATAAGGACATTGCTACATGCTCCACCAAATCAAGATACATTTACTCTAGAGTATTCTACCCATCTTATAATCTAACAACTAAAAAATTTTTTAAAAAGGCAATCAGCTTAACTTGGCATGATTTGTTCTTAGTGAACACATTATGCCTTCTATGGCTCACTCATTTTCTTTCCCTACCTATACACATTAAAGAGATATTGTGAAGAGCAAGTGAAATAATAATAATGATAACAGCATCTATAGTGCTTTCTATATGCCAGGCACTATGTTACGTGCTTCATAAATGTTATCTCATTTGATCCTCTCAGTCCTGGGAGGGAGATATTACTATGATCCCCATTTTACAGCTGAGAGAAACTGAGACAAACAGAGGTTAAATGACTTGCCCAGGATCACACTGCTAGACAGTGTCTGAGACCACATTTGAACTCAGGTCTTCCTTATTCCAGGCCCAGTGCTCTATCCATTGAGTCACTCAGCTGCCTAAATAATATGTCTAAAAAACATTTTAAAAGCATAAATTATTACACACATTAAAGTATTCTTTTTTAAATGTCAAAATGTATCCCTTTTCACACAGGGTCTCGGTTTTCATCGTCATAAGCTACATGCACACTCTGCCTGCCTCATTTCTAAGATTCTGGATGGGACCTAGGGAATGAAGTGCTAGCTAGACTGAGAAACAAAAAGACTTTCGGCACTCTTCAAGCAGGGTGAGCTTGGGTGACTGACCTCCTCCTGTATAAAAAGAAGGTGATCATAGCACCTATCTCACAGGGTGGTTAGGAAGATCAAATGAGTCCATGTAGGTAAAAGGCCATGAAAACCGTAAGTACCCTATAAATGTCAGCTGCTGTTTTTATAGTGTAGTACAATTGTTTCCAACAGCAATTTGGGGAGGGGGAGGGATAGCGCAGATACTGTGTGAGCATGCTAAGAGCCGCTGGGGAATTCTCTCGAGATGTTCTATGAAAAGTGTCTAGAACTAACAGGGAGAAGAAAATAATTCTACCTATGGAATCCTCATTGCTCTCACTGCTGCTGTTATCAGGGATGAAGTCATAAGCTATGAGAGACAGGAAACTGCCAGGGGAAGCCACAGGGTAGCCGCAGCTCATTCATTGGTAGCTATCCCACTCTAGAACTCTGACTTTGGAAACATCTGCTCTGGACCACATGGCAGGAAGGTGTTCTAAGTTCTCATAAAGTAGGGTATAGTTTATTTGAGATCACCTGACGCCAAATGCCTTGTACATAATAAGCATTTAATAAATGTTGTTAATGGACTGACTGTATCCGTAAGTCCTGGAGTGTTAAAGTAAAGACTACGGGGAGAGATTAAATTATGGATAGGGTAGAGATGAGGGTTAGGGAATGGACCTGTGATTTCATTGGTCTAAGGTAGGGATTCCCAAACTGTTTAGCATTAGGACTCCTTAAACATTCTTGAAAATTTTAGAGGGTCCCAAAAAGCCTTTGTTTATGAGTTGTGTCTATTGATATTAGTGTATTAGAAATTAAAACATCTTAGTATGGCTATAAGAGCAGTTTTGACTTCAAGGGTCCCTGAAAGAGTCTCAGGGACCACTAGGTGTCCATGGACCACATTTTTAGAACCACTAGTCTCAGGAACTTCCATGTGATAAAACTCCTTTTACCAGTGCAGGTTGGCACCTCCTATATAACTTACTATCTTACAAAGTTGTCTAGAGCAATCCGAAGTTAAGAGACTTGCTCAGGGTCACCCAGCCAATATATGCAAGAGGCAGGTCTTCCTGGTTTAATGGCCTTCTCTCTATCTGATGCCTCTTTAAACCTCCAAGTTGGAAACGAAGACCAGAAGCTCCTATGGAAGATAAAGAGGAGCCAACAGTGGGCTGGGAGTGTGGCAGGGAGAAAGGGAGACAGGAAGGAGGCTTCAACTGCGGCGTGTGGTTCATCTACCCAAAAAAGCATACAAGAGGGCCATTCCACAGCCAGGAACCCAAGGTCTCGCTGACCTTGGCAACAACACAGCAGCTACAGCCTGGGCAGAGAAAGAATTATTCTTGGACAGTTTCTTCTGCTCTTTCACACTGCACTTCAGCACTGGGCAGAAAGGAAAAGGTCTGATGTTTCTGATACTGGAAAGGGGATGGAAGGATGGCTGGAAATCCAATCACTCTCCTAACCAGCCTTTCCAATTGCTCTATCCTTCATCTCTACCCTATAGAGATTCAAATGGCTGAAATCCCTCCCTTAGAAAAGGACCTGAGTAGCTTGTCCTGGGATATGAGAGGGGAGAGCATTGAGAGCAGGGTGGAGTAGGAAGAAGGCATGGTGATGTAATGGGAAAAACTCTAGGTGTGGTATCAGGAGACCTAAGTTCAAATCCCAGCTCTAACACTTTACTCTGTGACTGTGGCCAAGTCACTCCTCTAGATAAGCCTCAGTTCCCTTGTCTATTAAATAAGGAAAGTAATTCTGCCACTATTAACCCAAGAAAATGGTTGGAAAAAAGAAAGCATTGTAGTTCTTAAAGTGTCAAATAAATGAGGTAGGAAAGTGTCTGCATATATGGTGGAATTTTAGCATTGTCAAGGAGCATGCCTTCCCCACAAATTTCCCCTAAAAAAAGAAAGATGTCTCCCATGGTCTTCCGATGGCCTGGACATGAGAGAATCTTTTTTTTTACTTAAGTTATTAAGTTTTTATAAATATAAATAAATATAAAATAAATGAATATTTTTTAAAAAAGGTTTTATAAAAATGCAAAAGATCTATTTAGTCATTAACAACTTTTAGTGGATTAACTCATCAGATTCTGTCCTAGGTCATAGCTACTGGAACAGAATTTCCTGAGGATAAGAGCTGGGAAGGGGTTTAGAGCTCAGTTCTATATGCAACTCAGGTGGAACACCCCAGACAGCCAGGGAGCAGCCTGAGGACCCCCTGGTACCTGCCGCTAGAGCTGGGGTTCTTCATCTGGGGTCCATGAACTTGTTTGTTCATACTTTTAATATTTTGATAACTGTATTTCAATATAATTGTTCTCCTCTGTAATCCCATATGCATTTAAAAGCCTTATTCTAAAAAGAGGTCTATAGTTTCCCCAGGCTACCAAAAGGATCTATAATACACAAAAAGGTACAGATCCTTGTATTAGAGCAACCAGAGAGGGAAGTGTCAAAGGCAAGCCTCTTAAATGCATAATTTTTCCCTGGGCCAATCTACCCTATTTGGAAAAATCTCAGTGATTGATCAAGCCATCTTAAAATCACAGATTTAGTGTTAGAAGAGACCTCAGAAGACAGGTAGACAGAAGATCACAGATCTGAAGCTTGAGGGTACCTCAAAGGCCACCCAGTCTGACTCTCTTATTTTACAAATGAGGAAACTTTCCCTAGGTTATACAAGTATTACATGTCAGAAGCAGAATTAGAACACAGGCCCTCAAAAGAATTTATTCTCTTTCCACTATAACATGCTCTTCCCTTAAGGTTTAACAAAAGAGGTATTAAGAGGAGCAGAATAAAAATTTGAACACCAGTCCTCTGACTCCAAATTTAGCATACTTTCTGCTCTATCAAATTGCCTCCTAGCTTCTTATATTTCTGAGTGTAACAGCAAAGCAAGGAATTTGGGGTCCTAAAGCAAAAAATGTCCAAAAGACCTCCTTGCTCTCTGGGAGTTGCCAAGTGTTCACCTCTCTGCCACATGATGGCTTGTTGGGTGGTTTTTGTCCCCATTGAAGGAGGGATATCATTACTGGAATGCCATAAGTCTCTATATTAGCCCTCTCCTATTTAATGATTAAACAGTGACTTGCATACACTGTCTTATGAATATTCTTTGAATTGGGATGCAAAAAAAGATCTCAACAAATTCCTATGATGAGTACCATCTTTTGATGGATTTCACAGAAACTTTACAGAATTTTAGCGCTAGAAGAAATCTAGAAAACAGGAGTCCGGGATCTGGAAGAACCCTTAGAAATTATCCAAGTCTAGCTGCCTTGTTCATAGATAATACAACTGAGACAAAGAAACAAGCCTGCCTAGCAGAGTTGAACCCAGGATTCAAGGCTGTTTCCCCACTGAGGACAACGGAGGTACCTTTTTAGTTATTCTCCTAGAGACTGCCATACACAGGTAGGAAGCTGCTCCATGATGAGAAGGGAGCCCTGTCCTTCCCAAACACCCTCTCGCTAGTTAAGGCTGGAGCTGGCCAGGACCACCTGAGAGGCATTCAGGAAAGCAGAAGCTTCTCTCTCAAACTCTGGGTTTCTGTGACCAGCTAATGCCCCAGAGACTGGAGGGGCAGTCAAGCCCACAGAGCAAGCCCCAGGGTAAACAGGAAGGTTCCTGTCTCTAGAGCCCAGGGATGCTGACAGGCCCAGTCATCATCCAGAGTAAAAACACCAGCTTGAAGATGAGGTCTTGCCATGGGGGGAAAAGACAGATTGACTTCAAAGTTATTTTGTTTTAAAACTGACTCTGAATATTGAACACCTGTGTTGACAACTTGTGAATTCTCAAAACAGGCTTTTCTCCCTGTTAGTGGAGGCCAGAGCCTGTCACTTCTAGTTCATTTAAATGAAAACAGGGAGGATGGTTAAACTCCCACTTTGCGTTTCAGCAAGATAATAATCCGGGACAGCTTGCTGTGACAGAGGAAACAAAGTTATATCCAAACCTGCCTAATAGATTCCATTCCACAACCCTGTAGGCTTGCTATAAATGGTCTGCACCGGAATATTATCAGGGTGTATTTACAGTATCTTACTGGAAACCACAAAGTGCATTGTATTTTTTTTTTGGGCTATTTAAAGGCAATGGGTCAGAAAGGGAGTTATCTGCAGTGACATGAGCTGAAATATATGATGATTAGGAAAATATACAGATGGAAAACACAGTCCATCTTGCCAGTCCTGTGGGCTTCTCTGAGCTCATGATTCCCACTGTAAATGGCCCAATGAAGACAAACTAATTCCTGGCCTACTTCCTGGGATCCAGCTTTTCCTGCCTAGGTATATGGCTATAAATCAAGCTGAAATGAAAGGCAGAAACTGAGGAAGGGCACCTGGCTATTGATGGAGGAGTATTGAGGTTTAGGCAGCCACAGTCTAGGCAGAATAGATTAAGCATTTATATGACTGTAGGACCTCTATGTACATGTACAAAAAATGGAAGAAGAGACCCATAACTAAAGATGAAAGAAGTCATTCAAAGCTATTGGTGAGGTGGAAAGTTCACCCTCCTGGGGATCTCTCATCTCTCTTACTAGTCACTAGAGGACCTTGGACAAGTGATTTCTATTTTCTGGGCCTTAGTTTCTACCTAAGAAGAAAGAGGGGAAGAGATTAGATGAGTTTTTAATTTCTTTCTACTTCTAACAAGGCAGGGAGAGCAGACCTCTCAGGTCACAGGCACTAAATGGTAGCCATCAATGAATCCTAACCCTTCATTTGGGAAGAAAACAGAAGCTCAGAGGGTTAACCGACCTGCCTGAGGTCACTTAACCTGAGGTTAAGCAGAGAGTGAGGATTTGAACCCAAGGCTTCAAACTAACTATCAGGCTCTTTTCACCATACCATGCTATCTTTTGCTCCTATCCAAATCATGAATCCCATTTATACCATGCAAGATGAGATTTACCATACTGATAGCAATTCACATGGAGGCAAAAGTCAGGATTTTGCGGGATTCCAGGCTTAATATGAGTTAAAAGCATGCTTCAGACTAAAAAAACAAAAGCTAGTCCATCAGCCTGAATTAATAGAACATAGCAAGTCATAGTGTCTCTGTATCTTGTACTAGGGAAACCACATCCAGAGAAACGCTTTCATTTGTGGCATGCTATCGTAACTAGAGAACATAGAGGGCAAGATGGCGGGATGATGGTGGGTCTGGAAACCAAGTCATATGAGGAGAGGTTGGAGAAACGAGGTGTGTTTAATTTACAGAAGAGAAGTCTTCAATAGAAGAGTAGCCCATCTTCAAACAGTTCCCAGAACCTGAGATCTGAAAAGGGCATTAGAAGTCATCTTTTCTAAGCTCCTCCCTAATTCAAGAGTCTCCTTTACAGTATCCTTCACAGTCTCACTTTCAGTGATAGGGAACTCACTATCTCAAAAGGCAGCCCATTAGACAGTTGTCATCACGAGAAAGTTATGGAACTAGTCTTCCTCCCTGGAATCTCTGCATATTATTCCTTGCTCTCCCCTCTAAAGCAACAACAAATTTCTACTTGGCATCCTTAAATGTGTTTTCAAACAAACAAAAAAAGAATGCCTCTAACAAATGAGCTCACATAACCAGAGTTTATCACGGTATGTCCATCTAACCATGGAGGGCAAGGTGGTCACAGGATCATAGATTTAGAACCAGAAGGGACCACTACAGGCTCTTGAGTCCAACCAGCTCATTGGACAAATAAGGGGAGTGAGGCTCAGAGAGCAGAAAAATGACTTGTCTGAGATCACAGCTAACAAGTGTCTGAGGTGGGATTTGAACCTAGGTCTTCCTGATTCTAAGTCCAAGAAATGGGCAGATTCCCCCAAACCAGCTTGTCTTGGTGAGTGAGAAAACTGGCATGGCTGGCTAACCCACTCTGGGACGAGGCCGCTAAGTTGTAAATGCTGAGGCTGACCTCTATGGGAACATCTGATCCATGTCATCACAGGCATGACAGGAATAGAGAACCAAGGCAATCTGTCCAAGTAATTCAGACAGAAAGATTGCTGTAAAGAAAAAAATAATAATTTAAGGGGATCTCATTAAGTCTGTAGTTTGTCAACACAGGTCATATTCACTGAAGAACTATGCAATGTTCCATTTTATTCTTCCTTTGTGGCCATAAAGGTTTAGAGTATTAGCATCAGAGGCATGCTTAGAATCAAAGATTCACAAAATGTTAGAGCTGAAAGAAACCTCAAAGATCTTCTGGTACAGCTTCCTCATCCTCATTTTGAAGACTGGGAAACTTGTCTAAGATCCTTTAATGAGTATATATAGTCAGAGAAGGATCACACAACTCCACAGACACACTTCCCAGACAAATCTCCCCAGAACCCCCAACAGTCACAACCTGTCAGAAAAATTCCCCATACAGAGAGTACTTCAAACAAATCCATAGACCCAGGTTACCACAGATATGCCCCAATACAAACATAGCCATAACCCCCAGCTACTCTCACCACCACTGACATCTCCATCAATACACACTCTCACAAAAAGATTATAATCACTCAGATGCAGCCACAATGATATCCTTCCCCACACACCCCTATAAACACACCCTCCACAGACAGCCTCATAGGTATACCTTCACATAAACACACATTCCCAAAGACATATCTCATAGAAAAATCCCTCAGATGTATCCCTTCCAAAACATCCCTTCCAGTGGCACTCCAATAGAAATACTATAATATATATGTATATTTCATATATCACCTCAGAGATGCCTCTACATATGCACAGGTGTCAACCAATCACAAAGCATTTTTTAAGTGTCTAATATGTATCAGGCACTGTGCTAAGTACTAGGGATAGAAAGAGAAAAATTAAATAGTCCCTGCCTTCAAGAAGCTTACATCATTCCCACAGACTCATCTCCACTGACACACCACCATAGACCATGTACAAACTAACCCTTAAATACCCCCTTCACAGATACCTCCTATACATAACCCATAGGTACCCCCTCCATAGGTACCTCACAGATAATACCTAAGATATCTTCCCCCAAAATCCCGACATGCTCATATTCAAAGAGGCACCACCTAGATTCATGATCCCAAAGAGACACTTCTTTTCACAAGTCCAAGCTGTTATCCCTCTGATCTCAGTTTCATGAGAAAGGTATTTTTTTCCAATTCTAAATGCTTTAAATAGCTTAACACATTTGCTTTAACAAAGCAAATCTATAAACCCTCCCAACCTCTGTCACCTCTAACCATTTCCCAACTCTATTTCTGTGAGTTTAATTTGATTTCATGAACCCATTGATTATTTAACATTCTAATCAGAGGCTTAAAAGACCCTGCCAAGGAGAGGAAAAGATCCCGAAGGCAGAAACAACTTTGCCAAGTCCCTCTAGGAATGTGTGACTCATCGTTAGCATTTGTTATTGGTCACCCCCTTGAAGTGATAGGCTATGACAAAGGTCCACTAACTTGGGAAGAAATCTATCTCTTGTCCCAAGTGGGGGACAATATGTGCTGGAGCCAACCTGCTACCTTATCAAGTTAGACAATCTTTTTGGTTGTTTTCAGCTATGTACCTGCAGAAGATTATATCCCAAAGCTACCATTAAAAGGGAGGTGAGGAGAAAAGGCTATCTATGCAAAAATATTTATAACTACCTTCTTTAGAATAGAAAAAAAAAAACTGGAAACAACCTCTATATCCAATGGCAATAACTGAATGATATATTACAGTAGGAAGTAACAGCTCTATGGTCTAGGAATACAGTGGATATATCCCCATAAAAATGACAAACATAAACAGTACAGAGAGATGGGAAAAGATATATCCAAGGTAATACATAAAGAGTTTAGCAGAACAGGAGACAAAACGTGGATGTTTGACTACAGCCTTAATAAAAATAAAGCCGTCAAAGGCAATAGAACTTTATAAGTACAGAGACAGATTCAAAAGTGGACAAAGGGCAGCAGAATCACTCAAATACTGCAGATCACTCAAAACTTTTTGGAAGAGCAATCTGGTCGTACAGAAGAAGATAGAAAAAAAAATATCCAGACCCTTTGACCCTGTGATTCTATTATTAGTTAAGTACCTGAAGAATCATCATAAATGGAAGGAGGAAAAAACTATAGCATATGTTTAAAGATAGTAATAGTGTTTGCAATTCCAAACAAATGGAAAATAACCTAAGTATGTCCTACTATTAGTGGATGGATGAATAATAAATGTTGGTATATCACAGCTTGAGCAATGAGTTGGCTCTAGGAGGATAAAATTTTAGACCACAGCAAGCATTGAAGACTATCAACCAAGTTAGAGAAGGGTTATGTTCTGTGTCAGAGGACCTAGTTCCCACACCAACAAAGCCACATGCTTATTAACAAAACAGAATACCAACAAAATGTGATCGACATGAAGCTCATGAAAAAATTTAGAGACACGCAAAATGAGAAAACAAAACCAAAAATGTCGCTTACTCTCTCTAGGCCTCAGTTTCTTCATCTGTTAAATAAGAGAGTTGGACAAGATGACCTTTAAGCAGCTCTAAATTACATGGTCTTCTGAGCAATATAAACACTGAGAACCACTATGGTCCTCTCAATTCTTTTTTTGTTTTTCCTCCCCTTTGTTCTTAAAACCTTAAACACTCTCCAGAAGGAGAGCACTAATATGGATGAGGCCAAGTTTGAAAGTTCCGTTCTTGACTCCAAGTCAAATATCTTCCCTGACTCGAGTTGGCCACAGCCCTCCTAAAGTCATCTCAAAAACACATGTTGACAGGATAAGTTATGTAAAGCACTTTTTAATCCTTAAAGTGTGATATAAATATCAACTATTATTCGTACAAGCAAAGAGTCGGTGGCTATTTGTTGGTGATATTGTAGACTGGATTCATCCTCCGGGTAGGGGGTTGGAGTACACGACCAACTTTGTCCTTTGAATGCTAAGCCTCTGATCCTAGTAACCTTCCAGTATTTCTTTAATAGTTCAACGATCTGTGATTTCATTTGTTTGGGTTTTCCCTCCATTGCCAGGCTTCTGAGGCAATGCACTATTTGAAGTCAGAAGGCTTGAGCACTACATAGGTGGCTTTGAACAAGTAATTTCTATTCCATGAGACTCAGTTTTCTCATCTGTGAAATGGGAGCAGGACTAGATGGCCTCCAAAGGCTCTTTTAGTTCTTAAAAATCTATGGTTCTATGATCATAAGAAGGAACAGGTGAGAGAATGTGAATAATTAGACAAACAATCCTGTTGAACAGACATTTAAAGTTAAGTGCCTACTGTTAAGTAATGAGGTGACAAGAGCAAAATTGAAAAAGTCCCTGCCCTGAAGGACATTCTATCGGTGGATAGCACTGATCTCACAGTCAGAGGACTTGAGTTCAAATCCGAGCTCTGACACTGAGTAGTTGTCCACAGCCTGGACACCTCTGGACATGCTATTTTCACTAATCTCCACTTGGGCCATCGCATCCACTCCATTCCCACAAGAAAACTGGACTCTGCCAACAGGGAACTAACCTAGGCTTTGAGAAGCCAACTTCGGGTCTAATCTTGCTCCATTTCAGACTTCACCAGCACTTCCTGGGCATCCCCAACCAACCCACCACACATGAACAAGAACTCCTTATCAGCTCCCAGTTAGGTATTGGCTTCCCTTATTAGAATGGAAGCTCCTTGCGGGCACACACTTGGATTACTTGCTTTTAGGACTTATCACAGTTCCTGGCACACAATAAGTACTTAATCACTGCTCCGTCTAGCTATTCCTGTGATCTTGGAAAAGTCACTTAACCTCTCTCTGGCTCAGTTTCCTCATTCGTAATATGAAAATAAGAATATCTGTAGCACATTCCCCACAGGATGGTTACGAGGAAAGCATTTTGTAAAGGTCAAAGTGCTAGAGGAACCTGAGCTGTCATGATAATTGTGACTTAGAACAACAGATCCCATCAGTGAGAAAAAAAAACTCCAATTTCATGTCCTCCCAATCACAGGCAGGACATCATCACTAACTTTATTATGGCCAGTACTTAGAATTAAAAAGTTACTGTTTCAAAATAGGGTGAGAGCCCCAGGATTTGGGAAAATTAGAAACATGGTAAGAATAAAAACAGTCAATAGAGTTAAAGTTCCTGGAGGGGGGTTTTTCTGTGTTTTTGGTTTTGTATCCCCAAACTGGCACAATGCCTTACACATAGTAGGCATTAAATAAATGTCTATTGGGTTGAACTTAAATTGGATTGGCAAAAGAAACTCACTCAACGAACAAACATGGCCCCAAAGAAGCAGAAAACTATATACTTCCCTCCTTTCCTGTTGGAGAGGTGGGGACTATAGGTGTGACTGTTTCCACTGATTTTGCTGAATTTTTTCTTTCTAATCTGTGTTACTAGGGAAGGCTCACTGAAAGCCTCTCCTCAGGTTTCAGTCTATCCTATTCCTCCCCTGTGGCTGTGAGAAAAAATGGCAGTATGTCCTGTGCTATCTAACTGACATCATCCCAACCAGTATCTACCAGCAAAGCAGGGCCTGTTGAGCTCCAAAGTCTTGCTAAATGACCCACTGACCCTGCTTCCCCAACCCTCCAGACCTGGGTCTCCAGAGACTAATCCCCTGCCAAGAGGAAGGGAGCCACTGTGATGTCAAGAGGGAAGAAGCCCTCTTTGATCATGAGGCATCATAACATTCTCCTCTGTAGGTTCACCAGGAAACTCTCACCACACTGGTTCAGGCCCTTATCACCTCCTATGTGGACAATCACAAAGTCTCTCTCCCTACCCTGGTCCCCTTATCTCCAGTTTCTCTGACCTTCATTCCTTCCCTTCTCTTCTCTTGTTGCCAGAGACAATAATCTTCCTGTAATTCCTCTATCACTAAGATCATTCCCTTGCTTCAAAGCCTATAGGGATTCCACATGCTCTATAAGGTAAAGTTCTAGGTCCTTAGGATGGCATTCAAGGACTTCCACAGTCTGGCCTAACTCTATCATTTCTACCTTCTCCCACTATTTTACAAGAAGCCACCCCTGCAGGCAAACTGATCTTACTACAACTTGAACATGCCCGGTGTCTTCCCACTTCCTTTTGATCATGCCATTTCTTTAAAATTAAAAGCAAAAACAAAAATATGTATTAGGCACCTATTGCACTGAACTAGGAACTGGAGGAATCACAAAGTCTAGATCTCCTGCCCTCAAGGAACTTACAATCTAGCAGAGAGTTAAGGAACAAGTATAGATACATAATACATGACAAATGCATTACAGGGTTACCAAACAAAGTGCTAGGAGAGCAGAGGGGATCTCATCCACCAGTAAGATCACTTGTAAACATCCTTTAAAGCCTTGCCTGACCTTCATGGGACTTACTATCTACCATTACACTCATGTATACTGCTCATACATTGTATCTCCCTAGCTAGAATGTAAGCCGTTCTCAAAGAGGACCTCATCTCTTAAATTTTCACATCCCATAATATATCCTAGCAGGGTCTTAACCAAAAGAGATACTCACTAAATATCTGTTACTTGAATGGTTGATTCCGTTTTTTTCTAAGTCCTGGTCTCCAATATGAATGGGGCCCAAGGGAGCGCTTCACTGCAAAGACCTCAGAAGAAGCCCTGGGAAGCCCCAAGTTCAAGGTCAAGCCAATTTGACAGCTTTTCCTTTTAAGCTGGTAAGTATATTTGGAGGATTACTTAGGCAAATTTATTTTTAATTTACAGTAAATAAGGAATCACTGATCACAGAACAGGGAAAAACAGCAGCTTAACCACATCTTGGGAGGGATTCTGAGCTGCTTTTGCTCTCTGTTCCAAGCCTTAGGGGGGTTAGGATGAGAGGGAAAACACAAGCTGGCCAGGATTACAGAGAGTGAGAATTTGGATTCCCAGAGCCCAATGAGGCTGTTACTGGAGGAGATCTCAAAAGTCAATATCCTGTCTGAAGGGTCCTGAATTTAGACAATGCATGTCCACTGTAACCTTCCCCTTAATATCTCACCTCCCTGGGACTTTCTCTGTTTCTGCAAAAGGTCTGATAGATTACAGCTTGGGGGGAAGGACCACTGGTCCAAAATGCAAAACACTGGCAAAAAACAAACTCCTTCAAGCCCCGGGTGACCAAGACTGACCTTCTAAGACTCATAAGGCCCTCCTCACATCAGGCCCTGCCTCCTGCCTCCTTGGGAGGCTAACTCCCATGAACACAGGAATGTACATCCCATAAACACTATCCTTTCCAGGGACTCCTTTCCATTTAGATCTGATTCTAGGTCTGCTGCCATCTTTGGCATTTCACTAGCAGCTAGGTAAGACAGTAGATAGAGCATAGGTGGGGAACCAGCAGCCTCAAGGCCATATGTGGCCCTCCAGGTCCTCAAGTGTAGTCCTTTGACTGAATCCAGCCTTCACAGAACAAATACAAAGGAGTGCACTTAAGGACCTAGAGGGCTACATGTGCTCTCAAGGGCACAGGTTCCCTGGGACAGAACGTTGGAGCTGGAGTCAGGAAGACCTGAATTCGAATCCTAACTTACATACTTAGCAGCTATGTACCCCTGGGCAAGTCACTTAATGTCTCTCAGTCTCAGTTCTCCCATCTGCCAAATGGGGATAAAGTCTCACAGGACAGTATATGTAAAGTGCTTCGCAAACCTTAAAACACTATATAAGAGCTAGCTATTATTGGCCCCTCTGAATTCCCTTTACCTAAAGTTTACCAGGAAATCATGGAACACAGAATCAGAGTCAGAATGGACCTCGGAGGTCATATGACATCATAAATTTAGAGCTGCAAGGGCCCTCATTTTACAGATAAGGAAACTAGGGCAAATAGAGGTAATATGACTCGCTCAGGGTCACAAAGCTAGTCAGCGTCTGAGGCAGGATCTAGAGCTCTCTCCACCTCCCAGTCCTCTACACAGTTTAGGAATCCTTTCTAATTAGCCCTCTACTTCTTCTGCCTGAATTGCTCGAGCAAACTTCTCCTCTCTTCTTTCCAAAAATGCCCATTCCCTTATTGGAAAGCTCCCTCAAGCACAGGAGCCCAGATGGAGAGTCGAAAGGTCTCTTTCTACAGAAGAGGACAAGGAATCTTGGAGAGGTTAAGGAACATGTCCAAGGTCACTGGTAAGTAAGAAAGCTCTGACTCCAAATATAGCTGAGGAAGGAGTCCTGGTCCCCTGATTTCAAATCCAGTGCTCTTTCCATAGTATCACAAATTCTTCCTTCCCCCAGTTTATTGGAAAGTAAACCAAAATTTGTCTCCTGTAGGTGTGTCCTTTGAAGCCACATGAAAGAAATTTAAACTCTCTTCCGCAGGTCTTACAGATATCTAAGGACTCAATCATAATCCTGCCATGCCCCTGGCCCCACTGAAGACTTCACTTTGCCAGGCAAGGTCTCCATCCTGGGTTTCTCTGCCTCTCCCTCAGATGCTCTGCTTTCTCAGCCTCTCACCATCCTGCTTTACACCTCTGGAAGATGTCCAGCTTATAAATATCCCTCTTAGAGGAGGGCACCCAAAATACTCCAGATGTGGTCTGACCTTCTTCTGGACACCACACTTCTCTCAGGATGACCTCAGATTGCATTAGCTGTGTTGGCAGCCTCATCACACTGTTGACTCATACTGGGCTTTCAGACAATTAAAATCTGTTGTCTTTTTTCATATGAATTGCTGCAAAGCCAAGGCTCACGCATCCTATACTTTTGTGGTCGATTTGTTTAATTTATATGAAGGATAGTCATCCTAATTTGATTTTGACTCATTGGTGAGAAGCAGTGTGGCATAGGAGAAACAGGGCTAGAATTAAAGTTAGGAAAATCTGGGCCTCAGTCCTAACCCAGGGTCCTAACCTGAGTCACAGTCTGTATGAATACAGACAAAGGGCTTCTCTGGAGACCATCAGTTATAAAATAGTGACTGATCTGTATCAGTGAAGAGAGCTTCCCTACTGGGAGTTCTCCATACTGATGAAATCATAGTTTGAGACCAAATTATTGAGGTTTAACTTCATGTTTCAGGTGATCTCAAGACTTTTTTGAGTCCTGAGTCTGGTAGTTCCATATATAAGCTCTTTTTCCCAGTTTGTCATCTTCATATCTGAGGAACATTTCTTTGTGAGGGGAGAGAAGGCAGGATGGTAGTGTTGAAAAAGCATGGACTCAATTTTATAAAAATAAGAGGCATTCCCCAATTAATAAATGGTCAAAGGATATGAACAGGTAGTTTTCAGAAGAACTCAAAGCTATATATAGTCACATGAAAAAATGCTCTAAATCACTACTGATTAAAGAAATGCAAATTATAATAACTCTGAGATATCACTTCACAACGATCAGAAATGACAAATGCTAGAGAGGATGAGGGAAAATAGGTATGCTAATGCACTGCTGGTGGAGTTGTGAATTGGTCCAACCATTCTGAAGGATAATTTGGAACTATACCCAAAGGACTATAAAATTGTGCATACTCTTTGACCCAACAATACCACTAATAGGTCTGTACTCCAAAGAGATCAAAGAAAAAGGAAAAAGCCCTATGTAAAAAGAGTAGCAACTCTTTTTGTGGTAACAAAGAATTAAAAATTGAGAGGATGCTCATTATTTGGGGAATGGCTGAACAAGTTGTGGCATATGATCATGATGGAGTACAGTAGTGCTAAAAGAAATGATGAGGGGGAGTGGTTTCAGGGGAAAAAACAAAAACAAAACAAGGCCATGGTAAGACCCATATGAACTGATGCAAAGTGAAATGAGAAGAACCAGAAAATCATTGTGCACAGTAACAGTAATATCATAATGATGGCCAACTATGAAAGACTTGGATACAATGATCCAAAGGATTCACGATGAAAAAATGCTATTCACCTCCACAGAGAGAACTGTTGAACTCTGAGTGCAAACTGAAGTACAATTCTCTCTTTTTTTTTTATTTTTTTGGCAATATGGCTAAAATGGAAATGCATTTTGCATGATTTACATGCACAATTGACACCATATTGCTTTGCCTTCTCAATGGGAAGGGAAGGGATGGAAGAGAAGGAAAGAATTTGGAACTCAATATATTGAAAGAAAAGAAAGTTAAAAATAAATAATTTTTATCATTTCAAAGCCTAAAGACATCAATAAAACTTATTATCATGAATAAAGGAAAAAGAAAAGAAAAAGAAAAAGCATGGACTCTGGAGTTAGAGGACCTGGGATTCAAATATTGCCTCTAATTCTTACTACCAGTGTGACTTTGGGTAAGTCACTTGATTTCCCTGAGCCTCAGCTTCCTTAGCTGTAAAAATAAGGGAATTGGATGAGATGGCTTTTAAGACCCCTTTTAGCCTTAGATCTATTATTCTCTGGTCCTACATCTCCATCTAAGTCATTGGTAAAAAGCAGAACAGGGCAGGGCCATGAACAAAGTCCAGGGACATGCCAATAGAGGTATCATTCAATCCTCTTTTATTGAACACTCTATTGAGACAGTCATTCAAACAGTTCTGAATCCACTTAGCTGTACTGCTACTATTAATAACCAAAGTTATCATTTGTATACTATTTTAAAATTTGCAAATTATTCTATAATACATTATCTATTTCTCACTGCAACCCTATAAAGTGTCATTATCATCCCTCTTTTACATATGAGGAAACTGGCTGAGAAAGGTTTAGTGACTTGCCAAGATCACATAACCAGTAAGTATCCGAGGCAGGATTAAAACTCAGGTCTTCCTGATTCCAATGCACCAAGCCACCTATTTGTCTCCTATCCACCAGCTGACATCTGCCCTTCTTGTCCACAAGGATATCCTGAGAGCTTCTACCAAATGCTTTGCTGAAAACTTGGAAAAAGTCAATATATATATCTACAGCATCGCCCTGATCTACCAATCTAGTAAACCTACTAGAAAATCAATTCAATCAAAAGGGTATTTGTTAGATATATACTAATCAGAAGGTCCTACTGTCTTAGACGCTGGGAACTCAACAGTCCCAATGCTCAAGACGCTTACATTCCCCTTGGGGAATATGATGTGTAAATCAATAAATACATAACATCTGGATAAGGGGCAACTATTAACAACTAGGAAGATGAAAAAGCTGTCTTGGAATAGATGGCATCTAAGCTGAACCTTAAGGGAGCCCAGGACAGAAACCCACGTCACGCCTTTCACTGAAGAGCAGGTCATGCATGGTGATCTAACAAAGGAGGCCAAGAGGGCAGACAGGTAGAAGAATTAAGAGAGAACAGTGTCAAGAAAGTCAAAAGAGAAAAGAGTATCTATGAAGGGGGAGTTATCAAAAGCCTCTAACCTACAAATAGGTCAAGACAAATGAGTACTGAGAAAAGGTCAAATAAGATTTACCAGTTAATAACAGCTTATTTTTATGTATCACTTTGAGATTTAAAAAGAGTTTTACATATGTTATCTCACATGATAGTCACCACAATCCTGTGAGGAAAGTGTTATTATTATCCCCATTTTAAAGCTGGGGGGCCTAAAGCTGGTACATAGTTAGAGAGTGGAATGAAGAGAACTGTTCCAAACAAGTGATCCTAGGAAGAGACCTGAGAGGCCAATTACTGTACTTCCCTCATTTTTACAGATGAAGAAACGCAAATCTAGAGATATTAAGTTACTTGGTCAAGGTGACTCAGCTGAAAAGTATCAAAGCTATGATTTGAATCCAGATCCTTCAACAGTACTCTTTCTACCCTAACATAGAGCACTCACTGGCCTTTTCCCTCTATGGGGAAGAGTTCTCTGGGTTGACTACCTTGTATCAATCTCTAAGTTTCAGACCACTTCCTTTGCCCAGTACAACCTTCACTAATATATCTCTTTGTGGGATCTTGTGTCTCATCTTGAGTTATAGACTACACAGCAGAAGGAAGACAGCTCTTCTTCCCCCTCTCTTCTTGTTCCTCAGCCCCATTCTTCACCACCACTGGAAGAACCCACCTTTCCACAATCTCACTAACTTGGAAACAGTAAAATGAGTCATGGAATTGTCTTTGGGTAATTTTTCCCACCTAGAGGCTCTGTAATAAAGTGGAAAGGGTGCTAGATTTAGAGTCAAAAGGACCTGGATTCAAATTCTGACTCAATGTGCATTAGCTGTATGACCCTAGTTAAGACAGACTCCATGGGCCTCAGTTCCCTTTTCTGTTAAATGAGGTGACTGGACTCAATAACCTCTAAGGTCCCTTCCAGCTCAAAAATCTATGATGCTCTGATCCTATTTCCAAGGTTCAGTCATTTCTCAGGTTCTCTTTCTGATCAAGGCTGATTGTCTCTTTACTGTTAGGGATCACAGGATAAAATATCATAGCCTTTAGAGCAGTGGTTCTCAACCTTCCTAATGCTATGACCCTTTAATACAGTTCCTCATGTTGTGGTGACTCCCAACCATAAGATTATTTTCGTTGCTACTTCATAACTGTAATTTTGCTACTGTTATGAATCGTAAAGTAAATATCTGATATCTAGGATGTATTTTCATTGTTACAATCTGAACATAACCCACAGGTTGCTCTAGAGCTACACAGGACATCAAACAGTCAATCAACAATCATTTATTATGTGCCTTCTGTGTGCCAGACACAGTAGGTGAGGTGCCTAGGATACAAAGACTAAAACCCTTCCCTCCAAGAGCTTACATTGTATCAGGAACCACATACTCATAGGATCAGAGGTTTAGAGCCAGAAAGGACCTTATGAACACACCATCTAATCCAATTTTTTCACTTTACAGATGAGGAAACTGAGGCCTGGAAAGGCTAAGTGATTTGCTGAGCATTACGTAGCTAGTAAATGTAAAAGGTAGGATCTAAGCTCAGATTGTCCTGACTCCAGGTCCAGCACTCTCCCCCCTCCCCCCTACACCACACTGACACTACAATTAGAGATTCTAAGGCATAGGGAGGGAAGAATAAAGGAGGATAAAGAGTAGGGGGGAATTAAGAAAGAAAGCAGAGAAAATGGGGAAGTACTTGTGCCTGAGAGAAAGCCAGCAACAATGGGTACAAGTTACTCACTCTCAGGTAACAGAGGGCAATCAAGATGATGAAAGGACCTGTAATCATGTCACATGTCACATGAACTGAAGGAACCAGAGGTGATTAACCTGGAAAAATCCTAGAGGAAACATCTTTAAAATCCACCTGTCCTTTGGAAGAGGAATTAGACCCAGTCTGTGTAGTGTCAGAGGGCAGAAATGCACCAATGAGCTCAGTTTACAGTAGGATAGATTTGAGCTGGACAGAAGCTCTATTTGATAACGGAATACCCCACTTCTGGAGAGATTGAGCTCTCTGTCACTGACAGTGTTCAAGAAAGAGGTTGGATGAGGTCGGGAATGTCCAAAAAGGCACGATTTGGGGGCAGCTAGGTGGTGCAGTGACTAGAGCACTGACCTGGAGTCAGGAGGCCCGGAGTTCAAATTCGGCTTCAGACACTTAATACTTATTAGCCGTGTGACCTTGGGCAAGTCACTTAACCCCAATTGCCCTGCCTTCCCCTCTCCAAAAAAAAAAAAAGGCAGGAATTATCTTCATATTGGGGTTGAGCTGCCTGATCCCTGAAGTTCCTTCCAACGGAGATTCCCTAAGCCTGCTCTGCATGGCTCCACCAGACCATTCTGTCCTCTGCATGGGCTCCTTAACACCTTCTTAGCTGTTTCCTTTCACCTATCTCTGTGTGACTTTCTACCAAACTGAACTACCTCCAACAGGTTTCCATTTCAAAATGGCCACATCTTCTGCTCCTTAACTCTCATTCTCACTCCTTATCCAAGAAGAAGTTCCTAACAGGACAAGAACCACTCCTCTTCATCCTCCTCAAAATACCACGATGCAGGCACCAGAGGCTATCTGACCCCACTAAAGAGAAAGTCAAAGTGGAAGCAACCAGCAAGGACTGAGTCAAAGGAATGAAACCTCGAATCCATCTCAAGCCAAAGAAGTGACTAACTGCAAGATATTTAATTAAGGATGTTAGTGGCAGAAGACCACTGGCAAAATGCAAATTGTCAGCACCATTCTGTTGTAGCAGTGAGATATGTTGCCATATTGCCAAGTTAGGAATTCTCTCTGGCATAGAAAGGCAATGTGATCACAGTGATCTTGGAGAGTCCTTCCTTTCTTCATGAGTAAACTCCTCACGACTTTCTAAGTGGGTTGCTCTATTAGATGCCCAACGGGCATGTGTCTCATGTTTGTGTTCCCTCCAGGAAGTAGTCCTAAGGAAAGTTTATCTATCTGGGGCCACAGAGACAAAAAGCTTAGGAGATCAAGACAGTACAGTCACCAAGGTGATTATCACCATTGATGATAATCACCTGTATGCCATATTTCTACTATTACTCTCAACTCTGATGACTTTCCCCTTTGTCCTGAGAGTATTTCTACTCCAGAAATCGTGACCTCTGACACAAGAAGAAACAACAACTCCTCCAAGCAGTCTATCAACTTCCACAATAAAGGTAGAAATAGAAAAAAATGCAACAAGAGACTCTAAAGTGTCAGTGGGAGAGCACTAGAGTAAAAGAAAACCTTAATTTCAGTCCCAGCATTGTTACTGTCTGACTTTAGCCACAGATTTCTTAACTTCTCAGAACCTCAGTTTCCCCATCTGTAAAATGAGTAATAATCCCTGCCCTGTCTAAGGTGGTTGTGAGGATCCTATAAGAGGGGAGAAAGAAATTTTGGAGGTATTAGGTGATATCCCAGTAAAGCACTGCTCATCAGTGGTTAGCTGAAAAGCCATGGTACATGCTTATCATAAACCGTCCCTCTGGATAACTAGGGCCAAAAGAAAAAATACTGCTTCCTTCTTGACAGGGGGCTGGGATCCAACTCATACAGCAATTGGGTACACTCCTTGCCTCCCTCCACTCAGACCAAAGAGA
>CM053583.1:369945365-369967865 GCA_028627135.1 Pseudochirops cupreus | reverse complement strand
GAGAACTGACTGGAAATCAGAAAATCTCAGTTCAAATTCCATCTCTGTCCTTACTACGTGGGTAATTTTGGAGAAATCACCTAACCTCTCTGTGCCTCTGTGTTCTCATATGAAAATGAGGAGGTTGGACTAGAAAAGCTATAAGGTCCCAGCTCTAGATTCAAGAATCTGATAAGGACCTGAGGCCCACAGAGGAGTCCAATGACTTGCCCTGGGTCAATGAGCCAGTAAGTATCAGAGACACAATTAGAATGCAAGTCTCCTGATTTTCATTGGATCCAGTGCCCTTTCCACAATGGCACCAGAGAGTGGGAAAGCAGGCTGAAGCTGCTCACCACTGTAAGACTCCAAGAAAACTGAAAGTGCTCCTCCCCTTCTCAATGAACCCACCCTACTTCCAAACCTCTGCCCCTTAGGCAGGGTACAACCTGAGGCTCCAGGGGCCACGAGGTTTGGGTCAGACTCTGATAGCACCTTTTCCCTGATCTCAGAAAGAAAAGAGTGGGGTCCATGAGGGCAGGGTGGGAGATTTTTTTTTACCCCCATTTCAAATTAAAAGGAAGATAAAGAGCCAACGTGCCATTCCTCAAAGTGCCCCTGCTTCCTGATTGCTTAAATGAGGAAGATAGGTCGGCATGTGTGAAGGAGAAACTGGAGATGGAGGTGGAGGGGGGGGGGAAATAAATCAATAAGGTTATTTTTTAAAAGAATCGGAAAAAAGCAAACGGCAGCGGCCTAGCCTGCCTGCCCCTGCCCCCACCCCAGCTGCACCGCACTGCCCGGGGTCTAGTTCTGGAGGGAAGGGGGGGGGGGGCAGAGTGAGCAATAAAGGGAATGTGCTCAGTTCGAACTCAGCCAGCCCAGAACAGCACCTGCCCAGGATCCTGGGGTCCCACAGGGACTGAGAGGTTAGTCTGGAAGGTCTCTGGTTCATGGGTGCTGAGTGCTGGGGAGGTGAGGGGAAGACTTCTATATTATACAATAAAGGGGGCGACCCACAGGCAGAAGATAGAGGCTAATGTGACCTTTCCACCCACTCTCCAGATCTGACCGCAGCACCCCCCACACACACCCAAATCCTGGGGTCTGCCTCTTCCAGGTAGATAGGAAAGTGGGCTGCCCAGGAATGAGGATAACTAGCTAGACTGTGAATCTGGCTGAGACTGCGAGGAGGAATAGGAGGCGGGTCCGAGCTGTGTAGCATGGGGGTGGGCATCTGTCCGATATGACTGGGGTGTGTGTGTGTGTGTGTGTGTGTGTGTGTGTGTGTGTGTGTGTGAGTGTGAGTGAGTGAGAGAGAGAGAGAGAGAGAGAGAGAGAGAGAGAGAGAGAGAGAATGCGTGACTACCTGTGTGGGTGAGCTTGCACCGTGTGTATCTATATAGTGGCTGGCTGGCTGGAGTGCGAGTGTGCTCTAAGGTACCTCGTGTGACTGAGTCAATGGCTCTGGATGTCTGTGTCTCCGCCTGTCCGGGGACTCTGGGTCTCGCTTTGTGTCTGAGTGTCTCCCTGCGTGTCTGTGTGTGTCTGTGTCTCCGTATCTGTGAGTCTAGGTGGATCTGGTGACGTGAGCGCGCGTTGATCTCCATCCCTACGCTTCTGCTATCTGCCTCTCCGCTCTTCTCGCCACAGCTCCAGGCTCCGGCGCCCAGAGTCCCGGAGAGGGAAGTTTGCCGCCCCCAGTTCTACCTATCGCAACCTCCCTCTCCCTGTCTGCACCGCAAACTTTCCGACCGAGGCAGGAGCTGGCGCGGACTGGAGAAGGGACAAAGAGCTCCGCAGGGAACCCGAGTGCTGGGATCCCCATGCTCGCGGGCCCCACTCCTGGACCGTGCACCCCCGCCCAGCCCAGCCCTGCCCAACCCTCCAAAGTGTCTTACCCAATTTTGATGTAGACGATGCCCAGGCTCAGGAAGATGGGGCAGATCCAGCGCCTTGCTTTCCGGTTCATATTCCCCGCTGGCCGGCGGCGCTCAGTTCCACATGCACTAGGTGGGGAGGGGACTGGGATTTGGGGCTCAGTCTCGGGCCAGGGTCGCCCCCCACGGGGCTAAGCCCCCCCTGGTGATGCGGGGGACGGGACCCCGGGGGATAAGGGCAGGAGCTGGAGCAGGAGCCCTGAGCAGGCGGAGCTGTCTTTGGAAATCCCGGGAGGCAGTGGAGACAATCACCATATCCCGCCCTGGGGTCTCCGGGGTGCGGGGGGGGGGGGAGGCCTGGGGTCAGGGGGTCGTCTCGGGGCGTCGGTCCGTCTGGCTCTAGACTGGCCTTCTCTCCCGCGCTTGCTGGCTAAGGGTCCGCGTGTGTGTGTGTGTGTGTGTGTGTGTGTGTGTGTGTGTGTGTGTGTGTGTGTGTGTGTGTGTGTGCGCGCGTCTGTCTGATCTCCCGGGTTCTCGATGTGTCTCCCTGGCTCCCTCCTTCTCCCAGCCTCTCCGTCGCTCCCCCCCCCCCTCGCTCTCCTTTTCTTTTATTCCGGCTTTCTCTCCTAATCTGTAGCCCGTCGCTCCGCGAGCGGCAGGTCTGCGCACAGCCGGAGCCCCTCAGGTTCAATGCTACTGCTACTATCTGCCTCTTCTCCTCCAAATACTCGGGGCGTGTTCTCCGGGAAGGTGGGGGTGGGGTGGGGGTAGGGTGCTGCTTAAAAAAAAAAAAGAAGGGGGCGGGAGTGGGGGAGAGACGGTGGGGGCCGGGAGAGGAGGAGGGCTGTATGTGCGCGTGTGTATGTGTACGCGCGTGTGTGTGTCTGTGTGGAGGGGAGGAGGAGGGGGCGTGAGAACTCGCTCGCTATCACCTGCCGGGGCCGCACGGTCCGGCGGCCGACCCCGTAGCTTTCTGGGCTCCCCTTCCCAGCCGAGGGCAGCCAAGAGGTCCTGGCCTCGCGTGGGGGAGGGAAGAGAAAAGCTAGGGGGGGGGGGGGGGACAAGGGAAAGGGGGATACAATCTTCCCGCGCGCGCAAGCTCGCGCACTCCCCTAGCCTGCCAGCGCAAGCCAGACGCCTGGGCTCAATCCGAGCTGCGCCCAGGCGCTACCTCTTCACGGAGAACTGCTGCACCTCCTGCTTCGCTCCCCGGGCCTTCCCCACCTCTCCCTCTCGGTCGGGAACCAGCCAGGGTCCACAGGGTCCTCGGACGGCAGAGGTTTCTGCCGTAACCCCAAGCTACTCCTGCTCGGGGCGCTCTGCGGTGGAGCTCCCAGGTCCGGCGAGGTGCCGGCCGGCCCCAGCTGTCAGCGCGGGGCTGGAGGGGCCTCACCTGGCAGAGGGGGCCGGGCTTTGAACGCTAAGGTAGGGTCTGGAACCCAGGTAGCCCCCGCAGACGCACCCGAGCTGCTCCCCGAGACTCACTGACTCGCAATCTCGCCTGCCGTCGCCTCCCTCCAAACTAGAGGGTCCAGTGGCCCTGGACAAGGTGTGAGAGCGCACCAGCCCAGTTACTAGCCCGAACCGGGAGGCAGCACCAGCAACTCTGGCCTCTGCCGGCCCCCTCCCCGCACGTTGGGCCAAAGCCGTCGTCTTTGGCACAGAGAACTCTACACTGATCTGGCGTTCGTTCCTGGGGGACGGTGCCCAGCATCCCGGCCGCACCCGGCCTTTTATCCGCCCCCGCCCAGAGGCTCGTGGCCCCGCAGGGGGCCGGGGAGGGAACTGCCGTGATAACGGGGGTGGGGCCCGGAATCAGGACTCCACTCCTGGTGTTATTCCTAAAAAAAGGAAATAATATTTTTTTTAAAGCTAAAAAATAAATAAGTAGTCATACTCCTCTCCCACATTCACACACTCTAACCACAGCCCCGCGTGCTCGCTGGGTTTCGGGACTAGCCCGTAGGCATGGATGGAGGACCCTGGCTCCCCACGCTGTCCAAGATAGGGAGACAACGCTCTGCAAAACAGAGTTGAGGGCTCCCCCATTCTCCTGCGGAGGGTTCCCTGCTAAGGAGAATGTCATGGCCAGTTCTGCCCCGACCAACTGTTGGACGCAGGCTGGATTCGGGGACCTGGACAGCTGAAGAGGGGGCAGGCTGCGAGGCAGGGTTTGGGACAGGGGACTTGGCGGGCTGGGAGAGCACAAAGTCAGTTCACCTGAATGTAGAGCCCGGGGGTAGCCGTACTAACTAGCATTCGCTGCGCCACCTGGCGGAAGTGAAGGAGCGGTGCATCGCGTCTGTCATAAGGAAAAGTCCCTGCTGTTAAAGAGGACAGACAGGTGGAAGCCAGGTCTGGTCCTAGGTCTTCTAAGGTTGCAGGTGCAGGGAGGCAGTCCCGCCAGAGACGAAAGTAGAAGGACAGGAGAAATCCACTTTCTCTGGATGGAGTTTGTGAAGATGAGGGAGACTGGGAGTAGTCAAGACAGCTCAGTTCTAATCCTGGCTCTGACTTGAACTAACTTGCTACATGCAAATCAACCAGATCCTCGGTCTCTTCGTCTGTAAGATGAAGACAATACTTTCACTGTTGACCATACAGAGCCATTGTAAGAAGATATTTTGTAAAACGTAAGCCTTAAGAAATAGGAACTCTAATAATGATCATAGAATGTGAGCCCTGAAAGGAGGTGGCACAGTACAGTGGAAAATATGGTAAAGGACCAAAAGACTTGCGTTCAAATCCTGCCTCTTCTACTTACTGCCTATAAAATTATCTCAGAAGGTCCCTTCCATCTTTGAAATCATGATCCCAATAGATACTCTATTCTAAAGCTAAGGAAACTGAGGCTTAAAAAGGTAAAAATGATTTGCCCAAAATTATACTGCTATTTAGTGGCAGGTACTCGACTAAAACCTGCATTTTTCCTCAACCTTCAAGCTGCTGGGGTCCTAACTCACCCCAAAAAATGTACAATGTATTTATATTGTATATACTAGGAAATTCTTTGATAGACAGCACCCTGAAAATGACTTTCATTTTATCATTGTAACCTAAGTACCTAGTGTAACACCTGGCCCACAGTAAGGGCTCAATAAATTCTTATTGATTGATTACCTCATCAGAAAATATGAGGAAAAGGAAATAACCTAGAAGAAACCTAGCTTCCCTCAAGCTCTTGTTTAAAGGCCATTTTTCCTGAGGAATAGTTTTAAAAAATCTATAAATGATCTCCATGCAAACTCTGCCACTCTTTAGAAGCGTGTTTCCATGTTTATCAGGTGTTCCCCCATAGGCCTATTTGATAGCTAGGTCAACTTAAATAGTTAAATTTAGCAGTTCCATTTCATATTAAAATCCTATTGCCAAAAAAAAAAAACTTAAAGTTTCAAAGAACTCCCCCTCTTCCATTCCCAAAGATGGAAATCTGTGAGCTTTTCTGGACAAATTTTATCCTAGAGAAAGAGAAATAGAGAAAACCCTGAAGGATTTGTAGTATGGAAGTCACATTAGCAGAGTTAGAATTTAGAAACATTATTCTGACACTTTGTACAGGACAGCCTGTAGCAAATGGAGTTAGAGAAACCAGTTAGAGTTTTGTTTGTTTGTTTCTAATTAAATAGATGATGAGAGTCTGCAGGTGGTGGCAGTGAATGGAAGGAAAGAACTAGATGTGGGAAAAGTTGTGAAGATGTACAGCACTTGATGAAGATGTGGCAGATGAGGGAGAGACAAAAGAGAATTAAAGATATCTGAACATTGGAACCTGGAGAATATGCAATCTAATCCGACAAATATATATTAAGGGACTTCACCATTCAAGGTACATTATTGGATGCTAGGCTTACAAAGAAAAAAACAGTCCCTGATGTCAAGAAATGTACATTCTGCTGTAGCACACAACATGGAAGAGTATAGGTAATTCCTGATTATTTGAGAAAGGAGAGCAAGACTAAGGTGGAGGCAGGGCAGTATCAGAAAAGGCTTCCTATAGAAGGTAGTGTGCCTTCAAGGAGGCTAGGAAAAGAGAGACAACAAGCCTTAAAACCAGGTAGATCTGAGCTCACATCCTGCCTCTGACACATACAAGCTCTTTGACCATTAGCAAGTCTCTAAGATAATGGGCTACTAATGAATTGCCTCTGGATCCCTGGTAATCCCTACCCTGAAGAAAGCACAGGCCAAGTTAAAAAAAAAAAAGTCTGAGATGGAAATTTGGGATTCTAGGATGCAGAGAAGGCAGATAGAGGATAGATAGATAGATAGATAGATAGATAGATAGATAGATAGATAGATAGATAGATTAGATAAATTAAAAAAAGAAGTTGGGACAGAGTGCTGAAATTGAGGAACAGTAAACCCACCAGTTTTGATGACCTGAAATACAAGCAAATTATATATGAAAAAATACCTGACCGTGAGTCAGGGGACTTGAAGGTCACAGCTCCCTGAGCTGAGATCCTCCATGTGCTTTACAGTCCAGAAGCACTGGCCTTCATGCTATTCCTTACCTACAACACTCTTTCTCCCAATTCCATACCTTTTTGTGGACTATCTTCCTGTGTAGAAAGGAAAAGAGTATAAAGGAAGTTTGGAAAGGTAGGTAGGAGTCAGAATGTAGAACTCTTTAAATGCCAAGCTGAGAATTTTATCTTGGAGGAAATAGGGAGCTGAGAAAACTTTCAGAGCAGGGGAGTGATCTGGTCAAACATATTCTTTGTGTCATTTAATACTATTGATGATCTCCTAGATATTCTCTGCCCTCTAGGTTTTTGTGACACTGCTCCTATCTGTCCAACCATTCTTCAGGCTCCTTTGCTCCTTCTTCACCATGCCCACCAATTGTGGGTGTCCACCTCTCTAACGAGGGAACTCTTATCTTCTTCATTTATATGATTACTTGGTGACCTCATCAGCTCCCATAGGTCCAATTATTATCTCTCTACAGGATTCCCAGATTTATATATACAGATATTTCCTTCTCTATTTCACTTTATAGATGAGGAAACTGAGACAAACAGGGTTAAGTGACTTGCCCAGGGTCACACAGCTGGTAAATGTCTGAGACCAGATTTGAACTCACAAAGATGAGTCTTCCTGACACCAGACCCTGCACTCTATCCATTGTTCTACCTAACTGCCCAAATAATAATAATAATAGCTACCATTTATAAAGTACTTACTATGTGCCAAACACTATGTTCAATGCTTTACAAACTTTATCTCCCTTGATCCTGTTACCATCCCCATCTTACCAATGAAGAAATTGAAGCAAGCAGAGGTCAAGTGACTTTCCTAAGGTCACACAGCTAGTATCTGAGCACCATAGCCATTGTGCCACTTAGCTACCAATAGATGATCCATAGAAATTGATTGCTCAGGAGGCACAAAACCAGAAATGAGTTTGTAAACAAAAGGATGGATAAGACCGCTCCCTCAAAGGCTCCCAGAAATGGTTGATGGTTACAAAGTCCCTGGGAAATGGTAGCAGGGGTTGACAGAAGAAATACCTGCAAATGGAAGTTCACCTGAAGATGGCAGCAGCTCCAGAGACAGAGCAGAGAGAAGGGCCAGCCATAGCAATGATCCTTTAAACCAAACCAAGAGATATCTGCAAGGGGAACTTCCTAAGCCTGCACAAAGGGAGAAAATGACACACACACACCCCAGAGAGCGTAGAGGTACTTTCAGCCTCGTATGTTCTTCAGAGTATACCTGATTAAATCTGTATTCTAAGTTTAGGCCACTCTCCTCAGGGACCTTGTATGACTCACTACTCAAGGGGTAAATGTGACCCCTACTTTGTGGGGGCTAGGAAAGGTTGTTTTTTTATAATTTTTTATAATTACTATTCTTGCTATGCCTTCTGAATAAATATCCTTTTATAATAGTCGATTAATGTCATTAAAGATGAATAATATCGGAGATCATACTGGATAGGGGCTTGTTTGGGACAGTACTAAAAACCCTGACCCCTCAGGGTTACCCCTAGAACCTTGAGAAGGAAAGGAGTAAGTTATTCTCTGGGAACCCAATCATCCTGAGTGAGTAGAAATTGGGAGAGTGAGCCCAGAGGAGGTTCTACCCTTTTGTTTAGGAGACTTACTTTGGTGGCTATATGGAGCATAAATTGGACTCTCTCAATTTGGGTTCTCCCTTGAAGGAAAATCAGCTTGGGTTGCTTGACAACAAATCCTAGAGACCTGTGGAGATCTCCAGCCTTATAATACTGCCCTAATGGTTTGTGATCCCTTCAAATGCATTTGGTACTTGGGTTTGCCAAAATAGGGACTCCTTTCTCCATGGATCTAGGTGGAGCAGCTGACAGTGTTGGACTTGGAGTCAAGAAGACCTGACTTTAGCTTCTGTCCCAAACACTTACTAGCTGCAGAACCCTGAACAAGTTAATCAGTCTCTCTCAGCCTCAGTTTCCTCACCTGTAAAATGGAGATAATAATAGCACCAATCTCCTAGGATTGTTCTAAGACTCAAATATGATAACATAAGTAAACCTTGAATCACCATGTAAGTGCTAGCTATTTTATTGCTATTATCAGATCTACATAGTCTGAATAACTCACAATGGGGGGTGGAAATTTGTCTCCTACACTGTGGCTCTGCCCTTTGCTGATGCCCTACCTCCCAGGAGTTAGATGGTGCTGCCATCTCTTCTCCAAAGCATTCCAAGGCTGTGCAGGATCTTTCCCTTCTCTGCGGGAGGCAATGTCCAGGCCCCTGCCCCTTTTCTTTTTGGAATGCTGGACCCTGGACTTTTTATTCCTTTTCCAGAAGGCTGGGCCCAAGGCTCTTGTAAGTCATCCAGAAGCCCCGAATCAAGCAGCTCTCACCATATGCTTGCCTTGTTTCCTGAGGCTAGATAGCTGCCAGGCCAAGAGCTTCTCCTTAGCTGTCATCCCCGTGACTGTGACTAGCAAATAGAGAAGTAAAACATTTATAAGTGCTTCCTATGTGTTCCAGGAGAGGGCCTTGCCAATCCACAGTTTTCCCCTCCTTGCCCCCCCAATCAAATTCCAGTCTGATCTTTGATCTCACCTGTCTCTGGGTGTCCCCAAAGCACTGGCAGATATGACAGCTTTTTCTTATAGACCCGGGGTTACAGCTTAGATCTACAAGAGCCCTGCCGAAATGGCTTGCACAACTCAACCAATGATTCCTAGGGAGGAGATATAACCAACATCCCACAGGTTTCATCTTTTAATCTTTTTGAATTGTCTAGGTTTATCCCTGTTCACATCATCTCCATTGACATGTATATTCTAAATACTTCCAGCCTTTTTACTCTCATTGCTTCTAGCCATCACTCCCTTTCATGCTTTCTGCTGTCCAGACAGTCTTTTCCTCACCAAGGCCCCTTTGTATCTTTGCACAGGTTTCCCCTCATGCTTAGAATACCCTGCACCCCTCCCCAGCCTGCACCTCTCAGAATCTCTTCCAAATGCTACCTTACTCATGACACCTTGCCTTGCTTATCAAACTACTAGTACCTTTCTCCACCCATCTGTTGAACCAGGAGATACCCCTTTCCCCTAAAAGTCTCATAAAGTCCCAGGTTCAATCATGGGAGAGCCTAACGCCCGAAAGAGAGGATTCTTGATTTTGTTACACTCTAGCTCATTGTGCTTCTAATCCAGAGTAAAACTCCAGAGGGAAATCTCTTAAACAAAGCTTAAGGATAAATCATACCTAAGGTCTCCCTAAAAGGGATCAATGGCGGCCCTTCTAGAAAGGTATTCATTGGACAAAACAGTAAAAAATAGGAGAGCTATTTAAGTCTTTTTTTCTTAATAGTATTTTTCTAATTACATGTAAAGATGATTTTCAACATTCATTTTTTAATCATAGGGAGGTGGGAGAAGAAAAAGGGAGAAAATTTGGAACTCAAAATATTGTATGAAAATGAACGTTAAAATTGTCTTTAGATGTAATATTTTTTTTTAAAAAATACCATTTTTAAAAATGTCTATTATGTGCCAGGGTTTGATTGCACAAAGATAAAAGTGAAATGGTGCCTGCCCTCAAGAGGCTTGAGTTCCACATTTTTCTTCCTCATCCCCTTTCCTCCCCCTTCCCCAAGAGAGCAAGCAATCTAATATAGATTATACATGTACAATCATGTTAAACATATTTCCACATTAGTCAAGTTGTGAAAGAAGAATCAGAACAAAAGGGAAATGTCACAAAAAAAGTGAAAATAGTATGCTTCAATCTACATTTAGACTCCATGTTCTTTCTCAGGGTGTGGGTAGCATTTTCTACCATAAGTCTTTTAGAGTTGTGTTGGATCATTGGGTTGCTGATAAGAGCTAAGTCTATCACAGTTGATCATCAAACAGTGTTGCTGTTGCTGTGTTCAATGTTCTCCTAGTTCTGCTCACTTTATTCAGCATCAGTTCATGTAAGTCTTTCCATGTTTTTCTGAAATCCTCCTGCTCATCATTTCTTATAGAACAATAGTATTATTCCATTATATTCACATACCACAACTTACTCAGCCATTCTCCAATTGATGGGTAGCCTCTCAATTTCTAATTCTTTGCCACCCACCACAAGATGAGCTGCTGTAAATATTTTTGTACATGTGGGTCCTTTTCCCTTTTTTATGATCTCTTTGGGATACAGACCTAGTAGTGGTATTGCTGGACCAAAGGGCATACACAATTTTACAGGCCTTTGGGCATAGTTCCAAGTTGCTCTCCAGAATGATTGAATCTGTTCACAACTCCACCAACAATGAATTAGTGTTCCAATTTTCCTACATCTTCTCCAACATTTATCATTTTCCTTTTCTGTCATATTGTCAATCTGAGAGGTATGAGGTGGTACCTCAGAGTTGTTTTAATTTGCATTTTTCTAATCAATAGTGATTTAGAAGACTTTTTTATATGACTATAGATAGCTTTAATTTCTTCATCTGTAATCTCCCTGTTCACATCCTTTAACCATCTATTAATTGGGGAATGACTTGTATTCTTATACAATTGATTCAGTTCTCTATATATTTTATGAATGAGTTCTTTATCAGAGACAATGGCTGTAAAAATTGTTTCCTAGCTTTCTACTTTCCTTCCTTGCATTGGTTTTGTTTGTGCAAAACCTTTTTTTAAGTGAATGTAATTAAAATGATCCATTTTGCATTTTATAACGTTCTCTAGCTCTTCTTTGGTTAGAGAGCTTTTTATTTCCTCCACTATAAAAGAAGTACTAAAAACACAAAAGACTCAGGAGTATGTACTGACAAATACTTGGAACATTATATACTTTGTGAGACTGCTAAACAGATGACCCACACTGACTCAGCAACTAACAAATCCAGATCTCCTGGAAAGCTAGGGCATGACTTCAGAAAACTTCCAGTGGTTTTACCTGGTTATAGTTCATCTTCTTTGAGAAGCCCCAAAGTTGCAAGAATGACTTTCCCACTGTTCAGTAGATCAGTACCCAAGAATGCCTGACCTAGACTGACCAGATTGTTACTGAGACTGTAAAGACCCATCCCACTGAACTGCTATTTGGTCACCCTTGTTAGGGCAGGTAGGTGGTTCAATGGATAGTTCTGGACTCAGAAAGACTCATCTTCCTGAGCTCAAGTCAGACATGAGTGAAACAACTCAATAACAACAACAACAACAAAACACTTGTGTTTAGGAAAAGAAACAGAAGGGGCAGCAGGAGATTCCAGGTCCTGTCTTAAACATCCTTATACACTTCTTATCATGGGTGTGTAATTTCCATAAAAGTTCCTGGGAGTTGAGAGAGAAGAGAGAAATTACATCCTCACCCTTTATGACCCACAGAGAAGCTCATCACTAATCACTAATAATTCACTTGGTGCAGCACCCGTCACAGGAACCAAAGGGCAAGCCAAGAATCTCTGGTCATGAATGCCATCTAGCAATGGGCAAAACTTATATATGTACATATTGTCTTTCCTGATGAAATGTGAGTTCTTATAGAGAACTCATACATGGCAAGCATTCACATGGTGGTCAGAAGAAGCAATACGAGGACACTCTCAAAGTCTCTCTCAAGAACCTTGGAATTGATAGTGTAACATGGGGGACTCTGGCACAGGATTGCTCAGCAGGGCGTGCTCACATCAGAGAAGGTGCTAAGCTCTATGAACAAAGCAGAATTGAAATAGCTCAAAAAAAACACAAGATGCACAAATTTGGAGAATTGACCCCAAATGTTCACACAGACTATTTGTGCCCAACCTGTGGTAGAGCATTCCAAGTTTGTGTTGGTCTGATCAGCCACAGTCGGGCAAGTTAAAACTTGACTTTATCATAGTCAATTTGGTCCTCTTTGAGAATGAAGAACAACAACCAACCAATCAACCATATATATAAGTATACACACATACACACACACATATATAATATGCTGCGTATGACATATATACAAGTATAACATATATATTATATAGATACACATGCATTGTGTGTATGCATGTGTGTTTATGTGTGCATAATATATACGTACATATATAAATATATTATGGTTGGTTGAAAGAATTGGAGATGTTTAGCTTGTGGATGAGAATATTTGGGGAGGACATAATAGATCTTTTCACGGATGCAGAGAATAGAAAGGTGGCACAGAGATTAAATTTGTTCTTGTCATGAGGTGGATGATTGGACTTGTTCTGCTTGACCCCAGAGGGCTGAACAAGGATCATTGGGTGCACATTACGAAGTCAGAGTATGGCTCAAGAGAAGGGAAAATGTCCTAGCAAATCTATCCTCAAGCAGAAAGGGCTGCTTGTAACACATGTGAATATTCCCCAATGCTGGAGGCCAGCAGAGCCTGCATGTGCATCTGTCTGAGATGTTGGACAAAGGATTTCTGCTTGCCGTGGTCACAAGTCACTTAGGACCAGTCGACAAGCATTTATTAAGTGTTTGCACTGTGCCAGGCATTGTGCTAAGTACTAGGGATACAAAACATGATCCCTGCTCTCAAAGAACTTACATTCTAACTGCACCAGTGAATCCTTTCCAACTCTGAGGTTCTATAAGTCTACAATACACTGTGGAGTTATAGTAGGAAAATGGAAAGAGAGGATGATAACAAGCATCTGTACAAAGAGTTTTACAAACATTATCTCATTTGATTCTCACAACAACCCTGGGAGGTAAATGCTATAGTACCACCACTTTACAGGTGAGGAAACTGAGGCAAAAAGAGGTCCAGAAACTTACCTAGGGTCACACAGCTAAAGTCATATTTGAACTCAGGTTTTCCTGACTCTAGGCCCAGTGTCATCTAGCTGTACTAGATCTGAAGTCAGAAGGCTCTGATTCACATCTTCATTTTAATTAATACCTAAATGACTTTCCTCTATCTGGGTTTGCTTCCTCATATGAAAAATGATGAGGTTAAACTGGATGGTCTAATCTCATGGGACTTGAAACTCTGAGATCTATGAAACTATAAAACTCTTGAAATACTACTACTAAAATACTTACTGCATTAATAAAGTAACCCTGACTTGGATCCTATACACAGGGCTAAGTCATTTCTACTCCAAGGACAATATGATGAGGCAAGTGTGCGTGTGTGCGTGTGTGAAAGATAGAGAGAGAGAGAGAGAGAGAGAGAGAGAGAGAGAGAGAGAGAGAGAGAAACAGAGAGACACAGAGAGACACAGAGACAAAGAGAGATATTTCCGGTCAGGTTTCCTAAAGATAACCCTGGTCTTCGTTGCTTTTGAATCCAAGTATTGTACATGTCCAGGGCCTTGGCCAGAGGTGTTTTGGAGGGGGGGCGGGTAGGGGTGAGAGAAAAGCTGCCCTTCTGTGCTCTTCACAAGAGCCAGCTGACAGTTGGCTCTGTGGTCACCTCAAGAGGACAGTTATCGGGCTCTCCCACCCTTCAAGGTTTTTCCTCAGGATAATCAGGGCCATGGTGATTCATCTTGTGGACCCGGCCCTTCCTCTCTCGACTAAAATATCTCGCTCCCTGCAGGGTCTCTGGGTCAGGCCTGTGCCACATGTGACTTCCTCCCCAGCACATGCCCAGGCAAGCCAAGCCCTTCCTCCCCCTCCATCCCATTCCCACTCCACAGCCACCCTTTTCCCTGAATAGTCCCTCATTCTCAGAGGTTGTGTAGCAGGGTTTGGTTGGTATAAGGGGTGGGCTTCTGGATCAGGGGGCTTCTCTTACCTTTAGCACATACCACCACTTTTTCTACCCACACCATTACCACATCCTTTCCCATCCCACTCCCCTTTACTCACCTTCAGCCTGCATCAGGAAGGGTCTCCCCAGTTCATCCAGGCATAACTGGGCTTTATTTATCATAGCTGACACCTGGGGTCACCACTTTCCAAATAAGACCCTGAGACCTCATGGGGCTTGTTGAGGGCAGAGGTGCCAGGGGAAACATGCTTAATCCAGTGTTGGTGGGGAGAGGAAAAGACCAGAAACCCTGCCACTCCCAGTATGTGTAGTGAACTTTTGCGTGCACTGTCTCATTCCAAATCAATCGTTAAGAGAGCATCTGATTTACATGGCAGCATGGTGCAGTGTTGAAGTAAGCCCTGAAAAGAAAGACAGGAAAACCTGTGTTTGTATCCTACATCTGCCACTCTGTGACTTTGAACAAGTCTGTGTAATTATTTAATCTTCCTGAGCCTCAGTTTCTTCATTAGCAAACTGGGGATAATAACATCTACATCATCTTTCTCCACAGAGTTGTTGTGGGAATCATATGAAATAATGAACAACAAATCATGGCTCTCATCTATCTGAGGGTTTCTACCTTACCTGCAAGCATTCAGGCTCATGAGGCATCAGACAAAGCAAAAGCTATACACAAACAAACGAAAGAAAGAGAGAGAGAGAGAGAGAGAGAGAGAGAGAGAGAGAGAGAGAGAGAGCTGACTCTTAACAGGAAAATTTTCCTCTCCTTTTTGAATAGCATTAAAAAAATCCTACCTGTTGGGTCCTACCTTCCCTTTGAACCTGTGCAGCCTTGATGGTTCATTGTATGAATGAAAGGATAGGTTGCTACTCAACAAGCATGGCTCTTTGCAGTCCCAATCCTTCCTCTTTTGG
Source organism: Pseudochirops cupreus (assembly GCA_028627135.1). NCBI lineage: Eukaryota > Metazoa > Chordata > Mammalia > Diprotodontia > Pseudocheiridae > Pseudochirops > Pseudochirops cupreus. The sequence continues at coordinate 369,952,923 of CM053583.1, read as the reverse complement.
TATCCTGGCCTTTTTTCCAGGTGGGAATGAGGTTGAATGTTTCAGTCTCCTTGCCCACTTTCTTCCATAGAGGCTCTAACTCCCTTTCTTCTCTCTATTATTGAGATTCTGTCACCAGACCTTCAAAGTCCCCTGAGACTCCATTCAGCTTTGGAACTTGGACACTAAAGCCATGATGTGAGGGAGGACAAAGTCAAGTGGAGCACTGTATATATGACCCCAGATGCCAGACCCTCCTATCCAGCCATCTGGCCATCTTCTTGCCATGTTCATACTTTCCCTGCACCCTTTCTACAACTTAATCTTGTGAAGTGTGGGTTACCCATGAAAGATGCGTATTTCCCCATGAGATGTTTAAATATATAAACAGGTGGTTCAGGGTTGGCATGGATCCCTCTTATAAGAGATAGTTTGTTTCTTACCCAGAGGGGAAGAGGAGGAAAAGTCATGAGCCTGGCTATTCTATTCTCCTTGAGAGGGGATACCAGCCTAGAATTATTACCTCTCTGTCTTTTCAAATACTACTGGTCTAGAGTAACTTTTTTTTTCAAATCAAAAGCAACAAAGCCACTACCTTTCCTGGTTACTATCCCTTGAAGGACAAAGGTAAACCAAGATTAGACTTGAAGCCCTGACTCCTTCCTACCAAATGCTAGTTACACAAAATGATATGTGCTTCTTAAGGGCAGAAACTACGTCACTTTTATACTTGTGTTTCTAGGGTTTTGTTGTTGTGGGTAGCTAGGTGGCATGGTGGACCTGGAGATAAGAAGACCTGAGTTCAAATCTAGCCTCAGATACTTACTAGCTGTGTGACTCTGGGCAAGTTAACCCTTTTAACCTCAGTTTCCTCATCTATAAAATGAGCTGGAGAAGGAAATGGAAAGTCACTCTAGTATCTTTGCCAAGAAAATCCCAAATGGAGTCACAGAGAGTCAGATATGACTGAACTACAACAACAACATGATAATAATAAGATCTTCATAAATGTGGTTTTTTTATTCCTTCCTTCCATATCTCCTACATGCACATAGTTCTCTCTAGAAGCCACAAGTATTCTCCTACCTCTCTTCAGGTCTGTGTGTGACCTGGGACTTCCTCTTGGTCATTTAACATCTTGTGAGTCCTAGATAGGAACCACTCTCTTTTCCTTTCACTATATGCCTGACAGACCCTTTTTTTTTTTAAGTCATAAGTTTCCATACCTTTGACTTGGAACAAACATTGTAAAGGAATTGAATCCGAACATAGATGACAGATAGTAACAGAGAATGAAAGGACTATATGTGAGTACATATCTCTAGACTCACACAAACTATATCCTAGGATGCAGAGAGAGCTAAAAACAAGGAACTCTAGGGCATATAATAATATAATACAGAAGAAACAGAAAAATGAAGAGACAAATACTGAGTCATTTTTCAAGTGGAAAAATGGGAGATTTCAGAAACTCCATATATATGTAAACTTGATGTCAATCTCTAACAAAATTCCAGAATGGATCATTTTTAATTGTTTATAAGGCCTTAGAAAACAGTATGGTATTCTTGGTCTAGATCTTTTCTTTTGTCTTTGGGGTATATCCAAGCTTTTCTTTCTTCTATAAAATTGTTGTACACTCTTGTGTGACCCTGAATATGGTACCTTGGTATTTAATTTCTTTTTTCTCTGGCTGCTTACCTTATTTTGTCCTTGACTTGGAAACTCTAGATTTCAGCTATAACATTACTACAAGGAAAGACTTCTGTTTGGAGAGGGAGCAGTAGGGGAATAAAGCAGTGGGTAGCGACAGATACAACCCAAAAAAAGAATCAATAAAAATATTTTTTAAATTTACAGAATGAAACAAAAAGGTGCAGAAGGGCCACAAATAGACCAATTTAGTTAATACTTTGTTAATTTTTAAAATACACACATATATAAGTATATATATATATGTGTGTGTGTGTGTGTATATATATATATATATATATATATATATATATATATATATATATATATACATACATACTTCTTAACCACAGTTCAAGGTTTCTTATACAAGCTTCTTTATTATTCTTTTATATACTGAAATGTTTGTTGATGAATGTTAAGTTCACAATAAAAAGAAAAAAAATTTAAAGAACTTAGAAAAGAATGAAGGGATAATTAGGAACCAGCATGAATTCATTAAGAACAAGTCATTTTGATCATTCTTATATACTTCAATGTATCCATGATCTTAATGAATTGGGTAATCCCTCCATCACATAGCACAACCTATTCATACCATCCCATCTGGGGAACCTCATTAGCATAGATTGTGGACTTCTATGGGAACTATTCAACAGACTGGCAACATTCCCAGGCTTTTGAATTATTGTGTGACTTGTCTTACTATTGTATGCCTTGAATTGCTTATACATGAAGTCATAATAGCACCTTATTCCTCTGCTGCTATTAGCCAAGCATTGGCATTCACCTATGCTGCCATACCCAGTTTCTATTAGACCATCCTCTCGTGCTGTGACTGATAAAAGACTTTCTTCCCTATGCCTAGGGACATGGATCCCCAGGGTTGCCTAGGCAATTTCACAATTTGTGTAGCTCTCAAAAAATCTCGAGTGTTGCGTATCTCAAATTCAAGGAGTGTTTGGACCCCTAGCTTGATTCTGTAGAGAAGTGGCACATTTGTTCCTGTATTTTGCCCAATAAACTGGACATTTTGAGCCATTAGCAAGTGAAGGTTCCCAGCTGTCATGTCCCTTGGCTCAGCTTCTAAAAACTGGAAGAGCCTATCAGCTCAGTTAATAAAGCTGATTCAGTCTGCATACTGCTGAGGTAGTCAGACCACTACACCATGTTCTCCCATAAATCCTCCATAGGAATTCCATCCAATGCACTGGAGGACTTCCTCTTGGTCATTTAACATCTCGTGAGTCCTTGCTTAGGAACTATGATCTTTTCCTCTCACTACATGCCTGCCGACCCTTTTTTCTGGTCACATGTTTCCTGAATGAATGTTTGCTGCTTTTTGCAAACAAGACATCAGAGGTAACATAGTACAAGCTACTGATGCCCACCGTGTATCTTAATTGCCTTTTGGGGGGAAAATGGACGAAGGATGCTTGTGGTCGAGACCATATCCCCCAGTTGGATGGGCAGTCTGCTTAGTTAATTTTTCAGTACATCTGTCTCATCCTTTAGATGAAAAGACATTGAGTTGGGCTCAGAATTAAAGAGGAACAAGAGAGGGGGCTAGACTGCGTTTGGGAAATAGGACAGTGTTTTTAATAATCCCAAATCACTCCCTGGCACAGAATCCCTCTTTTTATCACCAATTTTCTCCCAATGACGATGTATGGCCATGAATCATGGGACGCTTCAGTACCTGTAGACATTCACATAGCATTTCAAGACTTTTGAAGCACTTTATATATATTAGCTCATCTGACCCTCATAATAGCCCTGTGGGGTAAATTCTATAGTTACTATCATCCCAGTTTTACAGATGAGGAAGCTGAGGTTTGGAAAGATTGAGTGGTTTGCCCACAGTCACACAATTAGTAAGAGTCGGAGATAGGATTCAAACCCAGTTGTCTCCTGATAGCACTTTTCCCAGTATTCTTCCCACTATACCACACTTGCCTTTATCACTCTGCCCTATGACCTCCAAGAAAAGTATACAAAAGAAATCCAATTCATATATATTATTATAAGGATAATTTGTGAGTTCTTAGAAAAGAATGAGGTGATCACTAGGAGGGAGCATGGATTCACTAAGAACAAATGATCTCAAGTTACTTTCATTTCCTTTTCTGATAAAGTCACTAGAATGGCAATCCATAAAGGAAATAATGTAAACAATGCATTTCTGAATGTCAACAATGCATGCATAAAGTGCTTTGGAAACCACAAAGTGTGATGCAAAATGAAGTGATTATTATTACTCTGGTTAATATAAGAGGAAGGAGATGTCCTGAAGTAAATGACTGAGTCATTGAGGTGAGAAAAAAGAAAGTCAGAATTATAATTTAGAATAAACATGGAGAAATTATTCCTAAAACCACTTTTTAGAGCAGACCTGAGTTATAGGCAGGTGCCTTTGGTAGTAATAACAATAATTTCTTCTATGTACATGGTGCCTTATGATTACAAAGAACTATAAATATATTGTCTCAAAACCTCAGAACTAGCCTTTGAGGTTGGTTGAACAGTCATATTATCATCATCTTATGTATGAAAACACTAAAGTAATAGGATAATAGATTTGAAGATTGGAGGACCTTTAAGGTCTCCTATTGTAACTCCTCAAATTAAAAAAACATATTTATTGATATAATTTGTTTTTATGTCACCTAGATTTTTCCTGCATCCCTTGCCCCCTCTTTCCCAGAGAACTATCTCTTATAATAACAAAAAAAACTTTTTTTTTAAGAAAAGAGAACGGGTAGGGTGGGAATTCAGCAAAACCGATCAATACAATGACCAAATCTTACATGATATGCAATGGCAGCTAGGCAATACAGTGGAGATCATGCTGGACCTAGAATCAGGAAGATTCATCTTTCTGAGTTCAAATGAAAAGCCTCGGGCACTTATTAACTGTGTGACCCTGGGCTAGTCACTTAACCCTGTTTACCTCAGTTTCCTCATCTGTAAAATGAGCTAGGGAAGGAAATGGCAAATTATTCCAGTACTTTTATCAAGAAAACCCCAAATGGGGTCAGGAAGGGTCAGACACAACCAAACAATGACCCACGCATGAACCCTGCACCTCTGCAAAGGAGTCAAGAAAATGGAAAGGGATAAGTATGGGAGGGGAGAGGGAAGAAGGGAGCAGGGAAGAGAAGAGAGGAAGGAGAAAAAGAGACGCTTTCTTCTTAAGAGCCAAGCTTGTTCTTTGTCATTTCACAATTTTTATTTTTGGTTGTTTTGTAACAGCGTCCTTGTTTTAAAGATGAGAGGAATCTGAGACCCAGAGACATTAGGTTCCTTTCCTGTGATCACTCTGACAAGTAGCAAAGCTGAGACTTAAATGTAGGTACCCTAGGTCCAAAGAGTTCTTTCCAGCACATCCCCCTGAATAGTCCCAAGTCCTATGGTCAAGGAAACGTGAATATACTTCAGTCTCTGCTCCCCACAGAAATCTCCAGCAAGATTAGAAGACTTACCCAAGGTCACTCAGCTAATAAATGACAAAAGTAAGAACTCAAACATAGATCTTCAGACCTCATATCCAGAGTTATTCCTAGCTGAACTCTGTATCCATATTGTGGTATTCTGGGACCACAGAAAATTATGCCAATGGAATTAGCCATACGGTACTGTGTGATAACGCTTCACTGTAATCAAATGAACTCTGTCATTTCTCCTGAAAAGGGGGAGTGAATCAATTTCCCTGTGGCCTCACTCAATCATTCCAGTAATTTTCCATACCAAAATATTCTTCCCTGGCCAGCACTTTCCTCTGTGTATTATTTTCCCCTATTTGAAGAAAGCTCTTAAAGCTTACGGTCTTCACTTTTGTCCCAATGATTAGCACAGTGCTAGGTACATAGTGTACAATTAATTAATGTTTTTTCATTTGCTCATTTACTTCTTAACCCTTTACTATTCAGAAATTGTAATAGTTTAGGTGTAAAGGGAGTTGCAAGTCCAATTGTAAATCATGAACTGTTGTTTGGACACAGCTGAAAGGCACCTCCTCATGAAATGTGAGTATGCTCATTGGAGACATAACAATTAGATTTCAGAGACTAAGACCACCTTCTAATGATTGTCAGAATCAGCTACCCCTCCACAAGCCTGAACAAATAGCAGTAGTGTCTCAGGGACTTCCACTTTGCCCTTTCCTGTTGTGCTTTCTTTCAAGTGTGGAGGGGATTTCTCCCTCTTCTACCCTACCCCAAAACAGTTAATGGTGATTTGTAGGAGAACTGCAATGTAACCTGAGAAGGAAGTTCAAGGACAAAGTACATGAACCCCTATGCAAAGAATTCCTTCAAGATCATGAATTTGGAGCTGGAAGAGTCCTTAGAGGTGATAGAGTCTATCCCCTTCATTTTGCAGATGGGGAAACTGAGGCACAGAGATGTTAAATGACTTACCCAGGATCACGAACCTAGTTAGATTCTGAAGCAGGATTTGAGCCTGACTTGGTAGGTTGATCTTACAATCTAACCTAGTTAGAAAAGGGAGACTTTTTAGGAAGCAATAACTTTGGGAATTGCACCATGGGTAATCCCAAGTTCAAAAGTTCCCAAATATAAGCATATGGTATTGGTGCTTCCAATAAGAGAAGGGAATTCTCTAATGTACCTTATTCCTGTGAGAAACTTCTGCACAGCATCCTACTTGAAGAGTAAGGTCGGATAGTTACTAGGACATGATGAGTCTGATGGGAAGGGGTTTGTTTATTTGGCAGTCCTCAAAGTAAATTTACCTTTGTGGGGAAATCTAAAACACGGGGGCACCATTATGAGCCCAGAAGGGACTCTGCATAACTGTGGGAGAGAAATATTACACGAAAATCTCAGAATGCTACCCTAATACCCTAGCTAGGTGGCATAGTAGATAGAAGTGTTAGCCTTGGAGCCAGGAAGGCCTGTGTTCAAATCCTGCCTCTGACAGTTAATTGCTGTGTGATCTTAGGCAAGTCACTTAACCTCTCAATGTCCCTAAGTTTCACCATCTGGAAAACAGGGGTAATAATAGCAACTAATTCACAGGGATGTTGTAAGAAGCAAATGATATAGGTAGATAACATTTCAAAACCTTTAAAGCACAACATAAATGTTAGCTATTATCATTTTAATCTTTATTATTATAAATTATTATAAGTAGCAACAAGTTCAGTTCCTTTGCTGGGGTGGGGGATGGAGGGGAGACTGTCTAAGTGTTCCATGTGTTTCTTCATCTGCTCATGGGATCCTCTGGGCTTTTTGTGTCGCTTGCATTTCTGTGGGGGTGAAGAAAAGTCTGTATTTTACCTAATACCCATGTTGTACCTTTAGTGCAGTGGTTCTCAACCTTCCTAATGCTGTGACCATTTAATACTGGTATGTGGGCGGACCCACCTGGAGACCGATAGAGGAGATAGAGGAGCGGTGTCTGGGTTTGGACATAGGTGTTTTCCGATGGTCTTAGGCGACCCCTGTGAAAGGGTCATTCGGTTGCGACCCACAGGTTGAGAACTGCTGCTTTAGTGTATATGCTGTGGTGGTCCTTCTACCTACATTTGAGGAGACTCGGACATGAACTATACCCTGAGAGTATAAGAGTTTCCTGGAACAACTCCCCATGAGGACAATGATCCAAAGAGAGAAGTAGACCCTCTTGAAACCAGACCCCTGATTGAGTCCAATCCATGAGAGTCCAGAGCCTCAGCAGGGCCCTAGTCCATGGGTTGTTATTTGTTCTTTTGTTCTCAAAGAGGACCATGACACTTACTCTCACGGAATTTGGCTTAGGGAAGGAATGACATAAACTCTAAACTGGGCATCTTGCCACACAGAAGAGTAGGGGGAAGGGGGATGAGAGGTGGGGTGATGGAGGGGAGGGCAGAGTGGGGGGGAGG
>CM053583.1:369881010-369944865 GCA_028627135.1 Pseudochirops cupreus | reverse complement strand
ATAGGGGATGCCCATCAATTGGGGAATGGCTGAGCAAGTTGTGGTATATGAATGTAATGGAATAGTGTTGTGCTATAAGAAATGGGAAGAGGATGGACTTCATAATTACCTGGAGAGGCTTATACAAATTGATGCTAAGTGAGAAGAGCAGAACCAGGAAAAATTTGTACACAATCACAGACACATCGCATGTATGACGACCAACTTTGATAAACTGGACTCTTCTCAGCAACGCTTAGTTGTAAGACAACTCTACAAGTCTCAGGATGGAAGGAGATGTCTACATTCAGAGAAGGATCTAGAAAGAACAGAGTTTAAATGGAGACTGAAGCAATCTACATGCTATCGTTCTTATTCATGTTTGGTTCTCTTTCTTTTTTCCCCATTGTTCACTCCATTTGTTACAACCCTTCTATACAACTAGACTAATGTCCAATTTGAAAATATTTGCAGATCCAATAATTGATTGCATGCTGCCATGGGGGGAAGGGAGGGAGGGGAGAAAAATTTGAAACTCAAGAGATTATGGAACTAAATCTTGTAAACTAAAAGTAAATAAACAAATCTAATTTTAAAAAAGGAAAAAAAAATCTTATTCTTAGAAGGGATCCATGGGTTTTACCATATTGCCAAAGAGATCTACGACAATGAAACTGTGAAGAATCCCCAGTTTAGTGATTTGAAGGTGGTGACCATGAGCATGCTTTGCCCCCCTACTCGCAAGTGTTCACTTTTTCAGCTAAACATCCCCAGCTTCCTCAGCTGATTCTCTTACCACATGGTTTCTACTTCCCTAACTGTTTTTTAAGATATATCTGTCATTTTAATTAGGTGGTTTAGATTCAAATATAATTCAATAAACTTTTGAAAAAATCACTCAATGGATGCATGGTGAAGTTCTGCTCCTTTTGTCCTTCATCCCATGAATATAGAAAGAAGAGTAATACTACTTAAAAAGCAATACTGAAAAAAATCTTTCAACAAATTTCTCTGATAAAAATCTCATTTTAAAGATATTTAATGAACTGATTCAAATTTATAAGAATAAGAGCCATTCACAAATTGACAAATGGTCAGAGAATATAAATAGGCAATTATCAAAGGAAGAAATCCAAGTTATCAATGCCATATAAAAATGCTTTAAATCACGAATAATTCAAGACATATACATTTAGACAACTCTGAGTTACTACCTCATATTCACCAAAATTGACAAAATTGGAAAATGACAAATGTTGGAGGGGCTGTGAGAAAACAGGTACATTAATGCACTGTTCCTGAAAGTGTGAATTGGTCCAGGCATGTGAAAAGTAATTAGAATTATTCCCAAAAAGCCATTAAACTATGCATAGCCTTTAACTAGGTCTATATCCCAGATATATCAAAGAACTGAACAAATTGTGGTATTTGAATATGATGGAATTCTACTGTGCTGTAAGGAATGATAAAGGGGATGTTTCAGAGAAAACTGAGATTTGTATGAACTGATTCAGAATGAAGTGGGCAGAACAAGAACAATTTATACAACAATATTGTAAAGGTTAAACCTTGGAAAGACTGAGAAGTTCTGATCAACATAATGACCAACCACAATTCTAGAGGACTCGTGATGAAACATGCTACCCATCTCCAGAGAGAGAACTCATCAATTCAGAGTACAGATGGAGACATTGTTGGGAGGGGGAGAATGGACATGGTCAATGGAAGAATTTGTCTTGCTTGATTGTATATGTTCAGAGCTAGTTTTGTTTTTCTTGTTTCTGAGTGAGAAGAGAGACAGAAAATGCAGACGTGAAAATATAGTAAAACTGATTTTTTTTTAAGTTTATACACCTAACTAGCAGGTATATATGTATAACTAAGAGATGGGAGGTTGGTTTGGGGTTCCACTCATACTGAATATCAGGAAGAAAAAGGAAAATTCTGACTTCCCAGGTAAGTCTGAGGAGCTCTTCTAGACTTCAAGCTTTGGGATATAGTCCTGCTGTCACACAGTTGCTCCCAGTCTCCATGGAGATGTATTCCAACCCCATTCTAGAACCCTAGATCCTGACAGGGCTGCTTGGTAGAGACAATTGACTTCTAGGTGTGTCATGGAGGCTTTGGGGAAGGTACTCTCCTGTCCAGTGTGTTTGGATTTGTTCACCCCACCTGTCCTTGTCCTTTCCTGTTCTCACAACTTCTGCAAACAGTGCCTTGAACAGATCCTTCTCTGCCAGAATTGCACCCATGTGAATGGGCAGTTTTGCTGTCCAGTCTGCAGGAAAGTAAGATCAACCTTTTCTTTAACTACTGTTAACTTCAAGCTAATCTTCTCACTCATATTTAATACGATGAGAAGGCCAAGAAAATAAATTGCTATTGGTCTTTTCATAGAGTTTCTAGAAACCAAAAAATGTCACCAAATTGTTTGTACTTAAATATTCCTACTAAAGTGGAGGTGTGGTACTTGGAGGAAGTAGCTCTGTGAGTGGTGATGTTTGTTAAATACCCAGATGTGTAGTTAACAGGCCCCCGAGTACAATGTTCTCCTCTAACCTAAACAGAGAGTGGGTGTAAAGGACTGAGCATACTGAGTCATGCTAAGACCAATAATTTCCATCAGCCACACCTTTGTAGAAAGATGAGAGCAGTCATGGGTCTCTGTGCCTACTAACTACTTTTTACTTTCCTACTTTATAAGGATTTCAAAAACAGTTTCACACTGGAATGTTGGAGATAAGGAGCTAGGGCTGAAGAGGTTGGGGATGGAGTTTGGAAATTAAATTGTGTATGGCAATAAAGGTGAGCAATTTGGTTTTCCAAATGAAAAAACATATAACATAAAATTATGTTTTCAGTGGATCTCTAGTTCCCTAAATCCAGATGAAAATTTCCAAAACATTTACAATGTCACACCTATCTCCTAGAATGACCCAATGCAGGGAATCTACTGTTCTATGCTATTAATATTCAGCCGAGAAAACCTTCAAAGCAGAGTTGTGGGAGATTGTTATGTATTGCTTATTCATAGGCATCACCCCTTCTCTTTTTTAGGACTACTAGTCTCCATCTCTCCATTTCCTGGGCTCCTGTACTTAATAAATGCTTCATTCATTCAATAAATACTTAACTTTTCTTCCCCCTACCAAATGAAAAATAATTCTGTATTTCACACTCTGGCATCATAATTCCTCAAAGTATCTTGCTTAGTGTCTGTCACATAGAAGGCACTGTTGATTGAACTCTAGGCACCTGCATCTATGCTCCACTTATCTGTTGGCACAGTCATAAAACTACATCATCATTTAGTTCTCAAACTCTGACCACAACCTCCTCACCAAACTCCTCCATCTCTCTACTCAGGTAAATTTCTTTGCCTTCGTTTTGACCATCTTACAGAAATATCCAGCTGTCAATATAGGACTGGAGCTCAGAAAAGGAAGATACAGTAGAAATGGAATGGGAAAAAAACCCTTTTCAGCAGACTAGATAGACAGGAATTCAGAAGGACCATTTTTTTGATATTTATAAATTATAAAGTGTTTAAACAGGGTGAATATTGCTGTATTCACTCAGTCTTACATAGTACAGCTAAGGGTCCTCATATGACCTTAAAAGGTATGGTTCTTTATTATTATTATTATTTTTTGCTTTTTGGAGGGCAATTGGGGTCAAGTGACTTGCCCAGGGTCACACGGCTAGTTTTTGTGTTAAGTGTCTGAGGCCAGGTTTGAACACCAGTCCTCCTGACTCCAGGGCCAGTGCTTTATTTACTGTGCCACCTAACTGCCCCAGTATGGTTCTTTTTAAGGACAAATAAAAAGAGGCATCACTTAACACATAGGTAGCAAACACAACATAACTCAGGGAACCTAGTGTTCAAAGAGTCTTAGGATGACAGAGCTGGAAAAGACCGTAGAAATCATCTGGTCCAATGTACGCATGTTAAAGGAGAAAGCAAAGGCCAAGATAGGGGAGGCAACTTGACCAAAGCATGATCACATAATGAGAAACAGGACTGAGAATCAAATTCCATAGGTGTTTTGAGCCCTAGGCTGGTGATCAATCTCTATACTACATCACCTCCTCAGCAGCTGATAGAATAGTCATTGGAGGGAAGTATGCAGCAGTGTTGTGATGTATAATTTTGGAAGAGAGATTTTCAATTGCATTTGTTTTCTGAAGTCTTTTAGGCATTATACTGGATGTAGAATGCAGGTATATTCTTCCTGCCTTGTGTATAATGTATTTTGATTTTTCAAGAAGAGATGTGGCAGAGCAAACATGATGTCTTTTGTGTTTTAGGTCATATATTTGAGAGGAAGAGGGACAAATGGATTGCAAAGGAACATTCTGGCAGAAAACATACTGGAAAAATTTAAAGATGAACTGGAGACTATCCATGCCAAGGAACAAAACCAGCTCGCTCAAATGTGTGAAAAACATGGAGAAATTATGAATCTGGTATCATCTTACGTTTTCCTTTTACACAGCTGCCCAACTAATCAATCTTTAACCGGTAATTTTACTCATTCAAAGTGGTCTGATATTTGCCAGGAATTATAGGAGGATTGTACTTTCCCAAATAAACTAATTATTCATTCTCTACTTTACAACTTATAATACCAGTACATCTTACCCATCCTTCAAGGTCTAGTTTGAATACTACTTCCTCCATTAATCCCTTCTTTCAATCACCATAGTCAAAAGTGACCTATCCTTCCTCTAAAGTCCCGTAGTGTTTATTGTCTGGACTATCAATATGGTGTTTAAAATTTTATAACAGGACAGGATCCTAGAATCATCCAAGCCACCTCCATTTCCCTGATGAGGAAACAAGCCCAGAGAGAGTGAGTAACTTGCCCAAGGTTTCACAGCTAGTCAAGACAGCTGAGACCAAAGTCAATGTTTTAACTTCTACTCCAGCTCTCTCCCAGGCTTCCTAACTTATTAGATAGCACCTTGTATTATTGTATTGATTTCTTATACACACCCTGATTCTCACACTACAGTGAAAGGGACTTCCATACTAGAAAACAGAGGACAAGTTTTATTTCTTTATATTTTTTTTGGCATTTACCACAAGGTCTTTACATGAGATCAAATATTTATTTAATGAATGAATGTACCTGAAAAGCTTTGCTCTTAGAAGAAGTTGAAGAAATATTTCCAAATAAAGATCAGAGCCAAGCATGGTGGCCAAAGCTTAAAAAATGCTTCTGTACTGATCAGCACTGGGATTGGCCTGTGACTGGTTGGTTACTCTGCAGGAGATGTCTCAAGGAAGGAAAAGGGGAGGAAAGGAAGGAGGGAAGAAGGCAGAAAGAGACAGGATTATCAGAGTCTTCTGGTTCCCCTAAAGATACATTCAAACATAATAAAAACTTTAACTAAATTCTTTCAACTTCCAGAGGCAAAATTATCCAGTTTGTTGAAGAGAAATGGCTTAGAAGTGGTTCTCAACCTTCCTAATGCCGCAACCCTTTAATACAGTTCCTCATGTTGTGGTGACCCCCAACCATAAAATTATTTTCGTTGCTACTTCATAACTGTAATTTTGCTACTGTTATGAATCTATCTGATATGCAGGATATATTTTCATTGTTACAAACTAAACATAACCCACAGGTTGAGAACCACTGGCTTAGAAGGTTCTAGTCTGCTTCGGAAAAGTAAAGAAGTCAACAGAGAGCAAATTATAGTTACTGGGGGATTACCATAGCCAAGTACTTCCTTTGTCTTTCTCTCAGGGTATAAATAAGGCCACAGAATAATTATAATACAACATAATATGTCAGTACTAAGGTGCATGATAAAAATAAAGTTCTATAACTGTCCAAAGAAGGAAGAGAGAAATTTGCATAGCTGGAGTAGTTGGGGAAAGTTCTTCATGGAGAAGGCAGATTTAAGTTGGCTTTTGGTGGACAAGACTTAATATAGATAGAGGAGCAGAGGGAACAGAATGCCGACAAGAGTGAGACATTGGTGGAAATGGAATGATGCATGTATTAGGATTTGGGAAAGCATTAAGGAGATGGAATTCTCATTCACAACAGGCACTAGGCTTTGTACACCTCAGGCAAAGTTTAAAAATTGTGGCCCCCTCCACCATCCACTGTGTTTCTGTCCACTAAAAGCTTGGCGACATCATTGTACATACATGACTTGATTTATTATAAGATAAAAATGCCATATGCCACAGAGAGGAATTTTCTGGCATTAGGCACATGTGCATGTATAAAAAGTAATTTTATTGCGTCCCTCATTGTTTACCCAGCTCCTTCACATGTTGTGTATTAGGCAGCTGCATACCTGGCTTGCCTCTACCCCTAACTCTGCCCTGGCTCAGTGAAGCACAAGCTTCACCATGAGGATGCTGTGCATATGTGGGTACTCAAAATTGTTCACTGAACTTTTTTTTTAAGTGGGATTGGAAAGGTAAAGCTGGGCTAGATTGTGGACAGCCTGGAAAGCTACAAAGAAGACTTCTAAGTTATGGCATTCAGAGTTCAAAAAATCCTTGAAAGTTTTCTTCAGTCCATTTTATAGATGAGGAAACTGAGGTCCAGGTAAGTTAAGGGATTTGCCCAAGGTCATCAAGTAGTAAAAAGCAATACTAGGATTCAAACCCAAGTTCTTTGCCTCTAAAACCAGTATTTTTCTGATGAGCAACTGGAAGTTATTGTGGAATTCAATTCAACACATACATATTTTAACACAGTAGAAAGCACGATGGTTCTAGGAGATAGAGATAGAAAGATGAAAAAGACACAATCTCTGCACCCAGGGACCTTATAGACCAGGGGTGGGGAACCTGTGGCCTCAAGGCCAAATATCCTCTAGGTCCTCAAGTGCTGCCCTTTGACTGAATTTAAACTTCATGGAACAAATTCCCTTAAGAAGATTTGTTCTGTAAAACTTGGATTCAGTCAAAAGGCCACACCCAAGGACCTATAAGGCCACAGGTTCCTCACCCCTATAGACTTTTAATATCTTAAGCAGAACAGAGGTAGAATTGAAAATGGATGGTGGCCAGGGGCCTGAAGTAATAACAAGAACACTATCAGAAGTGCCAAAGTGGAGCATTGAGCAAAATATTTGTCTTCTAAATGTCACATTTGCCATTCTTGTAGTGAGTAACTAAATATTCATGTTTCTGACTTTAAAACTACTACCCAAGTTGGCCATCTAAGTGCATCTGCAGCCTTTTACCTGAAAGCAGAAGCCACGACAGTTGTATTGTGATAACTGGGAAATCACAAAATCCTCTGCTTTTTCTCTCTGTTCCTAACACTTAGCATAGTGTCTGGCACGTGCTAAGCTTTAATTAATCTTGTTGATTGATTGATTGACTCCCATTACACATAGTAAGTACATGGCCCTTTAGAGTGAGAACTTGTCAAGGAAAGAGATGTCTGAGAGAATCAAGCTGTTCCTTAAGTCAGAAATTCTTTGTCAATTAGTCTTTACACAGCTAGTTTCATGTCATTTGTCTATGCCCTGCTTTATCAGACATAAAAAAAACCCCTTACATTTACAGAGGGTTTTAATGTTTATAGTAATACTGAGGTACACAATATAGGGATGATTATCCCCATTTTACACATGGAAAAAGTGAGGTTCTGAAAGGGTGACACACCTAAGGTCACTTTGCTAGTAGGAGACCAAGGACTCCAATTTGGAGTTTACTTACTCCAAGTCCATTATGCTTTGTTGATATGGCAACCCCAAATGGTCCACAGCATGATGGTAGCAGTTAATTTGTCCCAGTCGATGGCAAGTGGGGCAGGAAGCAGGCCAGTTAGGAAATGTGAGGTTTGGGTGTAAGACAGGAAAATAACTGGTCTCACAATGACAATTTTCTATTAAAGTGTATTTTAGAAGAATATATTTTATTACTTATTATTAACATAACATATTCCCACATATACAGTTGTGTTTAGGTACCACTTCTCGACCATCCTGAAGACAATTTTAAGATTTTTTTCCAATCTTGGTTATATAGACAGTTCTATGTTTCCAAAAAAAAAAAGTATAAATTGGTTGCTTAGAATTTGGAATGTATTTTCTCATAGAAATGTTTTAAAATAGTAGTTCTCAATCCATTAGCCATGGCTGCTGGAGGAAAGTAGAATTATTGTTAAGGGTGAAGATAATCAAATGGTTCAGTACAATAAACAATCAACCCAAAAAAAGAAAAGGAAAAAAATACTGGCCTTAGCTCATGGTGATGAAGATCACTGTAGGATTCTGATTTGAGATGCTCAGGACTGTCTGTCTTAGTTCAAACCAGCAAACACAGCTCCTCTCTCCTTCTTTTGTCAAAAGTAAAATTTTATCGATGTCATTTATTTTCCCACGACCTAAATTTCTCCCAGTTTTCTCTCCCCCTCCTCCTTCCCAGAGAACCATCATATGTAAAACAAAGAATATCTTTTTAAATAAAAGAAAAAAAGAGGAAGAATATAAAAACAATCAGCAAAACCAATCAACACATCAAAAAAGTTTGTAAGTACATGCAGCGTTACATACCTATGGACCTCTAGTCTCTGCAAATGAGTGGGGAGTTATCTTCTCATAGTTCTTGGGAGCCATGCTAGGTTTTTTTCCTCTATATTCTGAAACATTCACTTTCAGTTATTTTGTTCCTGTTCTTTCCATTTACATTGCTGTAGTTACTATGCACATTGTTTTCTTGGCTTTACTTACTTCGCTCTGCATCAGTTCATTTAAGTTTATCCATGCTTCTTTGTTTTCATCCTGTTTACTGGTTCTTGAGGCATTGTAACATATCACACCTGCACAACTTGGCAGTAGACAGGGGCCAAAATTAAAAGAGGCTAAACTTCTTCAGGCAGCAGACAGGTTAGACTAGAGACAGAATGACAACGATTGGTTGCCGTGGGTCAAGTGACAAACAGGAGAGAGGGTGCAGTGGCAACTGTACATTTTTCTCAAACCACTTGAAATCCTTTGGCAGGTCTGTAACATATGTACCACAATTGTTTATTCATTCCTCAAGCAATAGGTATCTACTTAATTTCCAATTCTTTGCTACCACAAAAAAAGTGCTGCTATAAATATGTCCGTTTCAGGGAAGAAAGTTCAGAGAAATTTCTTCTTATCAATGTCCTCCTTAGGGGCAACCAATGTCCTCCTAGTAATACAATCTCCCCATTCTTAGGGAAAATAGTTATGATTAGCCTAACATTTCAGGGTAAGCTATTTGTTATCAACTTAAATCCTAGCTTCAAAAATTTAATAACACTAATTGTTATGTAAAGATCTCCTAAGACAAGGGCAGAGTGTGTACACTGATTAGCAAACTGAGGCCAAATTTGTGGCAACATCCTGTGGGCAGATAAAGGGCTGAAGAAGAGGTCAGGAAACTGCTCTGGAGTGATTCCTCATCTTCAGGCTCTCCAAATTTCTTAGATCCTTATCTTTGAACTGAGTTCTACAGTGCCCAAACAGCTGCAAACCCCCAGGCAAAAAGGAGGATGCTGAATTGTAAATGCTTTCATTTGAGTGGTTGGGGAGTCAGAAATCCTTCTGCACATTTTAGGGTATATTGGCCTTTAAGGTGAAGAAATTAAATTGATTCTATATCATTTTTATAATTGATTCTATTCTATAACTGGTCCTATTCTGTATTACTGCCCCATTTTGTATGATTGCTCAAGTCACATTTCTTTGTCTCGTTGCCTATGTGCTAAGTTTAGAAGTTCAGCTCTCCTAATGACTGTTCTATTCTTGCCTCAAGGAAATCTGTTATCCTTAAGGGATGCAGGTGGACACCAGGGAGTCTGATCTCTCATCTTTATACCATCAAACTATCCTTCAAAGATGCTTGGTTTGTTATCAAAAGAAGTCTGGTCCATGCTCTCTAACTTTACAGATGGATTCAAACAATGAACATTTCTTAGTCACAGGAGAGAAGGAGAGAGTTGTTGCTAGCCTCTCATTCCCAATTTTCAACTAATTGTGTTGTCCTAACCCCCATGATACTACCAGCCATATAACCAATTACATTATTTTCCTCACCTACCTGGTTCTGTTCTTTGTTCTATGTGTATAAAAAGAAGCTGCACCTCCTCCTCTGGGTCATTGATTGGCCTAATTGAGGTAGCCATTTGACCCACTTTGTTAATAAGTTCATGCTCTGCTAATAAATTGATAAAGCTCAGAATTCTGCATCTCAGTTTACCTTTCTTAAGTTCCATCAAGAAAAAGGTTATTTCCAAAGTTAGAACCCCTTCAGCCCAAAACTATAGTTCACGCTGGCCATACCCCTCATCATGACATTGGGAAGAGCTTTGTTAATTTGCCTCTTGGTCTACCTAAGACCTTAACCAGAAACAATTCATAGTCAATAAGAACAACAGGGAATAAAAGAATGAGTCAAAATAAAGGCAGAAAATGTTATAAGGCTGAGACTAAAAGGTAGTGACCATTGACAAGCACATCTGCAGTGTTCTGTGTAATTGCTTCTGGGGTAAGGTGGCAAGATACTCTGATTTGGCTTAGGCAGTTTGGGTTTTTGATCACAGGATAAATAGATGTATTGAGAAATGGCCTAGAAGACTACTCCAGGTTCTTTTAACTTACCACAGAGCTACAGACAAACTGTGAGGCGACTAATATTACTTTGCAAATTTCCACATCTGAACCAAGCTGGTGATAAACTCAGAAACCAAAAGTTAGTAAACATAAAAATGTAAATCTCCATGTGCCTGCCCTGCCCCCAATCCAAATTCATGGACTTCCTGAAATTTGTTCGTAGACAGAGCCCAAGACACTTATTATCAAAGACTGACGTACAGGGGTGGGAGAAGGTACGTAGCTTAAACTTACATTCTGATAGCCAGCCCATAGAATGGCAGCTGCAGCCATCTTAAATTTGCCGTTTTCTGAACCAAGACACTTCTGCTTAAAGCTTAAGGCTTTCCTCAGAACATCCTGGGCAAGCAGTCAGCAAGAGATTACTATTCCCATTTCACAAATGGATATGAAGAACCTGAGGCCCATAGAGGCTAAGTGGCTTGCCCACAGCCTCCTATCTGGTAGGTGGGAAAGCTGGGACTTAAACTTTGATCTTCTAATTCCCAAATCAGTGATTTTTTTCCACCACCTCACAAGTCTGGGCAGCCCTCCATACTTCCTGTTCAGTTAACTGTCATAACATATGGTACAAAGGAAAACCTCGTCTCAGGGCCACGCTGTCTCCCATTCACTGATGGAATCTTTTAAGGGGAAATGGGCTCTGACTCAGAGCTGAATCAAGGATTTGATGGCAGTTTCTTTTCTCAATCTCAGATGTGCCTGAATGATGATGAACCAATATGTGGAATCTGTAAACTCTTTGGTGACCATAAGCCTCATAAGATTGCAAAAATTTCAGAAGCATATGCAGCGAGGAAAATTAGCTTTGCTGAGGATATACAGCTGGTACTTCAGAAATCTGAGAGCACAACTCAAGCAACAGAGGTAGGGGACCATGTGACTCATTTCCCTAAGTTCATAGACACAGCCAGATCACATTTTGTTCAAGTTCAGACAAGTATTCTACTTAGGGCACCAAGGTGAGGGGAGCGGGAGGAGGGCTAAACCCAAGGAAAGAATAACATAGCACATGCTACACAATTTGGTTTTCATCAGTTTGCTCTGAAATATGTTAACTTTTAGATTCTGCAGATTTATGTACAGAACACCACGGATTGTGGAAAGGGCTACAGAAAATTGTTGGCTAACTGTCCAGTGAGTTACACCATTTCAAATCCAAATTATCAGCCATATCTCAGCTTCTATATAGGTCAATACATTGTTTTTCTTGCATTCATGTATTTTTCCCTTATAAAACATACTTTAAATCTGGAGGTAATATATTGACAACCAAAGAAAATAATCAAAGCTATAAATCACTCGAGAGAACTAAGTTGCCATTTGGCAATAAGCACTATGGGTCTGAGCTTTCATCCTTTATGTATCAAACTAGGTCTTGTTTAGATAGCAATCTGTGCCTAGTATATCTAACTTGATCCCCATAACCCTGTGAAGTAGGAAAGGCAAGTACTCCCATTTAACAGATAAGGAAACTGAGACAGGGAATTAAATCAATTTGTCTAATATGACACAGTTAGAATGTGGCAGAACTGGGCTCTTAACTCAGGTCTTTGAACTCCAAAGCCCATCATCTACCCCTGCCCCACAAGTGAATTTGCCTCCAGGACAAGAATTCCTACTTACAGCTCTGTGGCAGTCAGAATTTGAATTTAGGACTCCTGACTAAAAATTTAGGCTTCTTTCTACTCTACCCTAAGATGTTGTTTAGTCATTCAGTAGTGTCTGACTTCGTGACCCCCTGGACCATAGCACACCAATACTGGAGTCCATGGGGTTTTCTTGGCAAAAATACTGGAGAGGTTTGCCATTTCTTCCTCCAGTGGATTAAGGCAAACAGGTGAAGTCACTTGCCCAGGGTCACACTGCTAGTAAGCATTTGAGGTCACATTTGAACTCAAGTCTTCCTGACTCTAGGCCCAGTGCTTTATCCATTGACTACCTAACACACTAGTGCCTTCTCCTAGATGCCAGTGCCCTATCCATTGACCACCTAACATACTAGCGCTTCTCTCCTAAGTAACAAAATGAGTGATTCAGTTATATCAAAGACTTGTAGGCATATTTACTTGTATTTTATAAGAAAATATGAGAATATTTTGAAAGTTGGGAATAAGGAAAGCCAGGCATTCCTCTTTATGTCAGACTGTCCAGTGAAGGCTGCCCTAATTCTGAAAGTTTTTGACTGTCTAACCTGTATTGAGGTTTATTACATGAACAGACTGATTTACTCAAGTTAATGTTCATGGTAACATTATTTTATACACATATTAGAATTGCAGCATTGTAGAGTGTTGATTGGAAGGGACCTTAGGATACAGAATGTCACCACAGGAAAGGACTCAGAACACAGAATGTCATAGCTAGAAGGCCTTAAATTCTAAGCAGAGGGTTTTGTACTTGACAGCATAAGCACTAGAGAGACACTGAAAGGTTTTGTTTAGAGGAATGATATAACTGGTTCTGTTATTCTGGAAATAGTATGGATAGACTGGAGATGGAAGAGAGTAGAAAAAGCCAGTGGGCCACTAACTGGGGGGGATGTGTGTGTCTCCCTCAGTCTCAACAGCTGAAAAGCTCTCTGTAAAGACTTTGCTACTCACCTGAATGTTCACCCAACACTCATCATAAACTTCCAGCATTGAGCCAACCCAAACATTGTTCTATAGTCACATGCTCCAGAGCAGTTAGGGAAGAATGATTATTTCAAATAAACTAACAAACCACATACTATATTCCTGTACTGACTTCTGGAGCTCTTGTTCCCTATATACCTGTTGAGCTTGCTGCAATCCGGGATTTCATCTCCAGCTAGAGAGGCAGACAGTAGTTTTAACAATTTCTCAGATTAGAGAAGAGATTTTTCAGATGTTATTTTGCACAATCACCCTAGAAAGTTTCCCACATCCCACAACAGGATTACAGGACTTTGAGCTGGCAGAGATCTTAGAGATCTAGTCCAACCCCCTCATTTAACAGAAAAAGAAATCAAGACAGAGAAAATGTGTCATTTCTAACATCATCAAGAGGAGAGCTCTGATTCATACCTCGGTCCTTTGACTTTAAATCCAGTGATCCAGCTGCCACACTATGCTGTCCTGGTCCCATTCCCCCAATTTTCTCCATTTTGTAAATGAGGACACAAGACACAGAGAGGTGGTGACTATAACTGAACCAACATTTATTAAAGGCCTACTCTATGCTGACAGAAGAGAAAGACAAAAACAAAAGAGGCTCCGACCTCGAGGAACTTTTCTACTGCAAGGAGATAGTACTTACATAGACAAGTAAAGGTAATGTAAGGTAATTCCAGTGAAAGAGTACTAACACCTTTAGTTTAGGTGAGCCTTGAATGAAGATAAAAACTGTAAGAGGCAGAGATGAGGTGGGAGTGCACTGGAGACATGGGAGAGTCTGGCAGGTTTCATGGGAGTTATCTTTGATTCCTTATTCTCCTTCACCTCACAGAACCAATCAGTGGTCAAATCTTGTCCTTTCTATTTCCATGACATGTCTCAAATCTAACCACTTGTCTTCATTCAGGTCCTTATAAGATTATTGCAATGACCTCTGTCTTTCTACTTAAGAGATTTTCCTTAATCATGCCAATCTCCTACTTAATAAACTCCAGTGGCTCCCTATTGCCTCTAGGATAAAATACAAATTAATAAAACCTTCTATTTGTCTTTTATTGCCCTTCACAATCTTTCTAGTTTCATTATACATTACTTCCCTTCCTGCACTCTAAGCTCCAGCCAAACTAGGCTCCCTGTTCCTCCCACTTGGCTCTCTATGGCCCATCTCCACCCACGCCTTTCCACTGGCCATTCTCCATGCCTGAAGTGCACACCCTTCTCATTTCCGGTTAGAATACCTAGCTTCCTTCAAAATTCAGCTCAAGTGACAACCCTTATGAGACCTTTCCTGATCTCTCCAGCCACTAAAGATCCCCCCCTTGCCCCAAAATGATCCAAGAGTCATTTCATAGGTACTTAATATGTGTGCATGGATTTCTCCCAACAAAATATACATTTCATGAAAGCAGAGACCGCCATTTTTGGTTTGTATCCCATAGGACCCAACATAGTAACCAACAAATAGAAGGGCTTGGTGAGTGCTTACTATCAACTGATCAAATAGCTAGCTCCAAGTGTTATGGCTGAGGCTGAACTCAGGTTTTAGATTTTAAATCCAGCATTTTTTCCATACTCTGCTGTCTCTCATACTTGTGTAGTCA
This sequence comes from Pseudochirops cupreus, assembly GCA_028627135.1. Lineage (NCBI taxonomy): Eukaryota > Metazoa > Chordata > Mammalia > Diprotodontia > Pseudocheiridae > Pseudochirops > Pseudochirops cupreus. The sequence goes on along the minus strand of CM053583.1, from coordinate 369,930,026 downwards.
TTTTATTTTGCTAGGTCTCATTTTTCCTATCTATAAAATGAAGACATCAGTGGACAATCTGAGGTTCCTTTCCACTCTGGGTCCTATAATTACAAAGGTGCTTCTTATGAGGAGCTGCATTAAATTCCAGGCCCAGACCCATAGTTCAGTTCAGAATATGAGAGTGTGCTGTGTTAAGGGAAACCCTTGTTAGTGCTCTGAAAACAAAGAGGGAATAATTCTTAGCTGTTATTCATTGACAATGTTTATTAGGCAGCTACTATTCAATTACATGAACATTTATTAGATATCTGTGTTATGCCAAGCAATGTGCTAGGTATTGGAGATAGGATACAAAGACAAGATGAAGAAGTCTCTGCCTGGCCTCGAAAAGTTTATATTCTACTGGAGAATGCACATAGATAAATTTTAAAAAATAATTTTAGGAAGAGTACCAGCAAGTGAAGTGGATGAGGAAAGGTTTTGGTTAGGAAGGAACACCTGAGCTGAGCCTTGAAGGATGTCAGGGATTCTGAAAGGTGGGGAGGGAGAGCATTCCAGGCACCAGGGATAGATAGTCTGTGCAAAGACAGAGACAGAAGGTCAAGCCTGGCCAGTTTAGCTAGAAGAGAGAGCACATGAAGAAGAAGAATAGGAAATAAGTTTGGAAATATAGGTGGAAACCAGGTTGTTGAGGGGTTTAAAAACCAGGCTGAGAAGCTTGGTAAATAGGAAACTGTCATTTTGTGAGGGATCCAATGTTGAAGAAACCCTGGACCCTGTTATTATGGAGTTGAAAGTCTAGTAGAGGAGACAGATAGGAAGAAGACAAATAACCATCTTAAGAAAGAAAATGTGAAAGTATAATAATGGAGACACTAAGTGCTGTGGGAGTACAGAGAGGACAGGCTCCAGCTGGAGGGGGTTGGGAATGAAGCCTTCTTTATGGAGGAGACACCATTTGAGCTTGGCCTTAAAGGATAATGAGGACTTATAGCCAGGTGAGGATAGAGAGAGAGAGAGAGAGAGAGAGAGAGAGAGAGAGAGAGAGAGAGAGAGAGAGATTCCCTTTCTCAGGGAACAGTATCAGCCAAGATATGAAATTGACAAAGCATAGGTTGTAGAGAGGATCAAGTCAGACCAAAATCCACCCTAAATTGTACCAAAATCTAAATGGGAACAATATTTCAGTCCCCATTCTCCTTCACTTCCCCCCACACACACACACAATAAAGCGGTCATGGGATTTAAAGCTAGAACAGATCTTAGAAATCATAGCTCATATTTATATAAAGCTTTAATGTTTGGAAAACAGTTTACATACATCTGGTTTGGTCTTCACAAGAACTTTGTAAGGTTACGGCTACAATTATCCAAATTTTACAGATGAGGAAACTGGCTGAGAGAGGCTATTTGCCCTGGGTCACAGAGTCTGAAATGGGCTTCAAAGCCAGGTCTTCCTGTGTCCAAATAGCACTTTATTTAATATGACATTCTTTCTCCCAAAATCTAATTCAAGGGCTCTTGACCTATGGTCTGTGAACTTGTTTTTAAAAAATCGATAGACAACTGTATTTCAATATATTTGGTTTCCTTTGCACTCCTATGTAATTTATTCCATGTATTTTAGTTTTGTTGTTTTTTAAATTGATTTGTTTATTTACTTTTAGTTTAAAAGATTCAGTTCCACAATCCCTTGAGTTTCAAAATTTCTCCCCTCCCTCCCCCCCTTACCCATGGCAGCATGCAATCAAGTACAGGATCTGCAAATACTTTCACATTGGACATTAGTCTGGTTATATAGAAGGGTTGTAACCGATGGAATGAACAATGGGAAAAAAGAAACAAAACCAAACATATTCCATGTATTTTAAAAACATTATTCTGAGAAGGTTTCATCAGACTTTCATCACACAAAAAATGTTAAGATCTCCTCCCATCTAGTTTAACCTTCATTTTACAAATGAATAAACTAAGTTCACAGAAAAGTGAAGTGACTTTACCAAAAACATACAAGAACAGAGCTTCAACATTAGAACTCAGATCCTCCACTTCTGCAGGGTTGGACTAATGGATCTCAAGGGTCCCTTACAGCACTAATATTCTACAATCCATAACTCAGTCTTTGCATATTTCATTCCTTAAATGCTTGCTGACTAGGGCAGATAGATGTGAGAGTGACTCACTAAAAAAGTGTGTGTGCCATTTTAACAGGAAACAGAAAAACTGATCAGTGAGCTCATCACCAGTACAGCAGACACTCGAACTATGATCGACACTATTGGAAGCAGCCTATTAAATGGTATCAAGTTTAGGATCGCCACCCTGAAAAAGAAATTAGACAACGAACATTCTACCAAGTTAGAGAAATTACAGCTTGTTGCCAGAGAACTTCAAGCCCCCAGACAGCTTTACCAGCAGATGAAAACTCTCTTGGAACAACATCTGAATGCAGTGCAATTCCTTCACGAAGATAAAAAGCTCAGGACAGAAATGGAAAGAGTCATGGAAGGTAACTCTCTCTCAAAGGTGCCAGTAAAAGATAACATCTCCATCAGGCACTATTTTCAAGAGCTCATCAAAGGCATGAACATTACTGATTTTGTCCTCTCTAAAACAGACCAGGTGCTGGTGAATGCTGCTGAACTGTGTGAGGCCTGGAGGTCAGGGTGTCCGACCCAGAGCACTTTGTCAGGAGATATTCCAGATGAGATTTTCTGCAAGACTGTGTTAGGTTTGTTTCGGAAACCAAATGAAAAGGAACCCAACATTCCTCGAAACCCATCTTGTTCAGCCTGTAGTCCATCCACTACAATTAGTCCCACACAGGAAAGTGATGCTGGGTCAAAGGAGTCAACAGTATAAGGCAATATTTAGGGCATGAAGATGAATACTGCTTCTATCACTGCAGATGCAGTCAGAAAGACACAACTACATTAAAAAAAAAAAAGGACTCTTCACCTTATGGTTTTTTCTTCCCTTTGAACCAAGGAAACCACTGGGAATATATAACCTATGGGATTTTTTTTTTAATGGAAACTTCACGTAGATATCTCTTCATGCTTTACTCGTGGACTAATTATGTCCCAGGTCAGCATGTGAGTGCTTTCAATCTAGAACAGTGGTTCTCAAACTTTCTAATGCTGCGACCCTTTAATACTTATATGTGGGCATATCTGCATGTGGGCAGACCTGCCTGGAGAATGGATAGAGAAGCGGTGTCTTGGTTCCTAAGACCATCAGAAATATGTGTTTTACGATGGTCTTTGGCAACCCCTGTGAAAGTGTCGTTCTGCCCCCAAAGGGGTAGCGACCCACAGATTGAGAACCACTGATCTAGAAGGATTTGGGGAGCTGAGCTCTTGGTTAATGAGAGGAGAAATTTAACAAAAAAGGACAGTGAAGGATAGAGGTGTGATTATCTCTGATCACTTGCCATGGAATGTCAGTTCTTGGGTCTGACCTAAGAACAGTTTTCATTGGTTAGGAATTCTATTAACACATTTCATTCCACAGTAATGAAAGTCTTGGAGGGACCCCTGCTCATGCTTTCTCCCTCTTTGTTTCCCCCTTTCCACTGAATGAAGTAACTGCAGTGGAAAGTCTCATTTAGGAATCCTGCTGCAATTCTGTAGAATGGGAGGAAGTTCTTCTCCTTCCTTAATTCTTATCAAGACAATAAGTCTTAATTAGTAGACCTTGTCATACAGTCCAAAGAGCACTGGCTTCTCCATTCCACTGCTGGCTTTACTCTTTATGACCTTTTCTGTCTGACCCTGGGGGAAGTCACTTCTTTCCTCTGGGGCTCACATTCTTTATCCACAAAAACACTAGAACTCTCAAACTCCTTTCACCTCTAAATTCTATCCCATTTTTTTAAAGGCACCTATAAGAGTGTCTTCTATAAGGGGAAAAATATGATGGTTCACATTTCTATAGTAGTTTCAAGTTTACAAAGCACTTTCCTCCAAATAGCCTCAGGAGGTAGGTAGCACTATCTTATAGAGCAGGAAAGAGAAGTTTAGAAGAGGTTAAGGGACTTGCTTCCCATTACAAACATAAGAGTTAAGATAGCAAGAAGCAGAGCCAAGACTGGAACTGGGGCTTCTGACTCTCGTCTAGTACCCTTTCTAATGGAGCCTCTTATTAGTGTGTTCAGCATTGGGCTGGGGGTTGAAGAGTTGATAAAAGAAATGTAAAAGGGAATCCCTGTCATCCAAGAGCTTACAATCAACCTGGAGGCAATGATGTTCTTCCCACTATGGTTAGTACCAAGAGGTTTTAAAGGAATTTTAGTTAACTGTATTTTTCAAGGATTTTTAAAAACTCCTAATTATCCATGAAAGGAAGGCTGTGTACATCAGCAGTCCAAGAGTCCCAAGGGTGAAAATGCAAATATGTCATCCAGTAAGGGAAACAGTTACCCATTTAATATTTACAGATTTACCTCCACTAAAATTATTCACCATCACCTTCTCGTGTTACTGAGATTGACTAATGGAGAACAAGTTATGACATGGGTCCTACAAAGCTAAAAAAGCTTTGACTATGGGTTGAGGGATGGAGTGTGTTTGTCATCTGTGGACCAGCCTAGATACATATGCATTATCAACAAAGGGTTGATCATGGGGCAATTAACCTTTCCAGTTACAGCTCATGAAAACTGTGTGCTATGACATGGAGTAGTGATCAACATCAGTGAAGGGACCTCCACACAGTCCCATTTCTTGGTCTGATTAGTCTTTACCATTGTACAAAGCCTCCATTCTGTCAGGCTTTGTGTACTGTACACAATACAGACTTCGGGAAGGTGAGATTGTATCTTTATCTCCTAAATGCCTTCAAACATGATGATACTCCTGGACAAATTACTAAACTGGGAGACTAGGTGAAAGTCTTAGGTCAGCCACTAATTTAATTGTGTGACCCTGGGCAAATTATTTCCCTCTGGGCCTTTGTTTCCTGATTTATAACATGAAGGACCTTCATTAGATGTCCATGGTCCTCTCCAGTTTGATAATCTTCCATTCTGAGCTATTATAACCTTGCAATAGTTTAAGGCATCAATTCCCTTGAAAGATAACAGGATTCTAAGAGATTAATTTCCATCAGCTATTTTTCAAGAGAATTGTACAAACCATGGCTGTAATAGTGGGTTTTTTTTCCTGAAGAAATTACTGTTTGTTATGCATGTGGTATACTAGGCAGAGTTAGAGGTCAAATGTTTCTATTTTGTCCCTCAAATTCCATGTACTCCCAAGTTCTATTTCAACAAACTTCTGAAAGCAAAAGCAGTTACATGTCAGAAATAAAACTGAAACTACCTTCAATAGTGGCTTCTATTATTGCAAGAAGTATGATAATGTTCCAATTCAATAAGAGTTCAACAAAAACTTAGTTATCTACTATACAACATAACACTTTGCTAGGGAGGACACAAGATTTACATGTTTCCTGGCTCACCGTTCAGTTTCCTTACTGATACTGTTCATTTACATCAATCAAATCCCAAACCTCAGAAACTACAAGCTGACAACTGGTGTACAAATCCTCCTACCTAGTGATTCGGAATATAAGAAGAGAATCGGAGAACAGTCAAGCATTTATTAAGCGCCTACTATGTAAGACTGTGCTAGCCTTTGGAGAAACAAAGACAAAAAGGAAACGGTCCCCTTTCTCCTGGAGCTGACACAGTATCAGGGGGAGATAACAAGTAGCCAGTTGAAGTCTGTACCTCACAGCGAGGGGGGATGGGAAGCAGGCCCCGGCCAGGGCCGGAGGAAATGAGGCCTTCGTTGTAAGAAGGGGGAGCCCGGGCACTGGCCCAGAGGTGGGAGGCGGAGAAGGAGGACAGTCGGGGTGCCCTCGTAGGGGGGGGAGGGGTAGAAAAGGACAATGAGCTCGTTGGACACGTGGGCCTGGAGGCCGCAGGGCAGGTCCGAGTCGGAGGAATGGAAGATAGCTGGGACCACCAAGAAGAGTAAAGAGGGCGAAGGGGGGGAGGGGAGGGAGGGGGGGGGGTCCCAGGGCCGAGCGGGGCTCTGGCGGTATGAGGGGCGGGCTGACAAAGGAGATGGAAGGGGGGCGGGCAGGGGCTTAAAGAGGGGCTCTCCCAGGTCATCTCTAAGCTTTCTTCCTGCTCCAGATCCTCCGCCCAAGGTCACCCCAAAGCCAGTCCGTGGCAGGGCTGGGAAAGTCTGGCCTTGTCCCTGTTGCCCATAGGCCTTCGCAGGTGGGCCTTGGGGGTCGGGAGACCTGTGCTCGGATCCCGACCCTGCTGTGTGACCTTGGGGAAATCACCGAACCTCTCTGGGCCTCAGTTGGCTCCCCTGAAAAAATGAGACTGGACGCCAGCTCTGGCCCTGCTGCTCCCTTTACAGGGCGGTCGTGAGGCGAGAAAACTACCGCCAATCGCAAATCCTGCGCAAATTTAGGCTCTAAGAGTTGTGGGGGAAGGGAGTGGGCCGAAGAGAGCCCCCTCAGCGTGGGCCTCTCTTCCCAATCCTCATCCCCTCCATCACTGCGGGCCTAACGGCTTCCCTGAGGCCACGTGACGGCAGGCCTGTCAATCTGCGGCAGGCGGGAGCGGAGCTGGGGGCCAGGGGGAGAGGGTGGCCACAAGGCCTGTCACTCCTCGGTTTCCACAAATGGGAAAGGAGGATCGGATCCGGAGAAGGCGGGCTCAATAGTCTCCCTTCACCAAAGGGAGTCTGGAATCTCAGCCTCGAGGTGGGCGGGCTCCTTTTGCTTTAGTCCAGTGGGAGCGGGAGAAAGTAGGCGCGGCGGGAAGGAATGGATCGGAGGGGCTGTCATTCCTTTCTTTTCTTCCAATGAGCGGCCAAGGAGCTGCCAGCTCCGCCAAGGGGCCCTACCTTCCTTCCCTCCTTCCCTTCCTTCCTTCCCGCGATGCCTTTACCTCGGGCTGCCGCGGCGGCGCTCGCCCCCGCGACTCCATCCGGGTCCTCGCCGCCGCGGGTTACCCCGTACGGCGCTCCGGGGAAGCGGCCGGCGCTGGGGGCCCAAGGCTGGCGACTGCAGGCGGCGGGCCCGGGCCTCGATCCTCCCCTCAGCCCTGAGGTGGGTGAGGCAGGAGCGGCCGCCATTTTCTTCGCCCTCCGAGGCGGAGGAAGAGGCGGCGGCGGGCTGTGGGGGGAGGTGAAAGAGGGGGAGGGCGGCGGTCGCGCCCGGAGTGGAGGACTGGGGTCCAGCTGGGTGAGGAGCCGCGGCCGGGCCGCTTTTTCCTCAGCAAGCCTGGGACGGCCAGGCCGCCTACGGAGGACCAGGGGCGGGCTGGGCCCGGGCCGGTGGCGGCGCCCGCGGTGACAGGTGCCCGCCACGCTGGGCGTGGGGGGGAGCGGGAGACTCGGTCCTCTCGGACGCGGCCTTCCGTGCCTAGCCCAAGCTAGGCCCTGGGAGGTTACTCCAGTCGAGGGAGCTGGCGGCGGGGAGGGGGAGGGGAACGTGGGGAAGGAAAGAGAGAGTGAGACACCTTTTCCCCTCCCCCTCCCGCACTTCAATCAAACTTGAGGCGCCTGAAAATCCCTCCTCCCCGGCTGGCGCTCATTGGCTGACGGCCCCCATTGCCCCAGCGTGAGAGGCCGCGGGGGCTGCTCGGGCCTCCGTCACTTCCGCTATCAGGTTTGTGGGCTGGGGAGTCCTTGGCCTTAGGGGTTGGGATGAAGGAGGGAAGGTAGGGAGTGCGAGGGAGGGGAGGAGAGGAGAGGAGCGAAAACTTGAAGGGAAGGGGTGGGTCGGAGGTGTGGAGGGGGGAGGGTTCAGAGGGGGCTGCTGGATTCCTTTTGACCTCCCTTTATCTTTTGGGGGCTATTTGCATCCTCCAGTCCCTGGAGCAGCTGCTGCTGCTGCCGCCGCCGAAGCTGAAGGTCTGCTGCCGCAGCCGCCCTTGGTGGGGTGGAGGGGGGGAGGATATTCTGTCGGAAAGGAAGGAGGAAATTATGTTCGTGGGATGGGGCTTGCTGGTTTGAGCAGCAGGTTTGCTTCGTTGAGTCACCGGAAACAGCTTTAAGTACCAGCCCTCGAGGTTTGCCTCTTCAGCTTTTTAAAGCTAGATAAATTAATATTTATTTTGGGGTCATTTCTGTGAGCTCTTGAAAGCGAGGCCCTTCGTGATAGTTAGCTAATATACTTACTGTGGGATGCTCCAGTCTGAACAATGTGTTCACCTCTATGTCCTTGGCCTGATATTTTTTTTTTTGCCTAACATTTTCTCCCTCTGACCACCTGCCTACTGCTTTAAAGGTGGCAGACAGGGTTTTTATTTTGGGGGTGGGGTGTAATTTTTTTATAACAGAATCTTAAGTTTTTTGAACTGATTTTTAAGAAAAACCTTATGGATTTCTTGGTGGAATATTTGGAGATAAAAAGATTTTTTTTACAACTTTTATTCTTTCTGTTTAATGCTCTTCTTAAACCCACAAATATTGAGAAATTGTGGTGTCAGAACTCATTGTGCATTCACCTAGATGGCCACTGATACTATTCTTTGTTTCATAGATACGTGTAATAAATTGGCAAGATATCCTTGCAGTTCTGAAACAGATTTAAAAGACTTTTTCATCTTAAGCAATTAAACGTTTTTCAAAAATATGTTTTTGGAATTTTAAAAAATCAATTGCTCCCTCACTGTGTTTATGTTCTAATTCACGTGCCACAAATTGGTTCAGGTTTTAGTATATATATTCTGCAAGAAATGGGTTGGTATATATCAGTGGTTCTCAACCTGTGGGTTATGTTCAATTTGTAACAATGAAAATATATCCTGCGTATCAGATATTTACATTACGATTCATAACAGTAGCAAAATTACAGTTATGAAATAGTAATGAAAATAATTTTATGGTTGGGGGTCACCACAACATGAGGAACTGTATTAAAGTGTCTTGCAGCATTAGGAAGGTTGAGAACCACTGATATATAGATGAAAAGATTTTGTTTAAGAATTACTGTTAACAGGAGTATCAAGATTAATTTTGTGGCCATTTAAGTCATTAAAAGTTGAAATTGGAAAAATCCTTCTTTGAAATTCCTTTAAATTTATGCTTATGTTTCCACATACAATTGAAACTGCCCAGTACTGTCACCATCTACATTGATGTGAATTTTATTTTGTGATAATGCTTTGACGTCCTCTGCAGCCAGTTAGGATTGGTTATGGCCAGATATTGCAAGAAAAAAGTTGTTCTGCATCATAAAATAATGATCATTCAAGAACTCAAAACAGTGCTTGACAGAAAATTGATACATGAAATATGAAAGGAAATTTACAATTTTTTTAACTCAAGATTTTTTTCTTGGGACCTTATATTCCATTGAACCAATTTAGGGAAATGCTTTTCTTTGTTTTAAAACAACTTGTTTGAAGATTAGAAAATTTAGCATTTATTGCCCACAGAATTGAGGGAAAATTAATGAAACATTTTTCAAATATGCTTTATGAAGAATGGATATCTGGGGAATTAATCAAGTCCAAATCATTTTACAGAAGAGGAAATTGAGGCCTGGAAAGATGAAGTAGTTTTACCCATGGGCTGTTAGGTGGCACATTGGATTGAATGCCTGACCTGGAATCAGGAAGACTCATCTTCCTGAGTTCAAATCTGATGTAGCCTTGTTTACCTTAGTTTCTTCATCTGTAAAAAGAGCTAGAGAAGGTAATCAAAAACCACAAATGGGGTCACAGAGTCAGACAGGACTGAAATGATTGAACAACAACACATAGAACTAGCTAGTGCAGTACTGTCTAACTCCTAGACTAGTGTTCAATTACACACCCTAAAATCTTTTTTTTTTAATTGCTGTTAGCATCAGTGGGATTTCTTGGCCTTGATTCTCGTGGGATGTTTGCCATATATTCAGATATTTAATATCTTATCTTATTTATTCACTACTCTAGATGTTTCTACTTCATGGGTTCAGGAGGGTAGTTCTCAAAGTTATTTTCTTACTGTTTTTCATTTCATAGCTGTGGTCTTTTCCAGTATTAAAAACATTGTATATTTCAGCCTGTGAAACACGCTTTCATGTTTGGAGAAGTTAATTTTTTATTAATGACCAACATGTCTATAATGGAAAGAATGGTAATCTTGTTTTACCTAGGTTCTCGTCCTGCCTTCTACTGATTCATCCTGGGCTAGTCGTTTAATCTTAAAACCTGAAGAAGAGAATATAATACTTTAAACTCCTTCCCTAGGTTGTTCTGTTGACTATGCTTTAGAAATTTAATGTTTGTAAGAGTGATTTGTCTTTATTTAGCTGCTAAAAGTTTTGTGGGGTTTAATTTTCCACCCTGGTATTAGCCATTTTATTCTAGCATGATGGCTTTGTAAAAGAATCCAGTATTCTTCCAGAATGAACTATCAAAATTACTTTACATGACTTTAGAATTAGGCTATCTTGAAATCTTGGTCTTTAATAAACTTGTTGGGTTTTTTTTTTTAACATTGCTCTGATATTGTAAGAGTGAACTTTAAGAAGTAACTTTATGGTTTCCTTGCTTGGAATTCTTATTTTCTAAGTAATTTCCTTTAATTCACAAGGTTGTTAAAAATGACTGATAAAGTACACTATAATGTACTTTACTTCAGAAACACATCCTACATAATGCAGAATTATTTTTGCCACAACAGAAAATTCTAATTGGTTAACTAGTTGTTTTTAAAAGTTACTGTATACATTTGCAAATGTACATGGTGGCCAAAATTGTGTGCTGATTTCATTCTCTGCTCATCTACGAAATTAAGAGGTTGAATTAGTGATCTTTCAAAGTCTCAAATTATGTGATTATAAGCTATGATTAACAGCTTTTGTGAAGTTAGTCTTTGTAAAGAAAATTTTAATTGTTTCCCCATAGTTGTGGATTAACTGTTTCTTATTTGAAAAAAGGCTATTCAAAATTCTGGGATCTGGGGTATATTCTAAGAAGATGTATATCAAGGTGATATAACTATATACCTTTAACAGACTTTTTTTTAGAGAATATTTTAAGAACTTTAAATGGTGTTAAAATATTTAATGGTAATTTGATGAATCCTGTTTATAATGACTGTTTTAGTATGTTAACTTTAATTTTTAAATTTATTTTTATTTAATATTTTGGTATGTGTTTTCATCTCTAGTTGGAATATTTTTACTGCTCTGTTGTTAACACGGTTAATTGTTAATCTTGAGTTTCATTTTCTTGTAGGTTAAATGTATTAGCTAGTAAGGATTCACTTATAAAATAGTGCCTCACTTTCTGTGTTAATAAATTCTTAATGGTATATTATTTGTGAGACCATTGAGTAAGTAGCTTCCCAATAGCCAAGCAGCATTTAGAAAATTAATCGTGATTACCAGAAATGAAGCTAATTGCAGTAAATTGTCTTTCTGGAAAAAGTGAGATAACCAAAATTTTTCTGTCATACTGAAAAAAATTTTGAAAAGGCATTAGACATAGTCAGGTGTTTTGGTTTCAAATCCTGACTGTTCTACATGACTCTTACGGCCTTGAACAAGTTAGAGCCTTTTAAAGCTTGTAGTTTCTTCATCTATAAAATTGAAGGAGGGAAGAGTGATTGGGGTTGATTATCTCGAGTCTTTTCTGGGTCTAAATCCTGTACTCTTATAATTCATAGTCATAATAATGATCTTTTTGGATCATATTGAATTAAGTTTAGTTCAGAAGAGTTTAAATACATGCTATCCTAGTTCTTTCAGACATGTTAATCCTTATAAAGAGTTATGGAATGTGTCATTGTTAAACTATTTCAAATTTGAAATTGGGATATAATTAATTTAGGTGAATTCAGGTGTGCTCTGTATTAATGACTGAGAATGTGATTGATTTTGAGGACTTGAGAGTACAGTTCAGTGCTTGTAACATTGGGCAAGATGCTTGCACGTTAAGAAGACCGACCAACCCATTTCATTTCTGTTTTATATAAAGTTTATTGAGAATATTAAAAACGTTTTTGTTTTATTTTGGACATTATAGGCAAGTCAGCTAAAGTCTGTAATCTGTTGCTTAAAAGACTGTTGAATGAATTGTGAATTTCAGAGAAAAGAAGTACCTTGACTACCTGTGGAAAAGCTTCCCTAGCAAGACTTGCATATTTATAGGGCATTACAATCATATCGATCATCTGGTTGTTATTGGACAGTGACACATAAATCTTGAATACTCAGTACATAGGTTTAAATAAGTTTATTTTCTATAGTAGTATTTCTGACTTATGAGTAAGTGAAACTGAGCAGATTGCTGTTTACTTTTAAGAAAGCTCCATTTAAAAAATTTAATTCTTGTTAATGATTTTATTTTAGCTGTAACCAGAAATCTTATCAAAGTACAATATTTTGGAATTAAAACATGATGAACTGTTTTCTGATGTAGAAATGCAATTATGTGAAAGATCAGAAATTCTACTTTTCATTGCTGTTTTAACTTTTTTCCTAAGAATTTCAGCCTGTGTGTAGATAATTTTAAGACTTAACTCCCTGGGAGGTAGGGTTGTAGCATACCTGTTTTACTGGTATAGGGAGTACAAGGTATCTAAGCCCTAGATCAATAATTCAATGGTTTAACCATTTGAATACATCATTGTACCTCAGGAAAATTAACAGATGAATTCTTGTAAAAGTGAAATTAATTGGTACTTTTGTTTTAGTTATCTTTGTGTGACTTACCGTCTCTGGTATCTTTAAAAGCTTTGAGGTTCTAAGGTCATTTAACCCTGTACTTTGATGAGTTGTTCACAAAATTTTCTGCTTTCTGCACACATTTTTGAATGCTCATGAAGATACTTGTAAATGTTTATGGACTTGTCGATATGGATTAGATAGACCTTTTAATGTTAGAAGTACAAGTGCAAAAGTACACTGATTTCTCTGACTGACCAGATTGCCTATTTAGAGCAGGTTACACATTTCTTGTAATTGAGGAACTCTTCCAAGGTAATATGTTCATAATCTTATGAAGAATGATAAATAAAAATGAGTAATATAACGATCTTATAACTTCAGCATAATTTTGACATACCTTTGTAAACGTCATTAAATTCAAATGAATTTAGTTGGTAGACCTTCTCTGACCTCTTTCCCTCCCATTAAGAATTTTAAAATAGTACAATAAAACCTTGAATGCTCAGGGAATGGTGTTTCCTGGTTAACTCTTTTAATTTTAACATTGTTGGAAACATTACTAATGTACTAATCTTTAGTCTTAAGCCTGTTCTGAACATGAGGGTTCATAATCCTGATCTTTTGATTATTCAAGATTGCTTTGTTATTGAGGGTTATCATTCTAAAATGTTCTTTTATCCTCCTTTGCATGCAAGCATTTTTAATATCTGTGGGATCCAGGGCATATTTTGAAAGTTTATTTTTTAAAATAAATCTAAATATATATTGTCCTTGTCTGTAAAGATGGAATGTTTTGAATGGGAGTAGGAAGCTAATTTTGTTTACTTATGTCCTTTATTTTGTTCTCCACACCAAACATAGAATGGCTCAGGTGTAATGTCTCTAGACAATTTATAAAGACATTCTAGTCCAACCTATTTTTCTGAAGAAGAATCAGATCAAAAATATTACTTAAAAGATAACATAGCTAGTTTGTAGAATTAGGAATAACTTAGATATCTTTCTGATACTCTTTCTATTTTACTATGTTATCCCTATCAATATCCATTTATTATAATTTAAATCCCCCCAAAAAGTCAGTTTGCCATGCCCAAGGTCACCTAGTGGTTGAGCCAGGATTTGAATCAAGTGTTTTTTACTCTTAAATCTAGCACTCTTCCTGCCATTTGGTGCTTCCTGTACCCTTGATTCATCAAGTTTGCATCTGGCTTCATTTTAGGAAATACTATAGTGAAATAAATTCCTCAATTATCATTCCTCTTCCAAGAATCAGTTTTGTGCTGAGGGATAGAGTTGGCAGAATGTGAATTAGAGTTTTGTATTGGAATACAAAAGATGATCATTCTTTAAAGCACCACCAAGGTGTGTACCATGTTTTACAAAAGAGAAAGAAATCATATCTTTGTTACCTTTTTGCCTTTATAAAAACTTGTGGTCCTCTAGCTTGTATAAGACTTTTTTGGTTCTGTACCTTGATTTTAAATTAGATTTGGAAGAAGTTGAGTAACTAAGTTCTGTGCTCTACCAGTTTTTTAATTCGTAATAGAATCTTTCCAAAGAATGTCATCCACATGAGATAGAATGAGGTTCTCGTTTCTTATGCAATTTTCTGATTAATTTAACTTAGGGTGTAGAATGTTAACTTTTAAATTATAGGCTAATAAATATTTTTAAAATAAGGCAGTTCCTAAAGTGAAGCATAGTTAAAAGTCTTTTATTCCTTAAACTCTTAGCATAGCTTTGTTTCCTTGCCTCAAAAACTAATCCTCTTGTTATTTTCATAGCAGTCTATTATGGTGTTGAAAACCGGATTTCCAGTTATTAAATCATCAGCAGAAGCAAGTAAGATTGTTATATCTTTTTTTAATGGACCATTTGGCAGAAATGTATGTTTTAATGATATGGTAAGCATCTTTAAAATTTAGAGTAAAAACAGAACCCCTAAAAATTGATCAAGACCCTAAGCGTCACGGAGAAGATTAAAGTTGGGAAGAGAGTCATAGAAATTGTACCTATGAAAATCCTGTCTTGACATCTGCTCTATACTGGCCTATATGAACAGGATGGGTCCACTTGTTCATGGCCTTTTTCCCATATTCTCCTTCACATACTTGAGATTTATAGGTATATATGAAAGAAGACTAGAACTATGGAATTTGTGTAATTTTTGGTAGCATTGCTTATATGACAAAAGTAACAGATATGCACAATCCACTATACACTATGCAGCTTCTACCATGCTTTTTGGGAATTGTGCTAAAATGTGTGTGTGTGTGTGTGTGTGTGTGTGTGTGTATACACGTTTTGAAACTGTAATGGGAAATACATGCACAAAACCCTTACATAGTTTGCACAAAGCTATAAAGCACATAATGTTAATATACTCATTTTTCAGATGAGGCTGAGGCTTACCAAGATTGTGATTTATCCAGAGTCACATAGCTGAGTGAAATCCAGAACTGAATTCAGCCGGGCCTTTTGATTTCCAAAAGTCAGCGCTTTTTCTGCTACTGCAGTCTGCCTGTCATTACACAGTGATGTGCATAAGTGGTTCAATATGATATAAGTATATAAAGTACACTTTATAATTCTTGATCTGGCAATTATTTGTTAAATGCCATCTGTGTGAAAATTTAATTTCTAAGCACAAGGGGGAATTACAGAAGAAATTATGTCTGAATTCAAGGCCACTGATACTCTGCTATATAATTTTTCTACATTACAAGGTTTGAAAGGGTCATGTTCAGCATAAAAGGGAATACTCATGTGATTTAGATATTGAACCACTGAACCATTCACAATAAATAGTAAATATGCACTATGTGCTTAGAACAGTTACAAAATTGAGATAGGATGTTTTGAGACGTTTAGATAAGATAAGGTTTTAACTAGTTGATCTTCAAGGTTCTTTTCAGCTCTATAATTATGATCTTATGGTCCACCTTTCTAAGGAGCTTTTATAGTTTACTAGTAAACCACTTGGAAGTTAAAATTTTGGTTACTCAGCTTCACTGTTTTTGTATAGTTCTTTAAAGAACTGTAAGTTAATAATGGGAAAAAAACTGATTTAACTAGTCATTTGTTCAGCAAGCACTTGAATAACTTAGGAGAGATGAAGTTATTGATTTAACTAGTTTCTGATTCTAGAGTTGTTGCTAGAGGTTTCTAGCAAAGTTCTAGCCAAATAAAAAATATTTCCCAATTAACTTAAGGTTATTATTATTAATTTATCAGTTTTTCTTTAAAGGTCATTTGAAATCCTAGTTACTTTGGAAAATTGGTTTAGAATTTAAGGTAACCATACCTTGGATTTACATGCTCCTTCCAGATCATATTATGAAAAATAAAATATTACCAAGTCTGTATTAGAAGGCAGAATAAAAATATCTGTATATTAATGTTATAATTTTTGTATCATGTCAGAACTCCCAAATTTCTAGGTTATCTGCTCAAAAGCAGTCTAGTTGTCTTTATCACTAGGGATAAATTGCAAATTAGTGAATTAGGGTTTTAGTATTTATACATAATTTACCAAAGCTAATCATTTTGTTTAAGCTAATGATATTCTGCCTTGACTTTTGGCCACTTATAAATAATCATATATTAAATTGTGTTCTAATTTCTAATCCTAGGGACCAAAGTCATTCCCTGATACTCCTAATTAAGTTTGAAGGGTCTCCCTTAAACTAGTAGATTATTATTCTTAACAACAGCAGGCTCTTTTACAACCAGTTTGTGTGTGTGTGTGTGTGTGTGTGTATGGATATATATATATATATATATATATAATTTGTTAACTGCTTTTGGTAATAATGCATATTATGAAATCTGTATCAAAGCAACATTTATTAGATTATACTACTGAATTCTGTTATTGTACACTTAGCGTTTGCTGTGTATAGGATACAGACATCTTTATTATTTAAAAAGGAAGGAAATTTCTAGGATCAGGCCTTTGTCTCTAATTGTCAAACTCTATGACAAGTTTCTTGCTGCAGTGAAGTATTAATATGACATTGATTCAGCTGATCAAGCTAGGTAAATGGTTTTTGACTTTTCATTCTCTATTCCTAGGAATGAATAAATGAGTAGAATTTTTTATAATGCATTTTTTTGGTACTTTTTGGAGGGGGGAGGGCAGAGCAGCTGGGGTTAAGTGATTTGCCCAAGGTGACATGGCTAGAAAGTGTTAAGTATTTGAGGCTGGATTTGAACTCAGGTCCTCCTGACTCCAGGGCTGGTGATCTATTCACTGTGCCACCTAGCCACCCCATAAATGCATTTTTTCAAGGTAATTTTGAGGGTGAGTCCAAGAACAAATTTAGGGATTATGCCAGATTCTAGCGTTGCCTGCCACCTTCCCATTTTCACCTCTGTTTTAAAAACTTTTCCTTTCTTTACTCTTTTATCTCAGATAATATTCCCCATTATTCTCCCAGCACATCTTTCTTTCTTACTCTTCAAATTTATTCTTTTAAATCATATCATTGTCAATTCATATCTTTGCCTTCTATGTACACTCCCAACTACCTTATTAATGATAAAGTTCTTAGCAGTTACAAGTATTATCTGCCCATGTGGGAATATAAACAATTTAACTTTATCTAATCTCTTATGATTTCTCTTTCCTATTTATCTTTTTATGCTTCTCTTGAGTCTTGTATTTGAAAGCCAGATTTTTCATTCAGCTCTGGTCTTTTCATTAGGAATGCTTGAAAGTCCTCTATGTCATTAAATGCCAATTTTTCTTCCTTGATGCTTATCCTCAGTTTTGCTGGGTAGGTTATTCTTGGTTGTAATCCTAGCTCCTTTGCCTTCAGAAATATCACTCCAAGACCTTCAAATTCTTTAAAGTTGAAGCTGCTAAATCTAGGGTGATCCTGACTGTGGCTCATAGATATTTAAATTGCTTCTTTCTGGCTACTTGCAATGTTTTCTCCTTGACCCAGGAGGTCTAGAATTTGGCTATAATGTTCCTGGGAGTTTTTGATTTGGTATCTTTTTTCAGAGGTAATTGGTAGATTCTTTCTGTTTCTATTTTACCCTTTGATTCTAGGATTGGGGCAATTTAATAATTTATTGAAATAATGTTTAGGCTCTTCCTTTTTTTTTAATCATGGCTTTCAGGTAGTCCAGACTAGTTATTTTTCCAGTGAGATAATTTCACATTTTCTTCTGTCTTATCATTCTTTTGATTTTTGGGTTCTTGGTGTCTCATGGATTCATTAGCTTCCAGTTACTTAGTTCTGATTTTTAAGGAATTACTTTCTTCAGTGAATTTTTGCGCCTTTTTAAAAAAAAAACATTTGGCCTATTCTGTTTTTTTAAGATGTTTGATTCAGTATATATTTTTTTGGTGCCTCCTTTACCAAGCTCTTGATTTTCTTTAAATAATTTTTCATTTCTTTTCCCAATTTTTCCTCTGCCTCTCTTTATTTGATTTTTAAAATCATTTTTGAGCTTTTCTAGGAATTCTTGTTGGGCTTGTGTCAATTCAATTTTTTTTTCTTTGTGACTTTGCTTATCCATTGTTATCGCCTGATCTTTCTCACCATAGTAACTTTTTGTGGCCAGATTCCTTTTTTGTTGTTTGCTCATTTTTCTAGCTTATTTCTTGACTTTTTACTTTTATGTTAAAGTTGGGCTCTACTCCCAGAGTGTAGGGGGCACTGTCCCAAGCTTCAGATTTTTCATGCTGCAGTTTTCAGAGCTAGTTCTGGAAGTCTGTAAAGTTTTCAGTGCTTCCAAGGTGGTGTTACCTAAGGAAAGGTGTGGTCACTGTTCTCCTGGCCTGTTCTCTGCTCTTTATCTTGTTCCCCTGTAGGTGCAGGTGTTAGCTCTCCTCTTGGCTCTAAAACTGTCCGATTCCCCTGCTCTCCTACAGCCTCAAGCACTAATATTCCTTTCTGCCTTGGAATTGAGACCAGAGCCCCCTACTCTCTTATGAGCAACCACTAACACTCTTCTCTACTTTAGAACTCTGAGACATTATTGTAAAGTTACTTGGAGGGGAATTTGGGACAGTTCAAGTGACTTCCTGCCTCTACTCTGCCATCCTGACTCTGCTCCCACGCCAAGTTTTAACAGTGTTAAGAATGATTTGTTAAAATTTAATTTGGTTTTAAGATATAAAAGGTTCAAAGTGTGGAAAAATTTGGAATTCTTGTTTTTGTATATGACTTTGGTGGTTTGTTTATTCAACAGTCCTCTTGTCATTTTAGTTTTCAAGTTAATTTCTTAAACGTATTTTATTTGTTCATTAACATAGTTTAAAATCACATACAGGAAAAGAACAGGATCACGTCAGCAGAAGAGAGCACCATTATGTTGCTTTTTCTTGATCTTTTGACTGGTCTGAACTGAGATTCTTTCTCAATATCTACAACTACTAAAAGAGTCTCCACTGTGGGATGAGGTAGTAGGTTGTATAGTTTTAGGGTCACACCCACCACTGGGAGATAACTATACAATCTACTGTCTTTCTTAAAGTGGGAGGAAATCTTCAGGAATATTGTTTTTATTTGAAATTAATAACTAAATGACATAGAATAGTTTGGTCATAACTGATAATGTACGTTATATAAATTATATTGGAAGGTGCAGCATTCATTTGTTTACACGTTTTAAAAAAAGAAGCAAAGTTTTGTTGGCAGCTGGGTTAAGGGGAAAATCTTTACCACATTTATGTCTTAAAAATTCATAGATTTGTATTTTTTTTCTTAAGTATATCTCATGTTATTGTGCCTCTGGTGGCATGAACAGATTTGTATGAGTTACAAAGAAATAAACAAAGCAATTCCTAGACATAATTTTAAGTTCTACCTGCTTGGGTAAAAAAACTGTATCTTACACGTTTCCTTATGTCTATTGACTTGAGAACAATATTGTTTCCAATGTAATTATTAACTAAGATTTAGATAGGTTCAGGTGCCCAACTTACCACATAAAGCAGTTTGAGAACCGTGAATATGACTTTTGGGTTTTTTACTTGTTTCTCTTCATACTTTTTGTAAACCTTTGTACATTTGGACGTCTAGAGTAAGCAAACAACATTTTTTACATTTTATAATGTCAGAAAACATTTTAATGTGTAAAATTATAAATTTTTATCGTAACTGTGTTAAGATGGTTTTTATACCTGTCATCTTTCTGAAAGATTTTGATCGCCATTTAAGATTGCTCTATCAGAGTGAGGTAGTAGATTGTATAGTTGTGGGGTAGTGATTTTACCCTGTTCAGGAGATAACTATACAATCTATTGCCTTCCCTGAGGAGTAGACGTTCTACTGTTTTTTGCTGTGATTTGTATCTATCTGCTCAATTTTTCAAAGTTGGGGATATTTCAATTCATAATCCTACTATTGTATTTTCAAATTTACAGAGAAGTTTCTTAAAATGCTCATTTTACAGGTACAGTCAATATTAAGAGCACACTATATACTAGCTACACAGAAGTCTGTATTCGCCTGTTCTGGCCCATTGGGTTCAGTCATGGACAACGTCTTTTAGCAAGGACATTGATAATCTGGGAAGCCTCCAGAAGAGGTCAGACAGAATGGTGAGTTGATACTATATCAGAATCAGTTTAGCCTACTAAAAAGACTAGAGGAAAATGATAATTTTCTTCCAAGTATTTGAGGAGCTGTCATTTGGAAGGGTGAATAGGCTTGTTCTCTTTAGTCTCAGAGAGCAGAATTAGGAACAGTAGGTGGAAATTGCAAAGTAGCAAATTTAGGCTTTTGATAAAAAAAAAATCTAACCGTGACTGACTCCCATAGTAGTGCATGGGAGTTCTTTAAAATAAGACTGAGTGAGCCCTTCCCATGTCTGCAGTAGGGAGTCCGTGTTCATGTGTGGTTTGTATTCAGTGGCTGCTGAGGCCCCAGCTCTGAGGCTGATTCTTTGGAGGTGACATCTCTACACCTGAGCAGTAAGATTTTTGAAATGGGAAGTTTTTTTTAGAGTCGGGATAATATCCTGCTTAATCGAGGGAGGGTTGGTGCACTTTTTATTTGACAAGCTCAACATGCAAGCAAGGGATGACCTAGAGATATTCGAAGATAAATATTTCTGTATTTCTTCACTTTTTACCTCCTCCCCCAAAAGTCAAGGAAATCAAAATACACGGTATTTTTCTATTCACAGAAGCAAGTTAATTTGCTCATAAAATTGCATAGGTGGTATTTTGGTTTTAGTGTAAATTTCCAATATTGTAATTCTTGAATTTACTCTTAAGTATTAAGCTTTGTTAAAATTGTGTATGCTGCTAAAACTTAAGGAAATGTACTATCTTAGTTTTTCTAATTTGAGAAGCAACAAAATCTTGAACAGATAAAAACAGACAAATGCATATTGTAGCAAAGTTATGTGTTTTTGAACTTGATGTGCTTCCATAGTGTCAAGAACATAGAGAAACTATGCAAAATTAACTCCTCTGAAAGACTTGCACCATATAACTAATCAGTATCCTTTCTAGTTGTCAGCAGTGTGTGCTTCATTTTCATCATCATCTTTTCAAACTTAAAGGTTTGCCAGGATTTAAACAAACATGCAACCTGTTCATTTTTTCTTCACATGTGGTGTATTTCTAAATATACCAACCTGGGCATATTTCAGCAAACTAAAAAGCTTGAAGCAGACAGAAAGAAAAAATTAAAGGTATAAAATAATAGGGCACCAGAGTTGCAAGGAGGCATGTTTGTGTTAGTGTCACTCTGCAGCCAGGACGTGCCCCTGACAGTGTTCCGTGGTCAGCGTTTGAAAGTATCGGCTCCACAGCGTGTCCTGCGTGCTGTTTACTTTGTGACCCCACCAGGTGCAGTAGCAGTGATAGCATTACTTTCCCTTATTTGAATCCTGAATGTGAGCTTTTCAGCAAAATGGAAAAATTTTTTCCCAGTTTCTTGAAAAAATTTCACATTGTTTTTATAAGTGAAACTATGCTTGGATTCTTAATCAGTTTTTTTTATTCTGGTACAGAATGTCTAAGTACAGTGTGTTACTCAAATTTAGTAATTTCTAAAGAAAACATGAAGACTGCAGGAAGCATGGTTTTTGCTTTCAGTCATTTCCAACCCCGCCCCCACCTCCTTTGAACTCTATTTGCGGCAAAGAAAAACCAGTAAACGAAAGCATCCAGTGTACAGGCAATTGTGCGTGTGACAGTCTTGCTGACCCCTCGCTCCTCTCCCACGGAGAAGGGAAGGTGGGTCGTTACTTGTTCTCCAGACCTTCATTGGTATTTTCATGTAAAAAGTCAGCTTCCTGTATTTAAAACGTTTTGTGAAAAACTAAAATGGCATGTGTAATATTGGCTATTGTTTTAGTGAACTTTTCATTTAAATTGTTTTCAATTTTGTATAGTCTCTTGGTTTTGGTTATTTCCACCTGTGTCCATTTGTAGAGACCTCATGTTCCTCTGATTTCCTCATATGTGTAATTTTATAACATACAACACTATACATAAAATATTTAAGTGATAATCTGTTACATGCCATATATACGACAGTTTTCCTGAACGTTCCTTAGCCCAAACTCCTGGTTTGCAGTTTTTACTAAGAGTGCCACTGAATGTTCTGGAATATATGGGCTTTAATCTTTCTCTGATTTCCTTGGTGAATGTCCCAGTAAATTCTGAGATCCCTAACTTAAAGGTTGAGGATATTGTAGTCACTTTCCTTCCAGAATTCCAAATTGAAATACACTTTGTTTCCAAGAATATTAGGATGCTTGTCCCCTGTTTTTGCCAGTTTGCTGGGTGTGAATTGTTTGAAACATATTTTACTTGTGTTTCTCTTATTGTTAGTGACTTAGAACATTTTCATGCGGTCATTTATAGCTCGCAGATTCTTACTTTGAAACTTTATATCCTTTCTATTCATTTCTTAAACTCTTAAATTCATTATTGTTGTTTGATATGATGGAACGATCACTAACAAGGTTGTGAGGGAGATGTGGGTTTTTAACCTAGCATTCCTGATTTAGGCACATTTCATTTTTATTGAGAAAATTGGATTAGACTTAAGCGATCCCTAAGATAGCTTCTCACTCTAAAAACTGATTTTTGTGCAGCAAGTTATGTATTAGTCCCTTTTACATGTCTTATAACTCTCTGGGGTGTTAATTCTTTTTGAAGATTGACTTTAGGTTGTGGAGTAGACAGGCTGCCAAATTTTATTTATCCAATATATTTGTTCTCCCGTACTACAGTCATATTATTTGTATTATTGTCATGCAAATATTAAAACTATTACTTACTGTAGAACTAAGTGTTTTGAGCTTAATATATTTCACTTGGGGTTCTTTCTTGGTCTGTTTCAATTTTTTAGAAACTGAGCTGTAACCACAAAGTTTGATTCCTTCTACAGGCGAGTTTATCCATTTTTCTGTGAAGACTCTTAATATAGGAGGCCTCATTGATTCTTTGCCCAGATTCCACAACCAGTTCATATTTGGACTCTCAGAAAATGTCTGTGTCTATCTTGTAATGCTTTGGTGGGCTTGGCAATGTAAAAACTTACTGCCGTTGCATTTTCTTTATTGGCAGTGGTGTTCCGGAGGAATGTTGCCTTTTTAAGGACTTTGGTTAATTTTTTACATGTTTTTGTTAATTTATATTTACTTCATACTTACTGACTTGTAGAAAAGTTAATATCTTGTTTATCCATCTAGCTTGAAGAACTTTGATGTAAACAACTGCTTATAATAGTTGATTATTTGATGTTTGTTGGATGTTTGTTTTTGCGAACTTCATAAGCTCCAAGAACTGAAGGCCAAGAGGAGCCCAGTTGCAACTGTCTTCCAACTCCAAAGTATAAATACTTGCTATCATTCCTCTGGTCTGTTTTCTGACCAAGCCCCAGCATTAAGCTCCTTGTTTCTAATCTCTTGAAGAATAAATGGACTCTAATGCTGTTTCATAAATGGACTCTATTGCTGTTTTGACTCTTTCCATTTGTTTGAGAACTAACCCTACAACCTCTAAAAGAGACAAAACTTAATTGGAGAGGAGAGACTCAATCTTCCAAAACTGACTGTGGCCCATCCAGGCAGAAATACATCTTGCTCTTTCATTTGATGGTACGTTGGTGCACAGAAATTGTAAAGATCTCCCTGTTCTCCAGTCTTTCCCAAACCTTTGTGTGTCCAGAATGACAAAGAACATTCACTATTCCTTGCTGTAGGAGGAAAGCCCAGAATTTCAAGCACGTTGGTACAAATTTCAAAGCAGCATTTGCTCTGTTTTCTAGTTCAGATCTTTAAAAGTCAAAGGGAAGAAAATACAGCATCTTCTTTGGTGTGCTTATTTTCCAAAGAAGATTTGGAAAAATCTTAGTGTTATTTGATCAAATTTCTGTGCTTTTGCACAGACACTTTTGCCCCCCAAAATTAGTTAATTAGTGAGGGATGAGTTAGGTTTTCAAACTGGTCATCTGCATACAATTAGTATAACTGACTTCAAAGTTTATTCATGGGTCAATAAATTCAAAAATGCAATGTCATTTTTGGAATTTTCTGAAGAATATAGAGCTAACAAACTATGCTAGAAAAATTGGCGTTAAGGCACTTTTTTCCTTCATTGCTCTAGTCTTGAGTAATTTAAGAACCCTGAGAGATTATCGTGGAGGATATTCCCTGTACTAGACTTACTAATTAGGTACTGTTAAATAATGTTTGCAGTATTGCCTGCTGTGCTTGATTAACTCATTTCCTTTATAATATTTTTGAACCTTTGGTGAATTATAAATTTAACAAGTATAAATGTTTGTAGTCTTAAGAACAGTATGAATGGAAGGAATCATTGGTCTAAATTTCAAGAACTAAATATTACGAATGTGGCCTAAGCTAACAGATTGGTTTGCAGTGCAGCTGCCAGATAGAAGAACTGCAGAAGAATGAATGGGCTCCTAGGAAGAGGTAGTAGGTTGCATAGTTTTAGGGCAGGGATTTTGCCCACAAGGAGTTAACTATACAACCTGCTGCCTTTCTTAGGGCTCTATTATTACAACGGAACCTGTTTTCTTGGCTCAGTTTAAGTAGATGTCTACATGTGAAATGGGGGTGAGGGTGGGAGAAAAATAGAACTATACAAAAAGCACAAGCATATAATTAGTGATGTATATTAAAGTAACCAGCAGGTTTGGTCACAGACTGCAATTATTAGGATTCCCCAATAAAAATCATGGCTACTGAATTTATTTAGGTATTAAAAGTATTAGCCCAACAATCTGAAAATGGCATTTGGTATCACAAAATGAACTTGGACCAAAAATATATTTAGTTGTATTAAAAGCTTCCTCTACTCTTTAATCCAGAGAGATCAGTGTGTTTATCATTGATGAGATACATGTTCATGTCACCTAGGGTTTTTATATTAAACTTAGATGTGTCACATGACTTTCAAAAAATGTTGGGCCTATAAATTGCCTTAAAATGTGAATTTCCTTAGAATATCAAGTTTCTGAACATAGGCACTTATGATATTCTGTGAGTGGTTATTTTAATATTATAGAGGAATTTAATGCTAAAAATTATGTTTTTAGGACATGTTTAGAAAAATTTTCAGTGGTGAACTGCTTAGAACCTTTTTCAGTGATAGACTGGAATAGATGGCCTTGGAGCTTTAACAGATTCTCTGAAAACCAGGTGCATGTAAATGTCAACTTTCCCTGTTCTCACTTCCCTACAGAATAAAATAGCATCTAACTTGTTGGACTTTTAAAAATATCTAAGTTAAAGCTGTATAATAAAAATGTTGAATGCCCTATTTAATTTCATTTTTTTCCCCACAAAATTTTGTTTCAGTTGATACTTTAATTTGCTTATTGTGAACTCTTTATTACATGTAGGAAAGAATGAGCTATCAGCAAATAAAAATCTGTTCCAAATCTACTTTTTTGTCTTTCATTCACAAGAGCTCCAGTTTTAAGATTTACAGAAATGCGTAAATTAATTCAGGTCTCCTGGTGGTGATTGGGGTGGGGGGAGGTGGGCTGAGTGGAATCAGACTGGTGACTATAATTGGTGTACAGAACTCACAGTGTAAGGATTTTCTCAATACAGATAAGGAACTTAGGTTCAGCCCCAGAATTTATAGGTGGGGAAACAGGAATAAAGAGGAAATATTACTTGCTCAACTAGTGTCTTGAGGTGGGATTTGAACATAGGTCTGACTCAGTCCTATCTTCTATACACTTTTCTTAAGCATTTCCAGACATTAACTTATCCATGTTTTTATCATTAAAACTTATAAAAACCAGCATCATTAGTGATAATGTCTTAGGTAAAACTTTAACCCAGTGTTCTGGATTAGGCCAGCTCTCTTCCCTCTGCTGTGTTGCTTCTGGGTCTTCAGATTTATTTCTTCTAAGGGAACACCATTTTAGGCATGCAGCCTTTATTTTACCAAGTGCCTACTACATATTAGCCACAGATGATAAAAGCAATGAAACTCCATACTATCCAATAATAGCCTTTTTTTTTGCTTGCCTTTTTGTCCATTCCTTAGGATATCACAATTACTTTTGTAAACTTTTAGCTTTTTATAGAATGTTAGTACATTTTGATAAGCTAGGGGAAAAAAACAGACATACCTTTTGGGCTATCCTAAATCGTTTATGACAATTTATTGTTATAAGAGGTCATCCCACCCCCACTCTTGCTGACCTACTTGTACCTATCTTGGTTTTTTTAATTTCTAACCTTAGGCATTTTCTTGAGATTAAGATTTTCAAGCTTCTGCTTTGTACAAAGTACTTGCTGGTTGCTGGCATAAAACTTCCTACCTTGGAAGCTCTTGAGAGCCTGTGGACGAACAAAGATGGTGACTGATAATATTTGAAACTATTATAGGTAGGAAATCATATTTAAGGACCTAAGAAAGCTTATTTTTCAATAGTGATTATAGTCACTAATGACATTGCTGATAAAAAGTTGGATAACTTGGTAAATAAGGTAAAATTACAAAGCCCAAGGCTATGTTCCCTTTGAAAATTTACCTAGCAAATGATGGAAGATTGACCACAAGATAAGAGGGGTTAATCAATGTGTCAGATAAAATTGGGAAGGATTGCTGAGGAGGTTGTTTACTCTTCAGTTTGTCCCAATATTAAATATCAAATGTTTTTCCTTAAGTAGAACTGAAATATTGTGTCAACAATTGGAATTCATTTCTGCCCTGGAAAAGATTGGATAATGATAAAAAGTTGCAAAGTACTTTTTCTTTTAAGTCCTTTAGTAACCCTGAATTAGGGTGATCATGATAAGTATCTTTTAAGTTTAGGAAAGTGAGATTTGGTTGGGTTGTGACTTACTCGTGGTTACAGCTACCGTCATAAGTTTCAACTCTTGTCTCTTCTGACCCTGAAGTATAACATTCTGTCCACCGTACCACACTACTATAATCAATATAGTTTTCTTTAAAGCAGAGAAAAAAAGCTAAGCCAGCCCAATGATCCATCTGAGTGCCGAGACCTGTGTAAATATTCCTACTATCAGCCTCCATAATTGGCATTTGTCTTCGTTTCTGTGTAGGAAGTACCAAATGAAGAGATGACTTCACCTACAAGGTGAAGTGGTAGTTCTGTTTGTTTAAAACAATCTTGTCCTTATCAGGAGTGGGGAGCCTGTGTCCTTGAGGCCACTTGTGCCCCTCTAGGTCCTCAAGTGCAGCCCTTTTGAGTCCAAACTTAACAGAAGAAATCTGCTAATGAAAGGATTTGTTCTTTAAAACTTGGGCTCAGTCAAAAGGCCACATCCAAGCACCTAGGCCACATGTGGCCTTGAGGCCACAAGTTCCACACCCCTGCTCTAAGTATTCTCTAGTTCTTGTATGCATTTGTTCCCTGTAAACATTGACTTTATCCAGTGCATATAGCCCCATTAGACTTACATTTTTAGGTTCTCCAAGGAGTATTCATCTCTCTGGTACTTAGTTGCCCCTTATTAGTTTTATTATATCTTCATAGTTTTCCATGTTTAAACACATGGCTATTTCATATAATAGGGCAGTCCTTGGTTTTTGCCTTTTTTTTTTTTTGCTTTTTGGAGGGGGGAAGCTAGGGCAATTGGGGTTAAGTGACTTGCCCAAGGCCACACGGCTAGTTTTTGTGTTAAGTGTCTGAGGCCGAATTTGAACTTGGGTACTCCTGAGTCCAGGGCCGGTGCTCTATTCACTACACCACCTAGCGGCCTCTTCATTTCTTAATGGTGCCCAACATTTTGTAGGCTCCCCTTAGTCCCAGCAATACATAAATCCATTGTCATCAGTTTGTGGCCTTTAATGTTAACAGTTTAGACTGGGAGGCTTTCAGGGTTCTACCTGCTCATAATTGCTATAGTGATTGTTTTTTAAAATATTATGACATCTCCAATGTTCTTAGAATGTCAGTCATTAGTTTCTTGGGTGTCAGGCACTATACTAAGCACTGGAAATAGAAAGTTGAGGCAAAAACAGTCTGCTCAAGCAGTTTATTCTAATAGAGACAACATGCAAGTAATTGTATACATGGAAGATAAAATTAGACAAAAGTGACTTGGGGGCTGAGAGAACTAGGTAAGCCTCTTGCAGCATGTGAGAAACTTTGGGCTGAGCCTTGAAGCTAGGAGTCTAAAGTTTAGGGGGACTGCAGATACAAAAGGGTTGTTGTTAAGCTCTTTAAATGCCAAATAGAGAAGTTATATTATTTGACCCTGGAAGGCAGCAGGGAGCCACTGGAGTTTGCTGAATGAGGCAATGACCTGTGTGGAAGACAGATTAGAATGGGGAACAAATTCTCCTAGTCCCATTGGCCCATTTTTATACAGCCTGTGGGCAAAAAATGGGTTTGGACGTTCTTAAAAGAAAACTTAAAATGTTAAACTTTGTTGCCTTACGTAGGCCTTATGAAAACAGGTAGAGGGCTAAGCGGGTTGTTCAATTAGTAAGCTATTGTAATAGCAAAGGTGAGAGGTCCATACAAGGGGTGGTAGTTGCATGAGTGGAAAAGAGATAAGAGATGTGGAAGTTAAGAACAATTGAACAGACTTAATATGTGGGGTGAGTGCAAATGAGTTAAGGATGACAGGTTATCAACCTGGATGAATAGGAAGGTGGCAGTACTTTTTCCCACTACTTAACAGTACTTTATTTTTTCCAATTACATGTAAAGATAGTATCCAACATTTACTTTTACAAGATTTTGAGTTCTAAACTTTCCTCCCTCCCTCACTCCACTCCCCAAATGGCATGCAATCTAATATAGGCTATACATGTACAATCATATTAAAGATACTTCCATATTAGTCATGTTGTAAAAGAATCATAAAAGGAAAAAAACCATGAGAAAAAAAAACCCCAGAAAATAGTATGCTTTGATCTGCATTCAGACTCCATAGTTCTGTCTCTGAATGTGGATATCATTGTATTGCTGAGCAGAGGTGTCTATCAATAAAGTTGGTTGTCACACAGTGTTGCTGTTACCATGTATAATGTTCTGGTTCTGCTCACTTTACTCAGCATCAGTTCACATGTCTTACAGATTTTTCTGAAATCTGCCTGCTCATCATTTCTTATAGAACAGTAGTATTCTTTTACATTCATATACCACAGCTTGTTCAGCCATTCCCCAAAATGATGGACATCCCCTCAATTTCCAATTCTTTGGATGGTGGTGCTTTAAAAGATAAACAGAAAGTTGAGGGGATGGGAAGATTTGGGAGGAAAGAAAATCCTTACAGGTGCTTGAGCTGCTTTGGGGAATTCACTTTGACATATCTAAGAGGCAGTTGATGATTTAGGACTATAGCTCAAGTGGAAGATTAAGACTGGATATAAAGAGATCTGGGTATGTAATCTATATGAGACAATTGGACCCATGTGAACTGATGATCTCGCCAAGCAAGACAAGAATAAGAAGGACCAGGACAGAGCCACAGATAGTAGATGACAACAGTGAAGTAGTAGTCACACCAAGGAGACCTATGTGCCAACAAAAATGAATGTAACTTCAGTGCTGAGAAATGCAGTAGTAAACATTTTTTAGTTTTTAACTTTTTGTCCTATAAAAGAGAAACCATGTGGTGCAATAGTAATTGACTATAGTAATCTAGTGTTTGATAAACCTGAAAATCCAAGCTTTTGGGACAACAACTCACTATTTGACAAAAACTACTGAGGAAACTGGAAAATGGTTTGGCAGAAACTAGGTATAGACCAACATCTTACACCATATGCCAAGATAAGGTCAAAATGGATACGTGATTTAGACATAAAGGGTGATACCATAGACAAATTAGGGGAGCATGGAATAGTTTACATGTCAGATCTATGGATAAGGGAAAGGATTTATACCAAGACAGCATTACAAAATGTAGAATGGATAATTTTGATTATGTTACATTAAAAAGGTTTTGCACAAACAAAACCAATGCAGCCAAAATTAGAAAGGAAGCAGAAAGTTGGGGGAAATTTTTTTACAGCAAATGTCTCTGATAAAAGCCTTATTTCTCAAATGGAGAACCGAGTAAAATTTATAAGAATACAAGTTGTTCCCCAGTTGATAAATGATCAAAAGATATGAACAGGCGTTTTCAAATGAAGAAACCAAAACTATACTCATGTGGGGGATAAATGGTCAATCACATTTAGAGAAATGCAAATTAAAATAATTCTGAGGTACCACCTCACACTTACCAGATTGGCTAAATGTTGGAGGGAATGTGGGAAAATTGGGACATTAATGCACAGTCCACTGTTGTGAACTGATCCAACTATTCTGGAGAGCAATTTGGAACTATGTCCAAAAGACTATAAAACTGCATACCCTTTGATCCAGTAATACCTTTACTCAGAGGTTCCCAAGGAAGGTGATACCACTCCCTGGGGGGTGCTGCAACAAGAGGGAGGTGGGGGGAGGCAGCAGTAGCCTTAGGAGCATTGAATAAAAATAAAGGGGCAGTGGAAGCATAAGAAGATTAAAAAATAATAGAAAAGTCATTCATACATGTTTCACCTGTTGTATAACAAACAGTGTTAAAGTCATACTGATTATGCTATTTTCCAAATAAACACAAAATGCAAGTTATAATCAATCAGTGGTCAAGTCCTCTGACAAGTCTTAAGCAAGTCTTGGTATAGACAAGTGAACTTGTCATGCATTGTCAGGAAATCCAGCATGCATCATCAGGTAATGACTTGTTTACAATATGTTTCTATACAGTTATATGATGTAATACTGCATCATCAAAATTTCAATGCAGGTGGAAAAGCACAAATTTATAATAAATTATTAAATTTAAGATGTGTCATTAAAATTTTTTTAAAATGATAACAATTTTTTAAAAAGTGTTAAAGTAGATTTCCAAGGGGGCACTGAGTAAATCTGTTTTAAAAGGGAGCAATAGGCCAAATAAGTCTGGGAACCTCTGTTCTACTAGGTCTGTATCCCAAAGAGATTTTTTAAAAGGGTTGGGGTAAGAGGGAGGCCTTATAATACAAAAACATTTATAGCAACTTTTCGTGGTGGCAGATAATTAGAAATTAATAGGATTTCCATCAAAGGGGGAGTAGTTGAACAAGTGATGGTATGTGATTGTAGCAAAATACTATTGTGCTATAAGAAATGATGAGGAGGATCCTTTCAGAAAAATCTGGAAAGACTTACATGAACTGATGCAAAGTGAAGCGAGCAGAACCAGGAGAACATTGTACACAGTAATAACAGCTGTGAGTAAATTAACTATTCTCAACAATATGTCGATCCAAGACAATTCTAAATGACTTACGATGAAAAATGCTATCCACCTCCAGAGAAAGAACTGATAAGAGTCTGAATACAGATCGAAGCACACTGTTTTTCACTTTTTTTCCCCCATGGATTTTTTTTTGCCTGTGTCTTATTTCACAACATGACTAATAGGAATATATGTTTTGCATAAATGTATACGTATAACCTATATCAAATTGCTTACCTTCTCAGGGAGGGGAAAGAGAAGGGAGGGAGAGAATTTGGAACTCAAATTAAAAAAAAATGTTTCAAATAATTCCTACATGCAGTTTGGGAAATTTTTTTTAAAGGTCATATAAAAAAAGAGGAACCATGTAAAATTATGTAAAAATATACATATAAACCAGCTCCTCTTACTAGAAAAGCTACTCAGATGACATGTTACTATCAAGTGTAATAAAGCCATTTTATGCACAATGCAAAAGAAACATCTAGAGAAAAACAAGTAGCAACATACAGCTTCAGGAGTTATATTCAACCTAAAGAAGAAAAAAAGCATCAGGATTTTCCCGGCCAAATGAGGAAGCCTGCCTTACATAAATACCATCTCTAACATTCAGACTTCCACTCCTGTGCTGCTTTCATAATAAATGGGATTAGGAGAACACTTGCAAGGAGAAATCAGAAGAGAGGCTTCTTTCCCAGGCGCTTTAAAGAGAACTTGGCAGCAGAAATGCATCACTTACAATACCTAGGCAACTTTGTGGGGCAAGTGTTCGGTAAGTGTACTGGAGTGAGGCAGTTGGAATGCTCACATTAGCATGCATAGTAAACTCTTTAGAAGTGGGTAATGATGAGTTGTACTTTCCCTTAACAAAAAGAACCTTCAGTAATTGAAATATCCATTTTGTGACTGAAGAAGGGAGTACTGAGTTTGCATATGGATCTCAATGAATACTAGATCTAGCCCTTAAAACAGAAGGCACTTATCACATTACATACTTTTAAGTTGTCCAACTTGTACAGATTCAGACTGTTACAGACTGAAGGAAAAAAGATTCCCAAGAATTCAATCACATAGGTACATGCTTAAGGAATACTTGTTGATACAAGCTACTCTGTAATTCTTTACATATTTTATTAGAGTGAAAAAACTTTTAAATCCTGTATCTTTGTATCCTTCATAGAGCCTTAGTAGAGAAGCAAATATTTGTTAAATGAATGTCATCACAACTTGCCTTCCAATTTATTGGTCAAAATTTTTATAATTTTTAATATTCTTTACTAAAGAATGGAGAGACAAAATTGTAACTATTCTCATCTTAAATATATTATAGATTGAAGAAATATGCCCTTAAAATGCTCTTGCCACTTTTTCTGGACTCCATAGCCACGATGCTCACATTGTCACATGCCACATCTGTGAATCCACTGCAGGGAGAGAAGAGAAAATGCTTATAAATGAAAAACATGTAACAAGAGTTTAGTGTTACCAATTACCGTCTGGAGTGAATCACCTCTGTAAAGACAATTTCATCTTTCCAAAGAGTTTTTGGTCCTTGAGGGCTACCTGGGACACTAGACGTGAGATTTTTGAGAACCCAAGTGGCTGCTGTAGAGCAGGAAAACATTGTTGGGATGTTTCAGACTGAGTGGCAATAACAACCTTTTATACTTAGACATCCAATCTCAGGCACTAAAATCCCAAGGAGCACTCACTCACTGGATCTTTGCCAAACAAAGGCCTGCTTTCTATTGAATTTGTAAGGTTCACTGCTTCAGTAACTAAGGTAGTATTCATTCAAATGAAAAACAGCATTCCACAGTGCTTCAGAGTATCAAAATGAAGTGTTCCAAAGAGCTGAAATTTCAAGATTTATATGAAAACTTATGAAATGATGCTAAATCTGCTTAGAAGATCCTATTCCCACCCCTAGGTGACTGCTACTTTAATCAAAACTCAATACAACAAAATTCCAAAGCCTCCAAATAACTGAAGGCAGTGCCTTTAAGTTGCTATAAAGGGCACCTGAATCATACACAAAACTGCCCCAGGTTATGTCTCAATAAATGTGGGACTGAAGGCAGGAAACAGTAAGTCTCACGTGAATTTTAATTCTCCCACAAGAGTCACCACTTTAAACAATGTATTCATTCTCACAATCATTAGGTCTCAGACCACTGATGTTCCAAGTGTGCCTGCCCTGAGGTCTGCACGGCCTTCTATTATCTTGCATAACTGAACCCTTTGCTAACGCTAACTTGCTATCCAAGCTGAACCCACAAAAATACCAACAAAACCATAGACTCTCCTTAGAGTAATAAATTGACATCTCTAGGACATCTAAAGTTGTTCAAAGTTCTTTCTTATCATTTTATCTTCACATCAATCTTGGTAGGTAGTTTAGTTAACACCCATTTTCCAGATGAAGAAACAGCAAGAAATTACCTGGACCACCTGTGAGATCCCCCTAGTAAGTGATAGCAGCTCTTCAGAACAACAGTGTTCTTTTCCCTTTTCCATGTGTACACTCGTAGGGAGATGTCCTGGGAGGAGGTGACAACACGAAAACTGTCCTTAAAATGAGAAGATAGGAAGTGAGTTTACCCAAAATTAAAAAAGAAAAGGGAGAATGATGGTTGAGTACCTGAATCAGCATACCGCCCATATGGATGTGATCGTCTGGTGATGGTCTTGAAAGGATGCTAACAGGTTGCCTGTCATTGAAAAGATTGTCAGCTCTGATCCACATCCTAGAAGAATGATGTCAGTACCATGGCTTTCCAGTATATGAGGCTTTCTTATAGATTCTGGCAATATGAAACTTGCTACCTGTTGTGCTTTTATCATTAAAAAAACAAAAACAGAAGCCAGTAAATAGCTCACATGATAAAGCTTTTAGCATCTAAAAATTACCAGTCCTAGAACAACTAATAAATATACAATGACCCAGTCACAAACATATTTATTGTACTTACTAAATACCAAAAGATAGCTAAGTTTCATGAAAGAAAGGATCAAATTAGGGTGAGGTATCTAAAAATTCTAAAACTTGACTAATTTTCATTATTAGTATTTTCCATCCATTGTTTTTCTGATAACAAATAAACAATTTTAAAAATCTGAGAAACTTTGTGGGTTTTAAATTTGGAAGCCTATATTTCATTTCATTGGTGAAAAAGGTGGCAGCAATAAGCTAAGGTGAAAAAGAAGACTTACTTGTCCTCAATTTTCACCCAGCACAGGGCACTGCAAACAGTGTGTGCTTAATAATTAGATAAAGCAAGCTTCCATGATAAATTCTGGGAGACATTATAGCACAGAAAGAAGGCTGGTTCTGAAATCAGAGCACCTGGGCTCTAAGTCTAAATCTACCTTGATGCTTAGGTGTCCTACCTGTAGGACCTTGGGAAAATCCCTTTCATGTCTTACACCTTCTTTTTCCTAGGTGAAGTGTTTATGGCTCCATCATTATATAGTATGTGGAGACCTAGGCCTTTATGCTTTAATTCTTATGAGGCATCTGGAATGGGGATGGTAGTGAATTCAAGTTCTATTAAGAAAAAGGTTGTGCTGAATACTGAGTTTATCTCCTAATCTTGAAATCAAATGCTAATTACATTTCCTGAAGGAAAAAAAAAATAATTCCTTTAAAACCAAGTCAAAGAATTGTGCTACTTCTACCACGACTGAAGCATTCTGAGGAAAAGACAGTGAATATAATAGGTATACAAGTGTCAGGGAAAACAAATAATTCTTTATACCAATGTCAGAAAGGTCCAGAAGATGAAAGTATCTGGCTGTCTTAAAGGCTGGTTTGAGATGTTTAAGTTACTGTATGAGATATTCACACTGACCTGTCCAGACTGTGGAAGGGTACATTGCCCAGTGTAAGAACTACTGTGATCCACTGAACTAGGGATCAGGAAAGATTGCCTTATATAAAGGCATCACCTTATATAATAGTATCTCCCCCAGTCAATGGCCCATCCAATCCAGGATTAGTTCTCTAAAAAATGGCATCTGAGGACATTTGGTGAGAAGGATTAATGGCTTTAATGATGTCAACCACAAATGTTGGGGAAATTTTCCAAAGACCATTATTGTAAAAACTTCAAAAATTCTGTGAGGCAAATTCTCCCTTGACAGAATCAGTTCCCAGTCACATGATATTTTAGCTCAGAATTTCATGAGTTGCTGTGGCCACAAAAAAAGGTGTCAACAGGGAGTTGGTCACGAATCTCCGAATTTACCTACATTGATTCTTGGACAACAGACGCAAAGTCTATTCTGATGCCCATGTGTAAAGCTTTTCCAGTTTGGTAGGGACCTGATAGAGGTTCATGCTCTATTTGTATACTTTTGAGAGCGTATTATCATATCTATACCATGATGAAACATCAGAAGAGATTTTAATGGAGGTTCAAAACATTTTAGTTCTCAATAATAACCCATTATGGAAAAGTTATCCATGAATTTATCAAATCCTTCTTGAGTACAGCTTTAGCATTTACTGACTCTTAAAATGAGATATACTATATAAATACACAACCTATTCCATATGGCACAAGACAGTCTCTCTTCCTCTCTCTCTAGATAGATATACACATATACACACAGTTCAAGAAGAATCTGGATGACCACTTGTTTGTCTTATCACAGGGATTTTTTTTTTATGTGGGTTAGAATACATGACTACTGAAGTTCCCTCCAATTTTTGGAAATTCTGTGATTACCTACAATATACATATGGACCTTTGATTTTTAAGTCCTGTCCCCTACCACATCCATGTTCTTCAAGATGTTCTATGTCCTAGTCATGCTTCCTAAGCCATAGACATAAAGGGCCTAATCACTTTAATATTGCCCCAGCTTACATATTTATATCTCCAGGAATCACAGAATCTCAGAAATGGAAGGTACCTCAACATCTATCTACCTTAACATATATCTGAAAAATGACTCGCACTACATCATACTCAACAAATGGTCACCCAATCTTTACTTGAAGAACTCATTGAAGGGGGAAGATTCATTAAATCTGAATGTAGCCCATCTGCATTTGGACAGCTCTTTGTTTAGAAATTTCCCTGAGATCAAGTCTAAGAGCTTCTCTATATAACTTTTACTGATTGCATCCAGTTCTGCCCTGTGGGACCAGACAATATAATAAACAAATTCAGAGAATTCATAGAGCTAGGAGGGACTTGAGAGATCATTTAATTCAAACTTTCAATTTTACACAAGGGGAAATCGAAGTTCAGAGATGAAGTGATATGTCAAGAGTCAGGCAGCCAATTATTGGTGCATTCCATGCTAGAATCCAAGTTCCTGCTTCCTAGGGTAAGGCTCTTTTCTCTATACCTTATACATACACAGACACACACACACACACACAAATACATGTGTGTATGTCTCCTCTATACTATATAAATATATGTTAGTGTGTGTGAGTGTGTGTGTGTGTGTGTGTGTGTGTGTGTGTGTGTGTGTGCATCCTCTATACCACATATACCATGTGTTTTTTCATTAGTGAAAGAAAAGTACAAATTTTGACTTGCTATAAGGGGCAAAATACATAGTTTGAGGAAAGAGCAGAGCCTACCCAATATTTCCACTTTATTCTTGGATCGTTTTGATGCTATATCAAAAGTAGTAACAGACAAGTTTCTGGTTCTTCTATCTTCATGTAGCACTATTAACCTGGCTGCCTCTTTGGGTGCCCAGCTGGCATTCCGACATTCCCCAACAGGCAGGGAATCAGAAAAAGGCTTATCTTCAGATGGTCTGGTCAAGGAATCTGTATGAAATACCTGCAGAGACATCACAAACACCATTGCAGGTATAACCTGAACCATTCCAGGAATATTTGTTCCTAGTACAAATTCAACTGAAGGTAGGGAGCTGGCCTAGAAGGACCTTGGGACCCTAGTGGTGGCAGTGGCCGACTGAATTAGCAGTTTGGTGTTTTAAGCTGGTGAGGTGGCAAGCAGGAAGCAGGCCCAGGAGATAATGTTTGCCTTGTAAAGAAACATGTACCATCTCAGATGTCAGCAGCCTGGGGCAAAGTCTCCTACATTCCATGCTAGTTAGAGCTCTGGGTCCAGCTAGACATATTTGGTGAGCAATACATGGGATTGGATGGGTTTACTGCTGAAGAATCAATTGCTTTTCTAAAGGTAGTTCTATCCTTGTTCTGCTGGCCTTAGGACATCATTATGTACCAATGGTACCATCCAATTTCAGATTCTGGTCAACAGTAATAGTCACACTGAGTGATTTTACTCTGATGGCAATGATTCAGTTAGTAGTCCATGAAAACAGCCAAGGTACAATCACAGAACTTCAGATTTGTCAGGGACCTCAGAGGTTGCCCAGCCTAGCCAGTTTCTTTTATGGAGGATTGGACTAAGACAAGGGTAGGTAAACTTTTTCTTCCTCATTTCCAGGTCTTTCCCCTACCACCTTCCCTCAGGAACCCTTCCTCCTTTAGGATTCACTGTATACAAGTACAGCAGACCCCAGTGACTGGTGTCTTACCCAGTCTTCTTCCTTCTTTCTCAAATTTACCTATCTCACAGTCTTCCTCTCCATCTCAAATTCTGCCCTTACACTTGATGGCCCCTCAAATACCCTTGTTTCCCAGACTATCCATTTCCTTAACAACTCCTATGATCTGTACCTTTACATCAACTTAGCCACACACAGATAGGATCAGACCCTTCATTCCCATCATCACCCACAAATGTTCCACTTTGATAATCCAGAACTCTTGTACCTGACCATAACCTCCTATCTCTCCAGTTTACCTTGTACCTTACCCTTTCTAAGCCCAGCCTTCAACCTCACAGCAACTTTGAGTCATTCTATCCCTCTCCATTTTCCCAGTCCATTACCCTCTTCTGGCCTCTCTTTTCTCTTCAAAATCTCTACTCTGTCATTAATCAATTCAATGTTACACTTTCCTCACCCCTTGAATACTTTGTTCCATTTACCTATTACCACTTTCATTTTCCAGTCCCCAGTTCTGGATTATTCCTATTATTTATATTCTCCATTCCTGCTCACAAGCTGTGAAACATTACTAGAAAAAGAATCATATAACTGTGCTTATAAGGGTTCAGTGCAAATTAATGTTTTCCATTTTCTGTTGGGTCCATATTATTGTGTGACTACCATCTTTTCCCTGATGGACTCTATGATACTCCCTACAATGGTTGTTCCAAATTTTTTTCTCTCCCTCATTAGATTATGAGCTCCTTGAGGGCAAAGACTGTCTTTTCCCTCTTTTTATATCCCCAGTGCTTAGCACAGTGTTTGGCAGCTAGGTGGTGCGATGGATAGAGAACTGCGCCTGGAACTGGGAAGCCTCATTTTCCTGAGTTCCATTCCTTACTAGCTGTGTGACCTGGGCATGTCACTTAACCCTGTTTGTTTCAGTTCCTCATCTGTAAAATGAGTTGGAAAAAGAAATGGCAAACCACTTGCCAAGAAAACCCAAAAAATGGAGCCACAAAGAGTCAGACACAACTGAACTACCAAAATGGCATATAGTAGGAGTTTAATACACATTTATTGGATGATTTTTTTTCCCAAACTACGCCACGTATGCTCTGGCCTTTATTCTCCTCTCTCTGGAACTTATACTCTGCCCCTGAGACCCTGAGCTCTGATTGGCAAGCCTTTACCTTATGTTACTGAGAACCAGACATCCACATCACTTCCTGGCCATTTCTAAAACATTCCACATGGTATATACCTCCCTCTTTCTAGTTCCCTCTTATGTGCTATCTTCTCCAATTAGATGACTTTTTAAAAATATTTTTAGGCTTTTGGTTTAATTGATGTATTTTGTTTTTCTATGACATCTACAGATCACTCCCACTTCACAAAGGGTCTCATGTAACAAAGTAAAACAAACAGTTCATTAAAACTTATTCTACAGGGACCTCACATGAAAGTGCATGCAACATTTAACATCTGGAGTGTAATCTCCACACCTCAATAATTTGAAATGATTAACAGAGTAATCCATTTTTTCTCCCTCCCACCATCACCCCAGTGGAAAAAAAGAAATAAACTTTCTGTTAATAAATATGCATAATCAAACAAAACAAGTCCCCCCGACACACAGAAAACTCACTCTCACTTTCTCTCTCTCTCTCTCAAAAACTGCTAGGAAAACTGGATAGCAATCTGGAAAAAATCAGACTTAGACTTCTCACCTTATACAAAGATAAGGTCCAAGCGGATACAAGACCTAGATATAAAAGGTCACATCATAAGCAAATTAGAGAAGTATAGAAAAAATTCCCTATCAGATTTATGGATAGAAGAAAAGTTGATGACCAAACAAGAAATTGAAAAGCTCACAGAAGACTAAAATGGATTATTTTTATTATATAAAAAGTTTTTTTTTTCACCATTAAATCTTGTAAAGCTAATATTGAAAGGGAAACAATTAACTAAGAATGTATTATTACTGCAAATTTCTCTGAAAAAAGTGTCATTTCCACACTATGTAAGGAACTGATTCAAATTTATAAAAATGAGCCTTTTACCAACTGATAAACGGTTTAAAGATATAAACATGGTTCTCAAGAGAAGAAACTCAAATCTTTTCATATCCATAGGGGGAAAAAGTTGTTCCAAACTACTACTTGTTAAATAAAAGCACATTAAAACAATTTTGAGATTCTACATCACACCCATAAGAGTGGCAAAGATGATGAAAAAGCAAAATTATAGACGTTGGAAAGGCTGTGGGAAAACAGGCACAAAGATAATACTATTGGTGGACCTGGACAATGGGTTCTGGAAAGCAATTTGTAGTTATACATGAAGAGTTACTAAACAGTGTGTTCTCTTTGACTCAGCTATACCACTGCCAGGTCTACACCCAAAAGAGATCAAAAAAAGAATAAAAGGTCTTATGTGCACAAAAATGTTTATTGTAGCTCTTTTAGTGGCAGCAAAAAAATTGGAAACTAAGAGAATGATCATCAATTGAGAAATGGCTAAAGAAGTTGTGGTATATGAATCAGATAAAATGTTATTGTGATATAAGAAATGAGGAAATAAATGGTTCAAAAGGATCTGGAGAGACTAATATGAATCTACATAGAGTGAAGTGAGAAGAAGCAGCTCAAATCATGTTATGCACCTATATTATAAAAATGAACAATTTTGAGGACTTTTATGAACTAATAATGAATGAAATGAGCAGAATCAAGAGAAAAACTTATACAACACCATAAAAACAAGCAACTTTGAAAGCTGTAAGAACTTTGATCAGTAAAATGACCATATATAATTCCCCTTCTAGAATGTAAGCTCTCTGAGAGTAAGGACTGTCACATACTTGCTTGATATTTGAATCCCCAGCCAAGTTGACTTTGCTACATAGTAAGAGCTTAAAAAATACTTTTTCATTCATTCATTTCAAGCCACTGGAACTATCTCTCTCACCTATCTTTCAACAAAGGACCCTGCCTCATACTTAACTGAAAAAATTGAGGCCACCCAAGATAAGTTCTCCCTCTTATCCAATTCAATACTTCAAGTCATCTCAGCATCACAGGCTCTGCCCCCCATCCTCACTCCCAGCACTCAGTTCTCTCTTCTTTTACCACACTGTCAGGGGAATAATGCTGCCCTTCTCCTTGCTAATCCCAGATCTTCTATGCAAGCTCTTGATCCTGTTTTCATCTGTCTCCTCCACAAGCTTGCCCTTTTGATCATCAACTTTCTTCCTCATTTTCAATAATTCATTTCTTCTCTGCTGCCTACAAATATGCCCAAATTCCTTCATGTCTTAAAAAAAATAAGAATAATTCACTTGGCCTTACTACTTCCTTGAGTTATCTTTTAAACTTTGTTTTCCTTTCATAACCAAATTCCTAGAAAAGGTTACACAGATGAGTTGTGTCTACTTTCCTGCATCCCACTCCCTTCTGAACCCCATCATTTGACTTAACCTGCTCTCCCTCCTCCAAGGTCACAAGCTCACCAATGGTCTCTTTACTGGAACATCCAATGATCTGTAATCTTTCGCTCAGATCCAAGCAGTTTCTTATAGGGTTCTCCTTTTTTATATCTCTCAGACTCTCCTCTTCTCTATTCACACCACAGCCATCCTCATACAGGCTTGGATCACCTCTTAAGGACCTTATAATTGGTCTCACTTTTTCTAGACCTGCCCCTCTACAGCCCATCCTCCACACAGCTAACTAACTGATATTCATCAAGCATAAGTCTTCCTAGGTCACTACTCTGCTCAAAAAGCTGCAGTGACTCTCCATTGTGTCTAGGATAAATACATACTTCCTCTGATTAGAATACCAGTGTGGCTCCAACCTACCTTTCCATGCTGATTAAATATTATTTCCCATCACACATTCTACTCATCACACTCCAGCCAAGCTGGCTATCTGTGACTTGCTTGCTATTGCCTATACATAATATTCTATCCCCTACCTTGGTGGAAGGCATGGTTATGTGAGAATGATGAGGCTGGCTAGGTACAATGGGATCAGAATAAGGATAGCATTGAAAACCAGGCTAAGGATTTATTACATCCTGTAGGCAGTGGGGAAGTCTCTGAAGGGTTTTGAGCACTGAACAAGTTATGTGATCATATTGTTTCAGGAAGACAAATCTGGCAGCTTAGGCAGAATTACCAGGAGAGGAGGGAAAAAGAGAGAAAGGTAGACAACAGAAAGGCCATAACTGAAGCATTAAGTGATCACAGTCTTAAATTGGATGATATTTGCAGAGAGGAAAAAAGGATGGAGTGGATTAGAGAGAGATTTTGAAGGAAAGCTTCTATTTCTCCAACCCTTCCTCCCTCCCTTGTGCCTTGCCTAACTCCCCAAAGCCTGGGTTCTGTCCCTACCTCTAAAGTGCCCTCTCACTAAGGCAAATAATCCTATTTTAACTCACTACAGGAATAGGTATTGTGCCTGTTATTTCATTGGAATAAAGAATTCCCAGATGTGGAAATTCCCTTTATTGATGCATGTGGAAAATTTTGCTGAAACCTAGAGACTTATAGAGATACCTAGAAAATTGATAGGTAAAGGATATTGCCCTAATTCACAGTCAAGTACTTGTCAGAGACAGAACTTGAAACAGGTCTTCCTGGCTTCCTGGTCTTCTTCTTAGTAACTCTCTAGGAACTCACAATAAAGAACCCAAGTGCCCTTGGGAAAAGAGAGTCTGGAGGCCAGCAGGTCCTGAGAAATAATTTCTAGAACTGATCTGTCCTCCCACCAGACTTCTCTGTTGCACTTTCATTCTAATGAGTATTGAGTTATTTTGTGCCTGTGTTTTCTTTCTCCTATTAGAGTGAAAGTTCTTAACTTCCATTAAAGAACACAGAACCTTGTAGGTTCTAATAACTGTGCTGAATGGAACTGAAGCAAATGCTGGAATCTATTCCTTCAGCATGTCATCAATATTTCAAAGCATACAACTTAGGGGAGATGTTTCTCAGAGAAGGCTATACCTTTAGCATAACATCTGGAGTCTCTGTGGAGCCAACTAACAACCAGTTCTTGTCAGGTGAGCAGCGTAGCAAATCTATATGACAATTTTGAAATGCAGTAACTCGGGAGACCTCCTTCAAGCAGGGAATTGTAAAGGTATAAAGCACACCTTCTGTAATGGCAACCTAAAAAAAAAAAAAAGAAAAATCAGAGAGTAAGAAAGAACAGAATTCACAAGGTAGAGAAGTGGAAGCCTAATCTGGTGATCAAAATATGTTTATGGTATCTGAGCTCCCATACCATAAGCTATTGGTTTATATCTGTTGGTTACTGCCAGCTTTGTCCTAA
The DNA here is from genome assembly GCA_028627135.1 of Pseudochirops cupreus. Taxonomy (NCBI): domain Eukaryota; kingdom Metazoa; phylum Chordata; class Mammalia; order Diprotodontia; family Pseudocheiridae; genus Pseudochirops; species Pseudochirops cupreus. The sequence goes on along the minus strand of CM053583.1, from coordinate 369,886,872 downwards.
AAAGCCATGAATAGCTGGTTAAGAAAATGGTTCCTGAAGATGGGGTTTGTATTTGTGAATCACAGCTTGGAATATAGGAATAACAGGGAACCAGAGAAGGATGGAGAGCAATTAATAAATTCATAATAGGAAAACACTAGAAGTTTTCCCAATTAATTAATATGGAGTAATTAATTATATGTTTATATATAATTATTATTTAGATATAATTATACATTGATAAATCATTTGATCCTATCAACACTGAGAGGTAGGAGCTATGAGTATCCTCACCATACAGATGAAGAAACTGAGGCAAATGGAGGTTAAGTCACTTGCCCATAGTCACATAGCTATTAAGCGTCTGAGACCAAATTTGAACTCAGGTCTTCCTTCCAGGCTCAGCACTCTATAGTCACTGAGCCACCTTTGAGATTTAATCTCATACCAAAACAGGCAAAGATGACAAAAGATAAGAATAGTAAAATCTTGGAGGGACTGGAAAGAGACTGCCACACTAATACATTGTGAGTGGAGCTCTGAATTGGTCCAACCAGCCTGGAAAGCAATTTGGAACTATGTGAAGAAAGTGATGAAAATGTTCATAGCCTCTGACTCAAAGATCCCACTGTTATGTATGTACTCCAAGGAGGTCACTGACAAAAAGAAAAACCCATACACAATAAAGTATTTATGACAGTATATTTTGTAGTAGCAAAAAACTAAAAACAAATTCCCATTGACTTGGGAATGACAGCACAAATTTAGTAGTATTTAATCATAATGGAATATTAACATGATGTTAGAAATGATGAATACTTTGAATACAGAGAAGCAAGAAAAGGCTTCCAATGAACTGATGCAAGGTGAAATAAGCAGAACCATAAAACAGGGGAAATAGAGATGATGTAAAAATGAAAGACATCCATAAAATGTATTTAAAAAATAAAAATTAGCGACTACAAAAAAATTAAACCTTGTACATTGTTTGAGGGATACTGATAAGTTAAAGAAAGTATCAATGGGACAAAGCATCCAAAAAGCAAAAGCTAGCAGGGAAAACAAGGAGAAGAATAAAGGAAGAAGTAAATTAGCAAATCAGTATTGTAGTGGTAGGATAAGTGGGAATATTTAAACATGTAGGATGAAAATGGGAGGATGAGACAAAATTTTTTATTCTTCATACAACTCTAGGGAGAAAAAGTTGAAATCATGATTTCAGATAAGGCAGCAACAAAAAATTAGTATTATCAAGAGAAATGCAGAAATAATGTTATGCTTAAAGGTACCCTAGACGGCGAAAAATACCATATTTAAAACCAAATGTGCCTAATGCCATAGTATCTAAGTGTTTAAAAGAAAATTTAGATGAAATACAAAAATATAGTAGGAAACTCATATTCCTCTTTCACAAGCAGATAAATCCAAAAGGAAGAAAAGCAAGAAGGAATATATAAAGCTGAACAGATTGTTGGAAAAACAAGATTTGACTGACCTGTGGTAACTTCTGAATAGGGATATTAAAGAAAATGCATCTAACTTGGCATTTTATTAAAAAATAGTTATATAGTGGGGTATTAAGGAATTATGAATTAATACAGACCAGAACAATAATAATGAATAAAGAAAAAATGAGTGAAAGATCTAAGCGGAGATTTAGTAATGACATTCTAAGTGATGAATGAGTCTCTATGAGTTACAGAAACAATAATTATGTTAACGATAACAATGAGAAAACACATTATAGCTGTTAAAGTTATAAACTGAAAACATACATTATACAGTTGTTTTCAGAGGGAAATTTGTCTGAAAATTTATATTGAAAAACAGAAAAAAGTTATCCAAAGAATTGCATCAAATATATAAAATACTATAAATCAGAAATAGTAATAGAAACATAAGTTAGAATAACTCTATAGTTTCACTTCACACCCATAAAATGAACCAAAATGACAAAAGATCAGAAACTCAGAGCTGGAAGGGCTGTGGGGAGACAGAGACTGACATGTCGATATACTGCGGTAGAAATAGGAGCTGAAGTAACCATTCTGGTCACCAAAATATTTGCTCTTTCACTCAGATATCATTGAGTTGAGCTCCCTAAGCAGTTGAAAGGCAGAAAGGTGCCATCTATGCCAAAAATAATTCATATTGACACTTTTTCTGTGGTAGCAAAGAAAAGTGGGGAAAAGTGAGTGGTCATCCAATGGGCAACAGCTAAACAAACTATGGCATACATGAATAATGGATTATTGTACATACATATATATATATGTAAGTATGTATTTCTGAGGCTTCCGAGTCATTGACAAACCTTTGGTCTCTTTCATTTCTTAATAATTAATTACACTTCCAACATTTTTTTTTATCGTATGTCCCTGTGCCCCTCTTTGAAGCCTTTGTATATCAGGGTATATTTGTTAAGGGATGACTCTTAACATCCTTGGCTCCCTTTCTGTCAGGCTGCCACCCAGCATGCAAAGATGGAAAGGGTCTCTCTGGGGCTGGAGATCAGTTTTTATATTTCTCTGTTTAATGAGTTATGAGAGCCAAATAATTATTTAAAGAGTAGATAATCTGCCAGTGATGAGTTCATCTGTGCTTAGCTGGGCTGATCCTTGGAAAGTAGGCACATTCTGTTGCCACAACCACACTGAAGCCTTTGAAGCCTGGCAGAATTTGCCAGAGCTTGGCTTCTACAGGTATATCTTGGAGAAAGCAGGGTCACTTCCATGCTAAAATGAGGTAGTGAAGTAGGACTCTTATAGAAGAAAGATTTAATTAAAAGAACAATATCAGAATGATTATTTTGTGCTTATGGATCTTTTGGTCATTTAAAAAATAATTTTAAAAGGACTAAAAGAATCTATAATCATACAACTACATATAGTTGGTTCATTAAGAAGCAGTTGGGTGGCACAGTGGATAGAGAGCTGGGCCAGGACTCAGGAAGATCTGAATGATCTTAGGCAAGTCACTTAACTTCTATTTGCCTCTATTTTCTCAACTGTAAAATGGGGATAATAAAAGTACCTACCTTACAGGGCAGTTGTGGGGATTAAAGGAGATACTATGTGTATGGTGTATGTATTTATAAAGTGCTTAGCACAGTGCCTAGTATCTAGTAGGTGTTATATAAATGCTTATTCCCCTTCCTTTCCTTGTAATACCAACAAACAAACCCGAGAACAACCTATGTGTTCTAGGGGCAGCTAGGTGGCGCAGTGAACAGAGCACCAGCCCTGGAGTCAGGAGGACCTGAGTTCAAATCCAGCCTCAAACACTTAACACAAAAACTAGCCATGTGGCCTTGGGCAAGTCACTTAACCTCAATTGCCCTCCAAAAAAAAAAGCAAAAAAAAACCAAACAACTTATGTGTTCAAGATTAGAAAATGCCTTAATGGGGCAGCTAGGTGGCACAGTGAGTAGAGCACAAGTCCTGAAGTCAGGAGGACCCAAGTTCAAATATGACCTCAGATACATAACACATTCTAGCCATGTGACCTTGGGCAAGTCACTTAGCCCCAATTGCCCAGCCTTCCCCCCTCCAAAAAGCAAAAGAAAAGAAAAGAAAAAGAAAATGCCTTAATAAACTGTGGTATGTTTTAGTAAGAGAATACTTACTCATGTTCTGGACCTGTAATTTCACTGGTTTATCTAATTTCTGGTAAGGAAAATTTCTTCTATCTATGTGGATCAATCAGCAACTTCTCTGGACCTTACAATTACTGAGAGTTGATTGAGAGCCCCAAGAGGTAGAACATGAACCCAGGTCTTTCTAACTTTAAGACCAGTTCTGTCTCCACTATGGTATGTTGCTGTCTCTCTGTAATTCTATTCTACTAAATGACCGCTATATTCTAAAACGTTGAATGCCAGAGCTAGAAGGGGCCTTAGAATCCAGACTGTCAGAGAGAACACAGAATGTTAGAGCTAGAAGTTGCCTTAGAACACAGACTGTCAGAACTAAAAGGAATATTGTAGCACAAAATTAGCAGGGACCTCAAACACAGGATGTCAGAGTTGGACAGGACCTCAGAGAACAGAATTCTGGGGCTTGAAATGACCTTAGAGCATGAGACCTCAGAGATGGTCTAATTCTGGGATTCTTATTCTGGATTCTTCAGACCCTCAAAGGATCTGTGGATAGATCCAGGAGGAGGGGGTGTATTGTGAACTTAAATGAGAAAAAAATACTTCTTTATTTCCCTAGACTTTGATTTCTGTTATAATCCTATGGATTTTATGTATTTAAGAACATTATTCTGAGAAGGGTTCCATAGGAGTCCCAGACTACCAAGGAGGTCCATGGCACAAAAAAAGTCAAGAACCCCTGATCTTGTTCAACTCCATCATTTTACAGATTAAGGAACAGGTACATAGAGAGAAAATAACTTGCTCAACATCAAATATCTTCCAAGCCTACTTACTGTCAAGAAGAGGCTTTCTGGCACCCCACAGAGCACCAGATTACACCAGGTAGAGGGTGTGATGAAGGTGGCCTGCTCCTTCCCAGTTTGTCCATCCCACACCTTGATGGTCCCTTGCTCATCCATGGTGATGACCAGCTGAGACTCAGGGATGGTCAAAAGTCTCCTCAATGGTGCTGGCTGAACAGAACTGGACCAGATCTCAGTGCCCTGGGAAAACAAATGCTCATCATTTACCATTTTTGAGAATTGCTACAGCAATATCCAGGAATGTGTTACACTGATGTGGCTCCTCTACTTAACAACCTCCAGAGTTTCCCATCACCTACTAAATAAGTATAAATTCCTTATTCTGGCATTCAAAGCCCTTACCTACTTCTCTGTCTTTGCCCTACACCATTCTATGCCTTGTGTCACTGACAAATTCTATTCCCACCCCCACCTACTGTATCATAGAATCAGATTTACAGTTGGAAGGCATCTGTGAGGTCATCTAGTCCAACATATCACAGCGTCTTAAAGAGAAAGAAACTGAAGCCCATGAAAGAAAAATTACTGACCCAAAGGCACATGGGCAGTAAATTTAAGAGGTCGATTTTGAACTCAGGTTCTCTGACTCCAGAATCAAGAGTTCTTTCCACATCCCCTTCATTCTTATTTCTGTGCCTAACTTATGCAGTCCCCCATTCCTGAACTAGACTCCCCTCCCATATCTGTCTGTCCAAGTGCAGTCTTTAAAGTCCAATTCAGAGACTATCTCTTTCATGAAACCTTCCCTAAAAATCTGTTCTTCCCAGTTCTCTTGAAAATCATAGTGATTTCCTCCTCAAATTCTCTTTGCTCAGACCTCTCCTTTCACTTACCTCATTTGCCCTCATATCAGTCAATCAGTCAACATATATTAAGCACCAGACACTGTGCTAAGCCCTGGGGATACAAAAAGAGGCAAAACAACAACAACAACAAAAAAACCCAGTCCCTGCCCTCTAGGAGCTTACAATCTAATGGGAGAAAAAAAGCAAACAAATATACACAAAGCAAGCTGTACATAGGATAATTAGGAAATAATTAACAGAAAGAAGGCCCGGAAATTAAGAGGGGTTGAAGAAGGCTTTTTGTAGCAGGTGGGATTTTAATTGTGACCTAAAGGAAGCAAGCCAGGAAGGTCAGCAATTGGGAGCTGAGAAAGGAAACCACTCCAGGCATGGACGACACTTAACTGTGTACTTTTCCTCCCTCATTAGTTTGCATATTCCTTAAAAGCAGAGTCTCTGTCAGATTTAATTTCATACATTACCCTTGTATGTAACAGTGCCTTGCCCATAGTAGGTGCTTATTTAGTAAGTGTTCACTGAATTTAAAAAGTCCAACAGAGGGGGGCGGAGCCAAGATGGCGGCGTAGCAGCAGCAACACATCGCAGCTCTCACATAGCCACCCCAAAATACCCATAA
>CM053583.1:369862594-369880510 GCA_028627135.1 Pseudochirops cupreus | reverse complement strand
TGTTACAAAGGAAATAGTTACCAAAATGTTTGAACAAAAAAGCATATTTAAAGACCCTAGGTTAAGAACCCCCTTGATTAAAGAGTTGTCATATAGAAAACGATGGAACTTTTTCTGCTCTGTTCTAGACACCAGAGCTAGAACCAATGGTTAGAAATCAAAGGGAGGCAGATTTTTTGATTAAGTGAACATTTATTAAACACTTACTATGTTCCAGGAAGGACTATCTGAGTTGTTGAAAAAATATTATGGATGATTTTTAAAGATGGCAAATTTCCCATCACTGAAAAGCTTCAAGTGGAAAGCTTGATGACTGTCAGGAACTTTGTAGATGGCGTTCATACTTTGTCTATGAGTGAGGCCAGGTGACCTCTGAGGTTTGTACTTTAAAATCTTAGGATTCTGTAAAATAAAAATGGGACTTTTTCTTTGTCTCTTAACCCAAACCCTCTCTTTTAAGGTAATAGCTTTTGATTTTGAATTATATGTGGTTTTTTCCTCCATCTTTCTTTTACTTTTCACTCTACTGTGATAAACTTCTTTCTTCACTTGTCCCATTTCTTATCCCATTTCTGACATATGTCTCTAGCTCTATTATATCTATCTAACATTGTGTCTTCGTGTAAGCCACTCAGAAATTCACAAGAAACTTCCATGAGCACATTCTCTGTCCTTGCTAATTTGTACATTTAAATTATATTTTCACCACAACCTTCTCTCGAGCTTCAAGAACTTTTTAAATGGCATGTCATTAATCTTCTGAGATTCCAGTGGATAACAACTCTCTCTGGTCTTTTTCATATTACCTGTGTACAGGAAGGTAAAGGCTTTTCAGAGGGGTGTTTGCAATCTGAAGAAGTGATAAGATCTCACAGATACAGCTTGTTCATGATTAAGGAGGTAGTTGAATTTACTCTATCCCTCCCTCCCCCCCACTGAAGGTCTTCAAGCAAAATCTAGATGACCATTTGCCAGGCATGTTGAAGGGGGAAGCCTTTCTTCAGGCATGGGTTGGACTAGATGATCATTGAGATGCCCTCCAGCACTGAAATGCCATGATTCTGTGAAGATGGGAGTAAAGGTGATGCATTTCAAGAAATTTTTACAGATTGCTTCCTTTCCCCCAAGCCAGTGTTGAAAAATATATGCAACAGGGATAACTCTTGAAGATAAAAGTTTCCCCTTAATCAGTTAAACATATGAAAATAATGATCATCTTTCTCATCTTATCTGGTTTCACGAACCCTGGCTTATATGGCTCCACAGAGAAAGGATTTGGCTTATTTGTATGGATTAAAGGAAGTTTATGATCTTTTGCTTAATATTTCACCAACGTATCATTTCACATTTCCTTATAAGAGGGTTCATTTGTTCCAAGGGAATTTCTCATGAGCCATAACTGTTCAGTACACTTTTTCCCCCTTTGGTCAAGAACTGTGATTTTATTGGGGGAACTCTTTGTGGATATTGATTCAGATAGGCAACTATTCCATAATTTATAGTCTTAGAGAGCTGCTTGGAACACCAAGATATTAAGTGATTTGTTCACAATTTACAGCAATATATCTCAGAGGCAGGACTAGACCCCATGTGTTCCTAGATCTAAGGCTGGCCCTCTAATGATTATACTACACTGTTAGCTATCATATCATATCATACCTTTTATATGTCTAAGAATTTATGTAACCTCCAATAAGAGTATGTCTTTTTAAAAAATTTAAGTCAAATGAGTTGAAAGCCTTTTAGTAAAATTATAAGCTAAAATCTAAATTTTTGTGCCTTATAATTAGCAGTTACCAAAAGCCGCTTGCCAAATAAAGATATCCCTGAATAAAAACAAGCATGTGGTTTATTATGTGACTGTGACCAACAAATTTCTTTTTAACCTTTAAATATAGAAAATAAACATCTGGTGAATTATTTTGTATTTTGAATGGGTGGTGGCCAAAAAAAAAAAATACAAGCATTAGTCAGAAGCTAGGAAAAAATGTTTTACTCCTAACAAGTAATATTTAGAGACAGAATTGAGTAGGATATTTGGTGGCATCTGCAAAAGAACAGAATTTTTTCTTCTTGTACATAGCATCTTAAATTCTCAGCAGCAAATAATTTGATATTTAATATTTAGTACAAGAGCACTTAAAGATACTTTGGTTCATAATGTAACATGCAAAGTTAGTTGGTGTTTAGAAAAGAAAAGCTGTTGTAAAAATTTTTGCATCTAGATTTCCTTAGACTAAATCTAAATATCTAATGAGGAAAAACTGTCAAACTCTCAATAGATATCCCAGTTCATTTCTGTACTGAAAGCAACATGTGAGAAATGCACTTAGAAAATTAGTGAAATTTCTCAGGACACCCTTTCATGGTGTTTTAATTCTCTTCTTGTTAATTGAAGAGCTGAACCAGTGAACAAATCTTTGAACCAATCCATCATTCGTAAGATATTTGATTTTAGATTGAACTTGTTCATTTCTGTTCTCAGACTGCCTTTCTTCTACTAACAATACTTTCAATATAACTAATTGGAATTCAGAGTTGTCTCTAGTTGTCTAGCCTAGGTCAATCTAAAGCTACTAATTTCAGCATTTGGACTATTTTTGCAATGCCAAAAGAGAAAGTACAGGATGCCTCAGTCATCTGGAGACTTTACTCAGGAACTTCACTTATATGGAACGTTGTAAATAACCATATGGTTTTTATAGAGGCTCCATGAGAGCATGGAGATCTATGTATTACTTAAACTTTGGATAGTCCTTTCTTATCTAGCATAGTGCTTTATGCCTAGTAGGCCCTTAAATGTTTGTTGAATTGTTGAAGCAAAAAGGTCCTGAGCAGCCAAGTCCATGTTGATTTATTTTTTCAAGGCCAAGATCCTCTGGTTCTCACCAAGAAGCTATTGATTCTGCTTTGGACAAAATCCTAATCAGTTTGGTAATCTGGTTGTCAAATTTAGAGATTAGAAGTATTGTACTAGAATTGGGTTAGGAGCAAGATAGGAGGAAAAGGAAAGTCTTGAGATGGGCAAGAGACACTGGTCATGGAAGAGAATAGAATACCCAACAAAAAGCCATAAGAAGGGGCAGCTAGGTGGCACAGTACATAGAGCACTGACCCTGGAATCAAGAGAACCTGAGTTCAAAACCAGCCTCAGACACTTGACACACTTACTAGCCGTGTGACCTTGGGCAAGTCACTTAACCCCAATTGCCTTACCTTCCTCTCTCATAAAAAAAAAAAGCATAAAGAACTAAAAAAAAAAAAAATAGTAGCCTGGGGCTGTTTAGTGTAGGGACAAAGAGCTGGCTCCCCAATCACAGTAAAAAACTAATGTCCACAATGGTGACCCCAAAGGTACCAAGGTCAAAAATAGATTTACCTCAACTGTTAGCAAAGGAAGAGAAGTAAGTATGTTGTCTTGGTACTGGGCCCAGAAGATCCCCATCATCTGAACACACTCGCTGTTGTTTTGCTGGCATGTGTTTTCTTGAAGGGCACGTAAAAGTAGAGAGGTTAACAGTCTGTAGGTAGCTCTAAGTAGTTATATCTTCTTGGAATATTCTCCCCATTTTGGTCACTTCCAAATCCTGTGGATGCAATGATCATTGTTGGAAGTCTGTTCTGTACTGATTGAGACTTGTGTTTGTGGAACAAGGGGTGGGGGTGGGGAGGGAAAGCACCTTGAGGCTTAGAGTCAACTGGCAAAGAAGATCCAGGTAGTGTTTTCAGTGATTAAGTGATACCTGCAGGCCTAGGGAAGCTATATATAGGTTTCTGAACTGGGCCTACTTCCAAAACATATGTGATAGATTTTGTGATAGGTTTCAGAAAGAACGTGATAAATTTTAGAAAGAGTTCTACTACTGATGGTTAAACTGCCATATGTTCCAGTTATCTGGAAAAATTTCTTTATGCAATTCAATTTAACAAGCATTTATTAAGCACATACTATGTTGGTGGTACAGATACAAAGATGAAACCAAAATAGTCCCAGCCTACTCTCAAGGATCTTACAAATTCAGCAGGTACACAGATAAATAAATACAAGGTAATTTAGGAGGTTGTGCTATTAACAATTAGAGCAGTGGTTCTCAACCTTCCTAATGCCGACCCTTTAATACTCGTGTATGTGGGTGTATTGGCATGTGGGCGGACCCACCTGGAGATGGATAAAGGAGCAGTGTCTCGGTTCCTAAGACCATTGGAAATGTGTTTTCTGATGGTTTTAGGCGACTGACCCCTGTGAAAGGTCATTCGACCTCCAAAGGGGTCGAGACCCACAGGTTGAGAACCACTGAATTAGAGGGATAAGGAAAGGCTTTGTGTAAAGTGGCTGTTCAGGACCTTTCTGTTTCAAGGCTTGAGCTGAACATTGAAAGAAACTTGGGATTTTAAGAGGTGAGGAGGAAGGGAGTACATCTGAAGTACAGAAATGGGAGATGGTATGTTGTTGAGTTCAAGAAACAGCTAATTGGCCAGGTTGACTAGAACTTAGAATGTGATAAAGTTAATCACATGAAATAAGTCTTAAAAGGTGGAGAGTTTTAATAACAATTGTGGACTTTTTTTTTAACCTTAGAGGTAATAAGGAGCCACTAAAAACTTTTGGTTCTTTAAACATTACAAGTACAGCAGTGGGAGAATATCTGTGGCAATGAAGTGGATGACACAAAAGCAGTTTATTTACCCTGTACAAAGAAGCACAGGAGCATATGTTCGAATCTGTGTCTTAAAAATACTGGTTTGGCAACTTTTTGAGGATAATTTGGAGAAAGGAGAGAAAATCAGTGAGTCTGAATAGGTGGCTAATGCATCAGTCCAGGCAAGGAGTGATGAATGAGGGTAATAGCTGTAGAATATAACTTACAAAAATTTGGCAATTGACTAGATTGAGGGAGGGGCTAATTAAAAATCAACGATGAACAGAGTGATGGGCATAATTAGGGAAGTTTGAAAGAGGTTGGGTTGGGGGGGAAAACAATTAAGTTCCATTATGTAGATGTTTGAAATTGCTGGTGGGACGTCCAGGTGGAGATATCTTTCAGGCAACTGGCAAATGGGGACTAGAGTTTAAGAAAGAGATTAGGGCTGAATATATAGATTTGGGAGTCGCAGTGATAATTGAGTCCATGAGAGTAATGAGACCACTGAGAGACTATATATAGAGAAGGACTAATAGAGAGAGGCCTAAGTAACATCCATTTGATGAAGAGATGGGGTGATGACCCAGCAAAGGAGACAAAGGAGCAGTCAGGTCATAGGCTCATAAATTTAGGGGAAGAGGGACCTACTTCAACCCCCTTATTTTACAGATGAAGTCACAGGGGGAGTAAATAGCAAAGTGATCATTCAAAACTAGGTCCTTCAACTCAAACCTATGGTCCTTCTACTGCAGGAAGACCAAGGAGAGAATACTGTCATGTCACAGAAGCCAAGGGGAGAGAGTATCTAACAGGATCCTGACAATGCTGGTAAATGAGGTGCTGGTACAAAATTAACTAGACCAGTAGTAATTAGGTGAGTGCTTGTTTAGTTGCTTTGCTTTAATTCATGGAATTATAGATTCTAAAAGCTGGATGGGACCTCAGAGGCCATTTAATCCAAACTTCACCTTACTTTGGATACGAGGTTCTCCCGGAAGCCCCCAACCTTGTAGGTGTTTGGTATAAACTTATTTGTGTACATGCCCACCAAGTAGAATATAAATTCTTTGCAAGTAAAGACTGCTTCATTTTTGTCATCTCTGGTACCTTAGCACAGTGTCTTACATGGAGTGTGTGCTCAATAAATGTTGAATTGAATTTATTCCTCAACAAGTGGTCATCCAGACCCTGCTTAAAGTACATTGGTGAAGGGGAAAGTATTACTTCATGAGGCAGTCACTAGTCCACTTTTGGATAACTCTAATTGTTAGGAAATTTTCTTCATAAGGAGATGAAGTCTCCCCTTCCAAAACTTCTGTTCATTATTCCTTTCTGACCTCTGGAGTAAGCAGAACAAGTTTAACTTCTAATTTATATGCCAACTACTCAAATACTTGAAAACAACCATTATATCTGCTCTAAGTCTCACCTCACCCCAGATAAATATCCCTATGTCATTTTACCACATGGACCCCTTTGACAGTGACTGAAACCTATGGACCCTTTCTCAGAATGATGTTTGAAATGTATGAAATAAAATATGTGACATCATAAAGGAAACCAGTTATTGGGAAATAAAATTACCAGGATTTTTTTTTGAAAGTTCATGTGTCCCAGGTTTAAACCTAATTTATCCAATCTTCACATGCCCTAAGGTCCAGTCCTTTCGTCTACCTCCTCTGGAAACACTACGACTTGTCAAATGCAACATTATCTAACTACTCCAGGTATGATCTGAGTAGATATATTAGGTAAATAAACTGGTTCTGTGACACCCAATTAATTCTTACATATATTCTCCCACTGCCATGCTTATAACGTTTAACAAGTCAATTTGGCCAAAAGGGAAATTCTACTCAGAAATTTCTCTCCTGCTTGGCCAGCATTAGGAGTTCACTAAGCCAACCAGTCATGATCTTCCACAAACATGGCATGGACCCAGGTAAAACACACTATGTGAAAGGGTGGATTGGGCTTCTTGATGGTCACCAGAAAGACACCAGTATGTCCTGGTGCAGTCAGTCCAGTAGAGGTCCCTGAAGTGTGCTTTGACTGGTCTTTAAATCTTGTCAGTCTGAAACTGACTCCATCTCCAGATCTAGACACCCTGGTCTGGAGATGGACATAAAGGGCCCTCTGCCAAAAAAGGACTACCTGAGAGCTCTCTGGCTTGTGGTGCCCTTTCAATATCACAGTAACTTTTCAACTTAATATGAGAGTATTTTTTAAAAAAGATTTTTCCTACTTTAGGGATTTTTAGGCTAGTTTAGTAATTTTTCAGCCCGTCTGTTTATTATCTTTGTTATCAGAAGCCTAATAAATTAACAAATTGACACAACAGGGTAGAGTGTGGGGCAGGATCACCTCTCCTGTGTTAATAATCATTCCTCTATGAATCTGAATCTGAAAGCATTCTATTTCTTAGCTGCCACATCACACAGTTGTTTCAAATTAGCCAATACCTTTCCTGTTCTATGTTACTACAGATGATATTTTTTAAAAAGCCCAGTATAGGACTTATTCTTATTAAATGTCATCTTATTTGCTTTTTTCTTTTTCTTTTTGGAGGGACAATTGGGGTTAAGTGACTTGCCCAAGGTCACATGGCTAGTAAATGTTAAGTGTCTGATGTCAAACTTGAACTCAGGTCCTCCTGACTCCAGGGCTGGTGCTCTATTCACTGCGCCACCTAGCTGCCCCGATGTCATCTTATTTGTTCTGACACATTGTCCTAGTTTGTTGGGATTTTGTGGAATCTGGACTACCTTCCAAACTGTTAGCTCTCCTGCTTCCCAGCTCTGTGTCCTTTAAAAACTTGATAATCAGGCCATTTGTGCCATTATCTAGATCATTGATAACATTTTTACAAGGAAGAATTTCATGTGCCATATAACGAAGAAACTAGTTGAGAGTAGTTTAGTATAATCTTAAGACTACAAGAAAAAAGACTATAAGACTTGGAAATTTAAGGTGATACAGGCATATGTTTCCTATTGAGATTAACTACCACCTTTCATATAAAATCTAAACTTCTCAGGTTAGTATTCAAAGACCTCCAGTTCTCCTTTGTTCAAACCCAACTTCTACCACTTCAATTTCTTCATCTTTATAATTCTGAAAAGGCACCTCTACTAAACTAATGTCCTTACCGTTCTTCAAGTGGAATTTTCACTTCCATACCTTTGTTCATGAACCTCTCCCCGGGCCATTATCTATATTAATCCAGCACTTTTCCATGGATCTCGTTCCATACTCACCTCTTCCAAAAGCTTTCCTTATCTTTGACCTATAGAGATGACATATGCCTTGTGTCCTCAACTCTTAGGTATGGAGCTTATACATTTGTTCATATACTGTTCTGCAATTTTCAAGTGCTTCTTTTGTGTACTTCTAGTTTTCTAATTTGCTTTCTTTTCATCTTCCTGTGTTCTTATCTCCTTTATTAGATTATAAGCTCCTTGAGGGTAGGAACAGTGTCATACTCAATTTTGTATCTATCACAGTGTATTGCACAAAGTCGATTATTAAATAGGTACTAAATAAATTATTGGGCTACTCTTTTTCAAGAGTAGGGTCCTTATCAAGACTTGTTTTACAACCCTTTTATTATGTGAGTACATATAGCAGGTATTCAAAGGTACTTTTTAAATATACCTACCCCTAACCAAAATACTTACTGATTTCAATGAGTAAAATGAAATGCCAAATGATTGACTTGCCCACTGCAGTTTTGCTTTATTTTTTTTAAGAGAATGACAAAGCAATACAACCAACATTCAACAAAATTTAAACCCTAAATGGAAAAACACTAACCTGTGCTACCCAGACTATATCAAATAAATAAACCAGAGTAGAACCCACAATTATATATACTTTCAAGAGAGCAGTGGTCACAGAGTCAGCAAAGCTTCATCATGAACTAGTCATGCTAGACTATTTCAATCAATCAATACATATTTATTAAGCACCTGTTATGTATTAATCACTGTGTTAAGGGGAGAGGGATACAAAAAGAGGCAAGGTACTTATAGTCTGTTGGGGGAGTCAAACATATACAAAGAATTATATACAAAGCAACCTATATACAAGATAAATAGGAAATAATTAACAGAGGGAAGGTGGAATTAAGAGGGGTTGAGGAGGGAGGATTTTAGTTGGCTTAAAGGAAGCCAGAGGAGGAGGGAGAACAGTCTAGGCATGGACAAACACCAGAAAAAAAATGCCTGGAGAGGAGAAATGGAGTGTCTTTGTCAGGAAACAGCCAGGAGACCAATGTCACTGGAGAAAAAAAATAGGGTCAGGGAATAAGGATGTAAGACTAGAAAGGCAGGAGGGGTCTAGGTTCTGAAGAGCTGTGAATGTCAAACAGAGCATTCTGTATTTTAATTCTGGAAGTGATAGGAAGCCACTGGAGTTTATTTGAGTAGGGGAGTGAAATGGTTGTACCTGTGCTTTAGGAAACTCACTTTGGTGGCTGAATGGAGGATGGATTGGAGTGGGAGAGACTTGAGTTAGGAAGACCCATCAGCAGGCTGTTGCAGTCTTCCAGGTATGAAGTGATTATGGGACTGCAGTATCCAGGGAGAGAAGGGGGTGTATTTGAGAGATGTTGCAAAGGTGCAATTGAGAGACCTTGACAACAGCTTGAATATGGGGGGATGGGGTGTGAGAAGACAG
This sequence comes from Pseudochirops cupreus, assembly GCA_028627135.1. NCBI lineage: Eukaryota > Metazoa > Chordata > Mammalia > Diprotodontia > Pseudocheiridae > Pseudochirops > Pseudochirops cupreus. The sequence continues at coordinate 369,871,190 of CM053583.1, read as the reverse complement.
TGAGGAATCCAGGATGAATGTTAGGTTGCAAATCTGAGGGACTGGGAGGATGATGATGCCCTCTATAGTAATAGAGAAGGTAGGTGGGGGGAAAGTGTTTAGGGAAAAATAAAATGAGTTCCACTTTGGACATATTGAATTTAAGACGCCTGCTGGACATCCAGTTCGAAATGTCTGAATGGCAGTTGGAGATGCAAGATTGGAGGTCAGCAGAGTTTGGGGCAGGATAGGTAGAATTAAGAATCATCAGCATAAAAATGGTAATTATATCCATGGAAACGAATGAGATCACCAGGTAGAGTGAATAGAGAAGCAAGCCCAGGACAGAATCTTGAGGGGCACGGATGGTTAGAGAGAGTGATCTGGAAATGGATTCCAGCAAAGGAGAATGAGAAGCAGTCAGATAGGTAGAAAGAGTACCAGAGGAGAGTGGAGTTTTGAAAATCCAGAGAGAAAAAAAAGGAGTGAGTGATTAACAGTGTCAAAGGTTGCAGAATGAGACCTGAGAAAAAGCCATTGGATTTGGGAGCTAAGAGATTTTTAGTAACTTTGGAGAAAACAGTTTTGAGTTGAGAGAGGAAAGTGGATGTTACCTTTTGTAAGTAGCCTTTTTGAGGAATTTAGCTACAAAGAACAGAAGAGATACAGGATGTTAGTTAATGGGAATGGAAATATCAAACGAGGGTTTTTTCCAGGATAAAGGGAGGCATCCTGGACACGTTTGTAGGCAGTAGGAAATGAGGCTGCAGCAAGGGAGAAATTGAAAATAAGTTAAAGAGTGGGGATGACCTAGGGGGCAAACTGTTGGAGGAGACAGTAAGTAATGGGAGAGTTTGGTCAAGCACAGGAAGAAGGGGGGGGAGGAAATCTCTCAGTAAATGGCATCATTTTTTTTTCTGTAAAATATGAGGTGATGTCTCAGGGAGAGTGAGGGTAGGGGAGTCATGGGAGGCTTGAGAAGAAATGAAAAGGTTTGAAAGAGCTGGTGTAGAGAGGGGGATAGTGAGTTTATAAGGGAGATAGAATAGGACTGCATAACAGCTGTGAAGGCCCAGTTGACATTGTATAACACAAATTTGTTGTGGATCTTCTCAGAACAGTTGCATGATTTTCTCCACCTTTTTAAAGCAGCATAGGGTAACTAGACTGGCAGATTGGAGGAATGCCAAAGATATAGTTTACTTAGATTTTGGCAAAGCATTTGACAGAATGCCTCATATTATTCCAGTGGAAAAGATAGATATGGACTGGATAATAACACAATTATGTGGATTCAGTCCTGGTTGAATGGGTAAACTCATAGTAGTCCACTAACATTTTCATGTCAAATTGGAAGGAGGACTAGTAGAGTGCCACAATTACCTGTGCTTGGCCCTGTGCCTTTAAGTTTTTTAAAAACCAATGACATGGATAAAAGCACACTTGGTATGCTTATCAATTGTGCAAATGACACAGTACTAGGAATGATAGCTGATACACTGGATGACGGAGGTAGGCTCCAAAGAGATCTCGACAGGCCATAACACTGGGCTGAATCTAGTTTGATGAAATTTAATAGGGCTGAGTTTTACATTTTAGTTCAGAACCTCAACTTTGCAAATAAAAGTTGAGGGAAGTGTGTTAAGGTAGCAGTCTATCTGAAGAGTGTTTGGGAGCTTTAGAGAACTGAAAGATCAATGAGGTGAAACTGCTGCCAAAAAAAAAAAAATGCAACCTTGGCCTTCATTGGGAGGCCGATATTCCAGGAAGGTACTCCAGCACATTCTGTCTTAGTCATTCCACATGCGGAGTCCTGTTTTTGGTTCTGGGTGCCAAAGTTTAAGAAGACAACAGTCAACTTGAGGGAGTCTAGAAGAGGGCAGGACTGTAAAGGGGCCTGGGTCCAAATCATATGAATTCTGGTTAAATTAACTGGAGCTATTTAGCTTGAAAGACCAGAGGGGAGCAGATAGCTGCTATATTCAAGAACTGGAAAGAGTGTCTCATGAAAGGGAGATTAGACTATTTTCTGTTTAGTTCCAGAGGGCAGAGAACAACAGGGTAGAAGTGGCAAAAAGGAAAATTTAGGCTAGATACAAGGAAAAACTTCCTACCAATTAAAGCTGTTCCAAAGTAGAATGGAACTCACCACTAGAGATGGTGAGTTACTCACGACTGGAGGTCCTCAGGATGGCCACTTGTGGGGTGTGTTAAAGTGGGAGCTCCAGTTGGGTAGGGTTTAGCCTAAGTAGTTGCTGAGACCTCTTCCAACTTTCAAACTCAGTGATTCTATAATTGGGACTTTCCAAAACTAGACTGAACTGCCTTAATGGGGAGTGGGTTTCCTCTCATTAGAGAATTTCTGGCAAAAGCTGGATGATCAATTGTCAGGTATCTTGTAGAGAAGGGATTCTCTTTCAGGTTTGGACTAAATGACTACTTAAGAACTCTTTCAACTCTGAAATTCTGTGACTCTGTGACTCCCTAATAGGAACTATCAGTTACAATACCTTGTGTTGGCATATTCTTTGTAAAGAAATTGTTGTGGAGTTTGTATAAAATAATTCTTCCCTCCTCAGATTCCCTGAGTAAATCATCTTTCCTAAAAGAAAGCATTTAATTAAGAGAGAATGCTAGTAGAATGGAGCACAAGATAATGGTTTTCTATTGCTATGTAAATTCCAAAGGATATATGAAACTCTCATTTTCAATGAAAGGTATCTTATAACACTATTCTCTTAGAGGGACTCTTTTTCTACCTCTCTAAAATGGCTGAAACAGATTCAATCATGTTGTTTTAATGGATGTTAGCATAGTAGAAAGAAGGTTGACCACAGGACCATTATGAATAATCGCTCCATTGTGATTGCTTATAAATCAGTCTTATTGTGTGTATTTCAGCTAATCAGAGATCAGCTCATCCATAAAAGCACAATTAAAATATAATGCAGCACTGTGAATAAAAAAGCTTATGATAGGCTGAATTCTTCTCCTGCCATTTTTTATCAGTAAATAATGGTCAGCCATCTAGCACTATGAGTGTCTACTTAACTTCCTTCTACTACAGAGCTAATCTGCCAATTTCCCGATAAAGCATTAAAGACATTTACACTACATTCTTGGGCTTATCTGCATTCAAAATTTATTATTGCTAGCTAATTTGGAACAGACACAAAAAAGGTCCTGTGTGTACGCTCTCATTTTGAATGAACTCTTTACCTATGCTTTTTGCTCAGAGCTGTTTAGGTATGATGGCACAGAGAGAGATTGTGAGGGAGTTGAAGGTACAGAGGGCAGACTGTTTGCAAAATACTCACAAAGCTCTCAGTGAGTTTAAAGGAAGATGGCAGTGTACAGCTCAAGAGAAAAATATCTTAAAACAATTTAGGACTAGTTTGAAATAGAATAGGACCAGAGCTTATCTATAAGCATTCTCCACTTAGAAGAAAATGAAGAAATTGTGCCTAAATTGGCTTGTGGTATTTGTCTAAAGGAATGAATGGTGCTTCATGCTTTATAATGAATCTAATTCAAAACATACAGACTATTTCTCAAGGCCAGTCTAGTAAATGGGCTTAAGATAGGACTAAAAATATCAGCAGAGCTGTTAGTGCTTTTGAGCTAAATTAACAGACAGAGATAAGCAGTCACTGGATGGATTCTTGATTTCAATGTTTAAAATAGTGGTGGTTTGTCAACTGAGGGCAACAGCAAATTCTGGAACTACAGCTTGATAATCAAGCACAGCAAAAGGAGGGACAGAAAGTTCTATCAGTTACAGCAAAAGCAATATATGCTGAAGGCCTCTGCAAACAAAGTACAAGCAAAGTTTCCCCCTTTGGTCAGAAAACAGGACATTTCCAGATTGTGTAGTATAATGGGGTGATTCAACATGATGGAAGAACCCTGGTTCTATAATCTCTCTGCTGCTTTTTATCAGTATAACCCTGGTCAAATCACTTAACCTGTCTAGCCTCAGTTTCCTCATTTGTAAAATAAGATGTCTGTACTAGATAATCTTTAACATCCCTTCCAGTTGGAAACTTTATGGTCTGATGACTCCTAGAACATCACAGTTACTACCCCTCTCCCCCACCTCCTACTCCCACTTTACAGATGAGAACATGAGGCTCCTGAAGGGAAGTGACTTTAGGCAAAGACACACAGCAAGCTGGTGCAAGGGCTGAGACAAGAGCTCAGTCCTAGTCCTGTATCCAAGAAAGCTTATTTAGATGGTGGGTAAACAACACTGTCTCTATGTTGATAATGAAGATAATCAGTCTTTAACAAGGTACAGTTAAGACTGTTGATGTAAACATCTTGGATAATTTTTTTTAACCCCAAATCATTATTTATTCCCTTGAAGAACATGTTATCAGCTTTCCCATCCCCTACCCTGGGCTTACCAGTGTCATCATGATGCTCATTGTGATAGGAAAGAGCAGACTAAAAAAGTACACTGCTACTATTTGGAGTCCTATTTTCCATTTTTATTAAAATTAATACAATATTCAACTACAGCCTGATTTCTTTTAGGTAGTCATTTCATTCAGGTCCTTGGTATATACTAATTTATATGACTGGTTTACATCTACTTTTTAACCATAGAATACTATAACAGCATCAGGAATATACCATATTTGCTCTTCAAATTGAAATTAATATTGTGTTTGTAAATTATCAATTTGTCAAATGAATCATGGTTGTCATTTGCCCACATATAGAGAGCACAGGGCTTACAATATTTGTTTAAAATGTATTCTTCTACAATCTTATTATTACTTTTGACTAAAACAGAGGTTGTTTTTGGTTGTTCATCCCACCCCCCAACTCAGGCACTTGAAAATGAGGAATTTCAGGAATAACTTGGTCTAGGAATGGAAGCAAATCCAGTTTATTACAAATTACTGGAATGTCCCTCAATAAATTTATTTAACATCAAACAACTGAGTTGGTAATGTGGAAAATTACCATAATTTCTGATAAACAGTAGCTTGCTTAATTTGTAATATAAAAGTTGGGGGGCATTTCAACTACTGTAATTCAATCAAACTTTCCCTGAAATTGTCTTTATTTTAAGATAGGTGGTACAGTCTCCCCACCTTTCCTTGGAGTTTTTCAGTAAATATCAACAAAATAAGGACCAAAGCTAGTTTCTCCTGGATGCCACTTCAACTCTTGTCTTCATTACTATGACTACTATTAAAAATGCCATTCCTGTAAACTGACAGTTTGCTAGGAACTAGAGCAAGAAGTCAGCTCATCTTATATGACATCCCTCAGCTGGTAAATGAAAAACACAGTCTCTTTGGACCAAATTTAATCTATTATAATCCTGAGATGATAGAAACTCATCTTAACAGGGTAAACTTCTGGAACTAAATGGTCCTGATGAGACAAGGTCCAGAGCCCCAGAACTAGAAATGAGATAGAAGACAGCAAGGATAAGACAAGAGAGCTTTGCTGCTAAATCCCTTTGAATATCTCTTCCACTGTGCCTAATATTCTCAGTCCCATAATCATCTCAGCCTGTTACCTTCTGTCAGGAGATAGGGAAGTTTCCCTAGTGGCATTAGGGATTTGTAGATGGAACTCTACATGAGGCTGAGTAACCATACTTGTTACCAACTCCTGGAACAAAAAAGTCTTTAATATCTGGACAGAATATACTGGAGCCAGTAAAGGGCACTGAAAGATGTCTCCAGGCTTCCATAATCCCATAAGAAATTCTTGAACCAGTTTCCTTTACTGTGAAAAATGCTTTCAACGGTCATGGGTCCATACCTTTTATGAAAGCTTAGTCTATCTCTTACGAAAATCAGTCAGTCCCTCATCCTATTTTCTTATTAAAGATAATTTGAAGATAAGCATGTAGCTATTTGGCTAAGCAGTTACCCAGTACAGAGGAAATAAGGCTTTAGGTCCTGAGAATGGATACTGCCTTCCTGGGATGGCAAAGGCTGGTGTGCTGCAAAGTTCATCCATGGCCCTGACAAATAAAGCAGATCTACTTTTCCCAAATACAAAATACCAAATCAAATTACATTCAGTCTTTTAACATCAAATTACTTATGTTGAAAAAATATACCTTGAAATATTCTGCCATATTAAAAACAAAAGAAACTCAGACAAATAAAAAATCCTTTAAAAATCTTGCAACAGAAACATCTGTAGTCACAAATATAAAACAACATTTCAAGACACTTGGTGACTTATTTAAGTTATATGTCAGGAAGGAATGGCTGTATAGTATTGTTTTACTATTAAAGTATCTATTTTTTAAACTCCAAAGATGCTTCAGTCATCAAGATAATTGTTTTGGAAAGCAGAGTCAGTTATCTACCACATTGTAAGACAGAAAAACATTAATGTAAACATCATGTACTTCAAATGTTAATACAATAATATTAGCTCGATTCACTAAATAAAAGGAAATGGCACTGGCTTGATGGCAGCTGTTCAAACACAAAAATAAAGCTTGTGGATATATTTTTTTCAGAATCAATAAATAGTATCAAAATAATATCACATATAATATAAAATGATATCACTTTAAATGAAATGCCACAGTGAAAACACAAAAAAGCAGCTCTTTCGAACTTCAACACATTCACATATGAACATAAATGTTATCAGGGTCTTCAGTTTAGGTTAAAATAAACATCGAAGGAAGAAAAAGTAGCTCATTAAACAGGTCCTTCTTGGGATCCACAGAAGACCCCCCAACACAGAACTGTAAACATTAAGAGGTGTGTTCGGATCCTTCTTTTGTAATCTTTCTTTTTTCTTCTAATGCATGCTTAAATATTTTTTTCAGGGTGTGGTAAACCACTGGTCCATTTTCAGAATCAAAATTAACCTGGTAACAAAGAAAAACTATATTAATAGAGCTCATTTTAAGAATATTTTATTAGTGAGGTCAGTGAAGGAAACAAAGTACATTTGGCCTCTAAATTATTTGAAGAGATAGAGAAAATGCTTTCCTGACCTGTGTTCAGATCTCACAAAATTATATACAATCCTCACGAAATAGAACCAGAATGAATTCCACAGGTTTGGTTGTTGGATTTTTCATTTTGCCTCTGATCTCTGGAGGAAGGGGCTTTGAGCAAGAAGCCCCCTGCAACAATTAAGATCAGTTATCACAGACTCCATAACAGTTACTCAGGCCTCTTCAAGGATGGCTTGAGGCACCCCAAAGTGAAGTGACTTGGTCAGTGTCCCACAACTAGTCTGTGACAATTTGGATGGGAATCTTCACCCACTTGTTTTTAATCAAGAACTATACCAGGCTAGGTCTCTTCAAACAACAAACATTCGGGTGAAAACTCAGAAATCCTACCTAATGTATTTAGTACCCTACCGAGAGCAGAGAAAGAAATATAACTGAATGCATAGGTAATTGTTTATAGATTATGAATCAAACATTATGTACTTTCCTTAAGCTTAAATACTCCAAATGAAATAAAAGTTAGCTCTTAAGGATAAGAACCTGTTTCTTGAATAAGACGCTCCAGCTCTCCTCTCCAGGCACAGGCCCTGTCCCGGCTGACGCCATGTGTGAGGCCTCTCCTTCCTCCTCCTAGCTCCTCTCTACCTCTGAGCTAGTCTCCTTTCTACAGGAACCCTTTCTAGTCCCTCTTACTTCTCTCTGATGATGATTTCCAATTTATTCAGTAAAAAACTCACTCATATAGAGTAACTTGCATGTTGTCTCCCCTGTCAGTCTGGGAGCTCTTTTATCTTTCTTTACACACCTAGCACTTAAGCACAGTGCTGAGCACAGAGCAAGCACTTAAATTTTATTGAGTACTATTGATCATGTTGGCAAAGTCCGTCTTCTTCCTCTCGACCTTCCCTTGTATTATCATTTAGTTTTCATTCAATCTGGTTCTGTTTGCCATTATGATATAAAACATAACTTTCCACGTATAATAGGTAATTTGAAAGTCTTCTAAGGTTTAAATAAGAACAGAATTAGATAATGTTAGAACTGGAAGGAATTTTGGAGATAAGCTAAACTAATACAACCTCCTAAATTTACAGATAAGGAAGCTCAGATCCAGATAGGTTGTGATTTTCCCAGAGTTACTCAGTTACTTCTAACAACTGAGGGACGCAGATGTTTTTGGTTAAATTTTCAGTTTTTAACAAAAGTGATTCCTAAAAATAAACAAACAAACAAACAAATAAATGGATGGTTCTTGAAAGAATGGCCTGTATGTCTCCAGATGCATGTATGTATTAATTTAATACCTATCCCCCCAAATATTATGTGTAGACTCTATCTACCATAGAAACACCATGAGTTTCCTTTCTTTAAAATATTATTTTCAATTTCAACCACTGGAGGGCACCAGATAATTTAACTGAAATTTTTTTTTCCTTTTAATTCTGAGACTTTTCCCTCAGAGTAGCTGAAACAACATTCCCTTCAAACATGGAAAGGAAATAGTACTTATTTTTTATTAAGATTTCCAGGCCAAAACACAGTACTGCCTAATCAATGTTGAATATGAAATACTCAAAAATAGTTTCTTGTTTTAATCCAAGGCAGAACAGGCTCAATGAGATTCTTTGACTTCTGTTGAGCACGTTATTTTCTTTTTTCTTTTTT
>CM053583.1:369838442-369862094 GCA_028627135.1 Pseudochirops cupreus | reverse complement strand
GATTGCTCTCCAGAATGGTTGTATCAATTCACAACTCCACCAACAATGCATTAGTGAGCACGTTATTTTCAACATATTTTCAAAACTCTAAACATCCAATTGCTTCTCTCAAACTAAAAAGTAAACTCATCTAAAGTCCTCTTTTTAAAAAAGCCCAATCACATTACTCCAAGGTTTCCTAATGTTAGTTACCCATTCTTTGGCCAAAATTATATTAATTTTGACTACAAATTTTAAACACATTTCCTTTAAAGTGAATATAACTAATGACAAATTCCTGCATTTCAGTTCAAAGACCCTGTTGTCCATCTAATATGAGTTGAATAAAGCTGAATTACTTGACAGGGAGTAAAGGGAGTGTTATTTACCTTGGTGAAAGATTTAATGGCATGGGCAAGGAAGGCTTCTTCTACATCAGCTGGAATGGTCTGCAAACTCACTATACAGTGCAAGACACAAAGAATAGTCTGGTGTTGCCCCTGTTCCGAAAAAATAAATATAAGTTGTTACAAAATCGTCTGTAAGAAACAAATCATTAGGTACAGAGATATGAGTAAGATTGAAACCAAATCTTCCAAAAACATTAAGATAAGTCATGAGCGCTAGCTAGCTAGCATTATATATGTCTTTAAGGTTTGCAGTGTACTTTACATATCTTGACAACAATTCTGTGAGGCAGGTGGGTTATTATCCTCATTATACATATGAGGAAACTGAGGCTGAAAGATGTTAAGTGACTTGCTGAAGGCCACATAGATAGTAGTGTCTGAAGCTAGATTTGAGGTAAGGTCTTCCTGATGTCAGATCTAGTACTCTATCAGTTCTTCTACCCTATTGTATATTAAATACATATTAGTATTTTTCAATGTAATTTGAAGAATATATAATACTGGTTTGATCAATAATGACTTGTATATTGTATAAAAATTCCAAAAGAATATGAAGATAAAAACCATCCTGTAGAACACTGGTTCTCAACCTTCCTAATGCCGCACCCCTTTAATACTCGTATGTGGGTGTATCTGCATGTGGGTGGACCCACCTGGAGATGGATAGAGGAGCTGTGTCTCGGTTCCTAAGACCATCGGAAATATGTGTTTTCCAATGGTCTTATGTGAACCCTGTAAAAGGGTTGTTCAACCCCCAAAGGGGTTGCTATCCACAGGTTGAGAACCGCTGCTGTAGAATATGCCTGAAACAGTCCTTGGGGGTGGGGGGGTGAGGGAGGCATGTTTTCACTTTTGTCTTTCTTTCCTCAGTGCCTGCATGTGCTGTCTTACACAGAGTAGGTGTTTAATAGGTTTACTGAATTGCACTGAATTTTAAGTGTTTTTCCATATTCTCATTTTTTCCCATTCCTACTTTTCCTGGGCATAATTGTTTCAATTAAGCTATCAGTGGATGGTAAACCACACTAAAACTTGATGCAGCCCTCATGATTAATCAGTTAGTCAACAAATACATCTGAAGTGCCTGTGTGGTGAGTCAGGTGCTATGATTAGAAAAGAAAGGAACAAGATGAAGACGGGAGAAATGGGTTAAGAAAGAAAGAAACAGTCCTTGCTCCTCATGGAAATTATAATTTACTTGAGGAAACACTATGTTCCCACTAAACGACCAAAGGCTGGAGTCCATAGTTTTTGGGAGATGCTATCAAAGGGATGCTTGTTGTTCAGGTACTGGTGCCATCTGAGGGCCTCTGAGGTCCATTATAGCTCTGGGATTCTGTGATTCACAATTGTCAGAGAAATGAACACAAGAGCCACATTACCTTTTCAAGTAAGGAAAGTGCTTCTGAGGCATCAGCACAGTTGTTGACTAACAGGTCGACATCCTCTTTGGTTATAACAGGTTCCTTTAACTGTTCTACCCAGGACCACATCAAGCCACACAGTATGAAAGGATCTCTTTCTCCACATATTCTTTCCCAAGCCCCATCTCTAGAATTCAGTTCTTTCTAAAAAAGAAAAAAAGGGGGGGAAAGGTAAAAGAAAATGGCATGATTTGACTCAAGTTTAATAATCTGGGTATTTGGATCTATAAGAGGAATTCTGGAGCCTGGAGCAAAGTCAGAAAATGAAAGACACCCTTTAAATCAACTTTTTAAGACAAACTCAAATAAATGAATGGGTAGGAGGGACCTCAGACCTGGGAACATAAAGTTATGTAGTGGGATACAAATTGGGAGATCCTAACTGGGTCCCATGGATTGGAACTGTGGGGCACCTCTAAGGATCCACAGAGGGAGGGAGGAGCACAAGAGGCAAGTTGGGACAGGGCTCAGCTGAGAGGCAGCCATAGGAAGGAGAACAAGGGTACCATATGGTTCCTTCTTATTTTAACTAATTCTTCTTGCTAAGTAAGTGATAAACTCAACTGTTTCTACCTAAGTGCTTTAATTTCATGCCCTAGGGTTAAGCCCAAAGGTCCCAGACCCAGCCTTTGTTATTCAGATATTTGTTGATTAGACGCTTTCTAGAAGAAAAACTGTTGCTTCTGTATTTAGAACCCAGGAGAGTATCAAATTGGAGTATCATAATGGAATTCATACTGAAAGAGTATTAAAAATTCAGAAAGTTTATATAAATTACAGTGGAATTTATGGAATAGCTTTTGAGTCTGAATAAAAGTAACAGCTTACATTTATGAAGTGTTTCAGTGTGTCAAGTAACAATGCTTTGGAAGCGGGTGTAGCAGATCTTTGTCTACTAAGTTTTTTTTTTAGAATCATAATGTAATCATGTAGAACATGGTGAAAACCATGCTGTATTCTCGTAGGATGAAAACAACTTGAAGACTTTGACAAAAACTACATAAATTTGGAAACAACCAAAATGTGAGGCTTTATATATACCTTACTTAATTTGGGAGCTATAAGTTGGGGTAGGGAATGGAAGGGATCACATAAGAAATAAGAGATATACAAATTTTAATATATTTTTTAGAGCATCCAAATATATGTTTTAATAAATAAAATGAAGTCTAACAGCACTAGGGTCTTATTTAATTACTCTCAAGCTTTCCAATTATTTTTACTCATTTGCAACTATTTAGCCTAACCTATTAAACCCTTTATTCAGAACTATATACGTAGTGAGAAATCTAGCCTAGTTAGTAAGCCAGAGATAAAATATCAATTTCCAAGAATCAAATCAACTAAAAGGACCCAATGGTTATTTCTACTCTTGGCAAATTGAGTACAGTACTGATATATTTTGAAGTCTTTTGAAATAGAACTGGGTTTGTATTAGCTAAAAGTATATTATTAAATCCATTAAAAAAAAATCTGTCAAACACCTCGACCTTTAAAAACAAAACAAAAAAAAGTTGTTCTTTAGAAGTACTTTTCAAAACTATCACAATAAATTAAATCACATTAAATTATCCTTTGAACAGAAGTGACTTCTCTGCCTTACTGCTCTTCAGTTCAAGAAAAGACTAATTAGATCCTAAAGGAAACAAACAGAAATACCCCAAACAGATATTCAGTGGGGTGTCAATGCCATGTAGGCTTGTCTGTGAAAAGTCTTTCTATAACTGTTCCCAAACCCTAAATCTCTCTGGTTTCATGATGTCACCTAAAGAAATAATAAGCAACGAGGTTAAGAAAAAAAAATATGGGAGTTCTAGGCAATCCCATAGTTTAACAGAGAGAAATAGGAAATAATAATAGAAATAGGAAATAAAGACAACTCTATACATAAACACTTAAATGCTTAATCTGTGTTAATAACCAAGATGGCTGGTTATTCATAGAACCAAAGAAATTGCCCTTCTAATGAATAAAGAAAGCTTCACTTCAGCAAGTGCTTTCTCCCCCATCAGTTTTATGAGTTCTAATTTAATTATTAATGTGTCTTGATGAGGCCACACACTGAGGTCATGCCTATTTATTTCTGAAGTCTAGGTATATAAAATGATACTGACACTTTCATGCAAAATTATGGATGCATACTTAGTATAGTGCCTGGCACAGAGCAAGCACTATGCTCTACTTACTTATCTATCTACTTAGGAATTTTAAGACAGTTTTTTTATATCAACTATATAGGAACCAAAAAGGAATTTTGCTCTGATGCTAAATGTATAGCATATAGGTAAGAAATAAGATAAAAATACCTGCCACATTTCCACCTTCTGTTTTATTTCCGCCTCTTCTATAAATTCATTCAGATTTGCCAGGGCTTTTGCTGCCAACACTCTTCGTGCTTCAATACTCAGTGGCATTGCTTGTGGTGGGACATTACATTCTTGGTTTTCAGATCTAACAAAGCATTCTGGCCCAGGAGCAGCGTCAAAATTCTGAGGGACACAGTAATTCCCACCACAAGCCATGGGATCTTGTGCCCAATTACTGCTAGGGTCATACCTACAGTGGTCAGCTTTCTGGGGCAGGCTGCTTGGTGCTCTGGGTGTATTTGCAATCTTGGCTGTGACTGACTCCCCAGTGCTGTGTACACCTGAAAAACCTGAAGAAAAGGTTCTACTTCTCTGGATTTCCTTTCTCCTATTGAAAAGTGGTGACCCCTCATCTCTGGAGCCTTCTAGACCACTACACTTAGGCTGATTCCAGAAAGAAAATGTATTGCGGACTAAAGCTTCTTTACTGATGTCCAGCGGAGGCGATGGCTGGACACAAGCATGGCTCACATGCTGCTGCTGCTGCTTGAGGTTACAACACAGAAGGACTTGGGTAGGCACTGTCCATGGAGTTTCTCCCTGCTCCAAAAGAAATTCAGCTCGTTTTAAGTCTGAGTCACTGTAGCTGAGCCTTCTTTTCAGATGAGTCAGAGGCTGAAGGCATTCAACATTCCGCCTCTTCCAAAGAGGATCAAATTCATGTTCACTGGAGAAAACAGCATCCTGGTTCTCAAAAGCTGCTGTCACTGCTGAGGGAGTGAATGGAAGGGATGCATCATTCACATGTCTCATTAACTCTTTATCCAGCTGCATTGTGACCATCTCCGAAACAGTCTTTTCAAGTTCAGCGGAGAGATCAGGTGCCTTTAAAATATCTTCCTTTACCACTTGTCTGTTTTCAGCTAAGTCCAACAGCAGTTTGCAAACCAGATGAATAATTTTTGGCACGTGCTTTAGAAGTCGAGCTTCATAACCATGAAGTAAATGACGCTGGCGAATTAAGTACTGTGATAAAGTAACAGCATGTGCTTTGGGCTCACAGCAAGAAAATACATTGCGGAGAGGAATCAAAAACTGAGTGAACTCCCTCACACATAATAACTGGCCTCTTGTTTGTATAGAATTTGGCCTTTTTGCCCGAACAAAAATAATCGCTTGATCTGCAGTCATTCTTGTTGCAAAAACTAAATAACAAGCTATTAAAACACCTAAAAAAGTGAAGGGAGAGGATTATTAACATGTGAAAACTTAACTATTCATTTACCATGTTTTTTTGATTTAAAATTTTAATAATATATTCAAAGAGATCTATGTATGTGAACATTTCGAGGATAATTTAGAGTTATAAATATAACTATATATGTAATATGTAATGATAACTAGATACATATAGTTACAAATTTTGGCCTTTTACCAGCAATATCCAATAATTATGGTTGGTATGACTGGCAACTAACAAAACCACTGGGCAATAATGTTAAAATTCTTCCTTATCTTCTCATTTTTTCCCCCTAAATGAAGGAGAGATTTATCTCTTTTCTCATCTGATTTAGACTTCTGTTCTTGTTTCTTGGAGTCTTTGGTTCCAGTGTCTCTTCTTTATGGTTACATGATCCTGTCTCCCTGATAAAAATTCTATGCCTTGGGGTGGCTAGGTGGTGTAGTAAATAGAGCACCAGCTCTGGAGTCAAGAGGACTTGAGTTCAAATCCGACCTCAGACACTTAACACTTACCCCAACTGTCCTGCCCTCCCCCCTCCAAAAAGCAAAAATAAAATAAAATAAAGTCCTATGCCTCTCCTTTCCTGCCCTTTCCACTTTACCCAGGGTGTTCAGACATTCCACTTTCTAGCCCTTCCCACGCTTATCAGTTCTTTTGAATCAGTCACATTCCCAACCCACTTTCTTTCCTGACCACTGGGCAATCTCATGCTTGTCCCCCTTTTTTTTCTTTCTGGATCAGCACAGTGCTTCACTTTTCTGAATACATTTCTCTCAAAAACATGCATGTTTCTTGATCCCACATAATTCTAACACTATACTATAAGAGAGGCAACAGATTACTGTGGTTCCTCATGTTGTATGAACCTTTTTTAACTCTGTGAGACAACCTTTATGATAGGAAAGGCCTGTGAGTCTTTATACACCAACTTTTTATATCCTGTGCCAAAATATATGTGGTTAAAGTTAATTGCCATGGATCTGACCAATTCAGGCTGTTAGACTAGCTGTTTCTCCAGTGGGCATGGTTATGAGTGGTGCCTGTTTCATACCCCAGTAAGGTCAGACTATAATGCAAATGTTCTCGCTTCCCTCTGTTACCAGGTGATTCTAAAGTATTTTAAAGTAAAATTATTGGTTCTTGGAGTAATAGCATCTCATAAACAAAATCCTCATTCCCAGAAAAAGACCATAGGGCTACGAAAAGCATTTACAAGGGAAGGTATGTATTAAAAGGGTACCATTACAATAAATCATAAACTTTTCATATAGCAGAGAAGGTGAAGAAGCTCTTCTTTATAGGAAGAAATAAATGGTTAGTGATTTAGCTTACGCTAGACCTACAGTCCTTTATTGCAAAAAGCAAGCTCTTAAGCTAAGTCATTTAAAGACATCATCAGATTCATTCTTATGAAAGCATTTACTCTAGTCATTTGCAGAGTGAGAACGTCAGGCAGTTTGCTTTTCAGAGCAAAGACGGCCATCGTGACGGAGTTTTATGAGTCATCAAAGAGGTCCCAAAGTTCCAGAATTTCTGGAGAGTAAGATTATATTAGGTACATCAAACATCATCAATTCACCTTTTAGGCAAAATGTAGTAAAAGTTTAGAAGCATTCTTAAAGAATATTTATTTTCTATACTGAGAAAATATCATAGTGATAGCTATATGGACATATATATAAAACTATAAAACTCATTGACATAAATTTACCTGTTCGACCAAGCCCAGCATGACAATGAATAGCTACTTTCCCTTCCTGTAAGGCAAATGTCATCACCTTCACCATATCTAAGATGGTCGTTAGAGATGCTACACCATAGTCCTTCCATCCAAAATTGTAGAAGTAAACTAAAAAAATGAAAGGGAAAAAAACCAACTTGTAAGAAAGAATGCTTATAAAAATTTCTGATGAAAACGAGTTAAACCAGGAAAAGTATGATCCTGAGGTTCAGTCTGATTAGATTTATGCTTAAAATATATGTTGTTCTTTTGTAGTAAAAATCAAGGAATCATAGAGGTGGACTTTATAGGGCATCTAGGCCAAATCCCTTAGTAAACATGCTGCTAAAAATGTTGATAGTTTTTTGTCCTGCTTAGGACATGTCCTATTGCAATTCCAAAGGACTCATGTTAGAAAATGCTATCCACATCAAGAGAAAGAAACAATGGAGTCTGAATGCAGTTTGAAGCATACTATCTTTTTTTACTCTGTGTGTGTGTGTGTGTGTGTGTGTGTTCCTTTTGGGCTGTTTCTTCTTTCACAACATGACTAATACAGAAATGTTTTACATGATTGCACATATATATAACCTATATCAAATTGCTTACTGTTCTAGGGAGGTGGGAGGGAAGGAAGTAAAATATGGAACTCAAAAATTTTAAAAAATAAATGTCAAAAATTGTTTTTACGTGTTGGAAAAAATAAAATATTATTAAAAAGAAGACATGTCCTGTTGAAACTCTGTTGGAATAACTTAGGGAAAGGTAGACTATGAATTTAATAAGTGAAGTGATTCATATAAAAATTAGTAAGCTGTAGGTAGAAAATGTTCTATGCTATCTCTGCATGAAAACATAAAAGGCTAATAAAAGACTCCCCAGTAGAAATCTGGGCAGCTAGCTGGTGCAGTGGATTGAGTGCCGAGTCTGGAGTTAGGAAGACATCTTCCTGAGTTCAAATCTATTCTCAGACATTTACTAGCTATGTGACTCTGGGCAAGTCATTTAACCCTGCTTGCCTTAGTTTCCTATCTGTAAAATGACCTGGAGAAGGAAATGGCTAACTACTCTAGGATTTCTACCAAGAAAATCCCAAATGGAGTCATGAAGTGTCGGACATGACTGAAATGACTGAACAACAAAGTATAAATCTAGATTTTATTTCTACTTGGAGCACATCTTTTTCGAAAAGATGAAGTAGTTTTTACATGCAAACCTTCAAGACCTTACACTTTTGAGCCGACATTTCTGCCAGTTTTAAGCAGTATACTTTATAGTTCTTTAAGTAAAAACAAAATAAATGACTTTATGATAATTATGATAATAAATGACTTTATGATATTATCATAATTATGATAATAAATGACTTTATGATAATATAATTTAATGAGTTTAGCCTAAAGAAACCTCTCATATAAAAATGAGCTTGGGTTCCCAATAGCAGCACCTGAAGACAGAAGCATTTATTTTCATTTTTTCATGAGATCTTGTATACAAGTGGCATTTCTCAAGTTTCTCTTAATTGAGGAACATTAACAGCAAAGATTCTGTAAACATTATATTTGCTAATTAATGAAGAAAATCAGCAGGAATGAACTTACTGCCAGCTTCCATGAAAGCTTCAGGGAGGTAAGTAAAGCCACTTTCTGGTTCTAGCGTGTTCCCACAGCTTGCATGCTCTCCAGGTCGCTGAAGGTTAATTATTGTTTTAATGCCATAGCTTATGGAGAAAAGAAATCCATTATATTTTGATCTGGTATTTTTTTCAGCCCTTATTTATACCTTAACATCAGTAAACACTTCCAGCTTTAATTTCTTGTTTGTTTGAAATGAAACTCCTAACTGCCTATTGTAGAAATGAGAACATCTTTTTTACCTGATATCAAAAGTGATGTTGGTGGCAAATTAAGGGACCTGAATTTATGAGCACTGAGGTAATTTACCTTTGAAACTGTTCAATGATGTTGTACTTTTCAATTAGCTCAGTTGATGGTCGAGCCATTGCAAGTATGTTATCTGTGACCCTGGAGAGGCAGAAGGAAGATATTTATTAAATGCAGAGAACACACAAATTTTATGGCTGAAAGGGGCCCTAGAGATATAATATAACCCCCTCATTTTTTAAGCTTCCCTCTCTCTCCTCTAATACTAGGCAAGAATCTACCTACACAAATCTGGTTTCAGTTTTATGTAATGATTAGAAAAGGACAGAATGTACCCAGATCACAATATCCTGGTGAAAAGAGAGAACAACTTCAGAAATCTTTCCTGCAATCAAAGCTTTCAAAGTAGGAGGGATCTTGGAGGTTGTTGATGCTTCTTAGAGAGGTAAGGGGAGCTATTTCCTGAATCCAGCTCCAGAACTCTGGCCACTCTACCAAGCTGCCTCACATCTTTCGCCGTCTTATTCATGATTAAATATCACAGACAGGAGTTGAATAAAATTCAATTTATGAAAACACAAATTTACAGCACAGTTAAGATAGGGAACAGATACAGAGATTGCAAAAGATTCTTTGCCTTATGAATGATTCAGCATAAGAATCCTTGAAGGAGAATGCTCCTGCAGTTTATTTATAACTCTTCAGTAATGGAGTTAATGCACAGAGCAAGGTGTGCTTATCCAACTTATTATCTACATACATATCTGTTACCTAACAAGAGCAATAAGCATCAGTAATTAATGTCACTTACAAAGAATAAAAAACACTATCAACTATGTCAACATGTTTAGACATCTATTCAGGTATAACAAGAGCTGACATTTCAGTGGCATTTTACAAAGATGATTTCATTTGATCCTAACAACACCTCTCTAAGGTAGGCAATGAAACGATCTCCAGTTTATAAACGAGGAAGCTGCAGCTCCAAGAAATTAAGTAAGTGGCAAAGCCAGAACTTGACTCCAACACCTCTGACTTTAATCAAATGCTCTCTCCATTAGATCAAACCATCTTCAATACACAGGAATAGGACAATTCCTTGAACTTGGTGATTAGAGTAATGTCAAAAAAAAGTCATTATTTCAAAGGTGAAAACATGAACTTAGGACAGAAACCTAAAGATTTTATTGCATTTGTGTCTAGACACTGGTAATGTTACTAATTATTTCAGAAACAAAGTGCAATCATCTAACTAATAGCTGTTAGCATCTCTAAGAACTTAATTTAAAGATTTCATGCTTTAAAAACACAATTGCTGTTATGGTTATGTTAATGCATTCATGCTGCTTTTTCAATGACAGCTTTGGGGAAACCAGCCCACAACATTACCAGGAAGAATAAATCCCTCTGATGGCTTGTTCCTGATCACTCCAGCGTGCTGGATTCTCATACTTGCAGGCTCGACCACCACATGCCATTGAACATGCCACATGTCCAGGAATAACATGTCGTAAACGTTCCCCAACTTTAGTATATTTTGGTGTTGGACGTCGTGAACTTCCTATAAAACCAGCAAGAGAAAATATCACATCATGATAATACCTAAAAGATTCATATGTTAGCTCACCAAATGAATAGCAAAATGGAAAAAAAAAAGACTTTGATTTTATTTCAACATTTAAGGCAGCCAGCTGTGGCTTAATTATGTTCCCTTCAACTTGAATGTATGGCATTCTTTTTATTAAAGGGCTTTTGCCTACAAAAGTAATCACCATAACCTCATTTGGACTGCCATTTAAAGAAAAATTTTTAAAAACTAGAAGTTTCACAAGAGATTGAGCTCGGTTCAGGAAATATAATTAGTAATAAAGTCTATAAAAATGCTATAAACTGTTCCATCACTTTCTCATAAATCCTTTTAAAATATTTACATAAAAGACAACAAGAATTACTCAAAGCCAAAATTTTACATACATAAGACAGTACCTAAGCATAGCATGCAAACTGAAATAACAAGGGTGTTAGTAATCTAAAAGAAAAAAGGTTTACTTTTTCTTTCAGGGAAAGTTGGATTTATTTCTGCACTGCTGACAGAGGATATAGCCACCATAACCCGATGAGAAGATGAAGAAAGCACTTCTATAACTGAATTCCGCCGTCTCTGGTGCAAACGAAGCAAAGGATCAGAAGCAGAGTGCCTTCGACCTTGGAAAAAAGTACTCAGAAAATTCACAGCTGAGAGTCTCCTAGGTGAACCCTGCATTGTTCCCCTTGCTATGGTCAGATCACACTGTTAGAGCAAGTGTACATGAAACCAACTTGCTGAATGATGAAGTTACAGGGAGATATGTGCATCATTCCGTATGATCTAATAGTGATTCAGGATAGGCTGACTGGTTTCCATAGTGACAAACAATGAAACCACTTATTCCCATTAGCTCTGTGGAAGCAAAATCCTATATGAATGGATTTAGTTTTGGACAAACTGTTCAAATGCTGATAAGAATAATTTGCATTTCAAACTGAATATGTACAAGTTAGGATTACTTTATTTTGCTTCTTGCACACACTGAAAAGATCTGATAATAAGAAAAATACAGATGACAGCTGGAGGGCCACACGAAAATTAGTAGAGGTGGAAGGGACATTCACGATTACCAAATCCACGCTACCATTTTACAGATGAAGAAACCTCTGGCCCTGAAAGGTAAGAGAACTTGCCCAGGGTCACCGAAGTCAGGTGTCAGGGCTAGGATTTTGAGCCTTAGTACTGTAAAGAATTCAGAAATCATTCGACATATACTTTTTCTAAATTTTACATTTAGCATATTTATGTAAATATACATATATTTTTCCCTTTTCTTCAAACCATCTGTTTTTCTCTCCCTTATTTTAGGACATGCTGGAGAACCATTTTTCTGCTGACTCTTCGAAAAGAATAAAGAAGAATCCGCTAGAACATAATACAATTCAATATACTTAAAAGACCTGGGCCATTAACTTGTGGATCATTTATAGAGATGATAGGATATAGTTTTAGAGCTATAGGGAACTTTAGAAATTATCTAATTCAGCCTCCTAATTTTATAGATGAGCACCAGTGAGGCCCAGACACTTATCTCTGGTTGAGTGACCTATCTAAGGTCACAAAAGGAAGTAGCATCATAGAAACCTAGTTTCTCTAACTCCAAATCCAACACTCTTTCCACTGTGCCACGCAATAATCAATAATGGTATTTCCTTGAGCTCCCCTCACTTAGCAGTTTGACTCTGGTATAAACATATATTATGGTTGAAATCTCAAAGGTTGTAAATATGGGCAATATAGACTTAGTTATTCCTATTTTTTTCCTTTTCAGAAAACAAAAAAGATAATTTTTGATTTTGCCATGAATAACAGTATGGTCAAATATACAAAATAATTTTTTTTGCCTTTTGCCATTGAAACTGAGAAAGATACTTAACTAATACCTTCTTAATTTAGACAGGCACATTTCCAGAAGTCCACTAAGCATTACATTTTTAGGAACTATGTGAGGGGGAAGGTAAAAACTTGAGAACTCTAAGATGAGAAAGATGTAATGAAAGAAAAAAAAATTACAACCACCACTGAATGAACAGTCCTTGGCTTTTCCTTCACAGAATCCCAGAGCTAGATGGGACTTCAGAAGTCACCTATGATCAACCCATGTATGACTGGGACTCCTTAAACATCCCAAAGGAGTGTTCAACTAGCTTCTGGTTAAAACCTGATGTGCTGGGAAACCTATTACTTCCTGTAGTAGAAAATGGGATCGTAGATTTCAATTGTTATTCTAGTGAAAATCCTAATTTTACAGATGAGGGGGCTCAGAGAGGTTGTGATATAACCTCAAGGTGATACGAACACAGGTAGTAAGTAGCAAAACTGTGATTTAAACCAAGGTCCTCTGACTCCATTCTTTCCACACTGCCTCTCAATAATATTGCATTCTATTTTCCAACATAAAATTGCTAGGATATATTATCCATTATTTGCTTCTAGACACACTGAAGAACACCCCCCACATCCCCTTCCTCTAAAAAAGCAAAGATAAAGAGTCCATTTGAATACAAAAGGATACGTAGAATAATTTAGACTGTGCAATTATAGATTATACACTTTTGATTAACCAAGAAACATAGTTCTTTGACAAAGTCCTTAAGGAAGCCAGCTGAAAACACATGGATCAGGGAGGGTGCTTTTCCCCTAAATTAAGCAGCTTTCACTTATAACTGTCCAAGTTAACACATTATACTACTCTATGGTAACAGATTATGACCTGAAAGAGGCCCTACTCCATCCCCCCACCTGTTCAGGACACAAGATGAATAAGATGTGACCTCCCCATCCTCAAAGAGCTTACAGTCTAGGAGGAGATAAGTTGTACACTTATAGTTATCATACAAGGAAGCATGGAAGATTCAGAGAAAGTGAAAAAGGAAGTTGAGGAGAGGTAGCTACTGTTTCTGATAAACTGCCTGAGTCAAATTCCTTTATGTCAAAAATATTTTTATTAACTATCCTCCATTATTCACTATGCCTTTCCCCTGACACTACCCCCAGTTTATCCTGTCTATATCTTGTCTGTACAGAGGTGGTTGCATGCTGTCTTCGCCCCATTAGACTGTGAGCTCCTTGAGATCAGGGACTATCTTCTGCCTTTTTTTTGTATACTCAGAACTCAGCCCAGTGCTTAGTAGATGGTAGGAACTTAGTAATGTTTGCTGTCTGACTCCACAAGCACTCCAGAATGTCACTGTAGCAAAGAAGATGGACTTTTGAAGACTATGACAGTGGAAAAACTCATTGCCATAAAGTTGAACACTAGGTGATGTATCATTTTAACCAAAATGACTCATGACGAGACTGATTAAAAGTGTGCCCGTTCAATATTCTTCTACTTCTACTGTGATGGTGGCAGAGGAGGTGGTAGAGAGTTCTAAGAATCAGTTTTTAGACTATCTAAAAACATGCCTCTAAATTCTGGCACTCTAATTTGTCCAACAGTCAAGAAATGGGTAAACTAGCTAAAGAACTGGATCATTTTAATACTGAAAACATTGCTTTAAATGAAGCCAGGAGATATAAAGAAATGGCAACTAAATGGAAAAATAGCTCACAGGTTCTTCTATTAGAGACAAATAAAGGAATTGGTCTAACCATATGCCCAAATGAAAAATAAATATTTCACAGGACACTTGGCTCATCTCTCCTTGCAGTACTCAAAATGAGTGCTAGCAAACAGACCAAAGTGCAGATGAAGAGGAGGAATTTTATGAATAAATTCACAAGACCTCTAAGTCAACACTTACCTTGACATTCAGGGATTTCAGTGTGAAGACTGACACAGTAAATCAACAATCACTTATTAAGTGATCATTATGGGCCAGGCATTGTGATAAATGCTGAGGACACAAAGAATGACAAAAAACACTGTTCTTGACTTAAAGAGCTCACGTTCTAATGAGGGAAAACAGCATAAAAATAATTATGCAATATATCATTCAAAAAACCCTGAACATCTGGACCGTTGACAGGGTACTTCAAAAGTGCCATTTGCTGTGGGAGACACTCACTGTAGGTACCTGAGGTTTAACCATCTTTGTTTCTTGGCAGAGAAAATAAGCCTGGGTCAGCTCCAGGGAAAAAAGAGGGCAGGACCATGAGAGGCCACAAGTTTGGAAACAGGAAAAAGTCATCCTGGTAAGTGATAAGAGCCAAGGCTCATATCCAAGAAAAGCTGAAAAGGAATAGTAGACTAGGTGGCAAGGGACAATAAAACTGCTGTTACTAACTGCCTTGACACTCATAAGATTAGACCAAAATGTTAAGAGAATATCAGTGAACTTGACCTTACTTAAGGAGTAGAACCAATGATATGATTATAATGCATGGTATGCATTATAAATGATGTTTGAACTATGGGAAAACCTGTGGTAAAGAACAATAGGGAATTTTGGTAAAAAGGTGAGATAAGCATCTCTAAGGTTGATATAGGATAAGAGTGCTGAAAGATAAGAGTCAGGAAGATGCATTCAAATCTAGCCTTGTATATGTACTAGCAGTGTAGCCCTGGCCAAGTCACGTCACTTCAGTCTGCCTCAGCTCCCTTATCTGTGAAATGGGGATAATAATAGCACCTACCTTACAGGTTGTTCTGAGAATAAAATGAGATAATAAAGAGCCATGGGCATGGCAGCTATGATTATATGGGGTGGTCTGAAGCCAAGAGAATAATGTCAGACCCAAGGTACAGCATAAAGACTCTTGGATATGAAGTTGGAGGACTTGGGTGACTTTGGGAAGTCTGTCTCTCTCTCTCCAGGTTCAGGGTCCTCAGATATAAAATTAAAGTGTTGGACTAGATGATCTCTAGGGCTAAATCAAAATCTCTTTTGCCTTAGACAGTTTTAAATATTTAGAAAACTCCAATATTCTAGGAGTGATAAACTATAACTGAGAAGTTAGAAAATTTCTGGATTTCAGTTTCCCAATTAAATGATTTCTAAGGTCCCTTCTGATTCTAAGGCTCATGGCTTGCTGAAAAAAGTAGTATACATTCTCTACAATTCAATTTAGAGTGGTAGTGGACAAAGCAGAGACCCAGGGGCCAAGGGCAAGTGGGAAGTTGGACAGATTCTGGGAACCTGGAGAGAGTGAGCTTGGGGTGGCAGACGTCAAGAGCCTTCTTCCTGAGAAAGAATCCCAATAGTGTGGGAAGGTGACAAAAGCATGAATAAGAAATTTGGCAAGAGTGGGGTTAGAGAACTGTTAAATGTGGGGGATGCTTGAAAAGAGACACTTACCAGTGAATAATAAGGAAATTGGGGGTTGAGTCATGTACAGGCATTTGATTAGAGGGGCAAATGCATAATTTTACTCTTAGAGGAAGATACAGGAAGCAGATATTATTACTAAATTTCTTTCTCAAAGGCCATCTTTTCTATTTAGTATTTCAAGACAGAAGTTATTATGGAAGTAAGAGAAAATTAAAGAAAAAATATTAACCTACAACTTAAGATATGGCTGAATGGGTCTTCTCTTTTATTTTTATTTTATTCAGGCTGATTTCTTTCTTTGAAACTCCTATAGCCTATACACCAAAAAATAACAAAGAATGAATTAAAGAAACATTACCTTTCATGCTTGTTGTATATACACTATTGTTCACTGAGGAGTAGTAAAGTTGTTCATTTTGCGACAAGACTCCGGTAGCCATTGTAGTTCCTGTTGAAATAACAGCAGTTCGTGTGTTGATCTCTTTTTTGTTTACTGAAGATTACTATTTACTTACTGTATGGAAAATACCTAAAAATAAGGCAAATAAAATTGTAGCTTCATGCTGACATTCAACAATTTCTACCATAGTCTCTGTCTGCCCAACAGCCATAAGTAAGGCAGGACAAATGGGTCTTTACCTCAGCTGCCAAAATTTAGGACCTTTTTGTAGATATAAACAACTCATTTACTTAGCACCTAGTAAAAGAATAATTTGTTAAAATAAATTACTACATGGTACTTGTTGCCCCACCAACCACACCCCAAGTGAGCTCCTTCCCATTCCCACCTTTAGCAGCAGACTCATGTTCTCCTAGGGTTTCCTATCTCTACCAGGTCAGTGCCCCAAAGTTTCTGTCTTCTCTGAAAGGGTGGTGTCCCAGGGTCTCTTCCAATGGAGATTTGTGTCTTGAGCTCCCCACCCCAACAGAGCAATTAAAGTAGTTTTTTTTTTTAAAGGTAAATTAAGAGCATAGTTAGTGTTACTTGCCCCAGCTACATTTTTGTAGCTATTTGTTCTAGAAGCAAAAACTGCTAGTCAAAACTCTGTTCTCCAAGGGAGGTAGGGTCAAGATATAAGAGATACAGGAAAAGGTACAGCCCAGGTTCCCCATCCTCACCATTTTTTTCTACAAAGAGCTAGAGGATGCACTAGATTGAATCCTGGTTAGGAAATTCAAGAAAAAAAAAAATCAATGAGTCAGGGACCTATAGAGCTCAAACCAGGAGGGCAATGAACAGATTTTATCACAGATCACATCACTTTGGGAGCACTGAAAGCTTGCAAGTTCCCTAGCCTGAGCTATCCCTGAGAGCCTGGTATAATACAATATTCAACAGACCCAAAAAAGCAACAGAAGGACCCAAGAGGAGAGAAGTTCAGCTCAGACATTCCCTCTGGAAGTATATAAAGCCTGGTTCTAACATAAAGTCCAAAATCAAGGAACAGGTTAGAAAAATAAACACATAAAAAAGAATTTCACCATAAAGAGTTATTATGATGAAAGGGAAGCTTAAGACACACATCCAGAAGAAGAAAATGATTTAAAATATTTAAAAATAAAACCTCAAAGAAAAATACAACTTTTGCATGAGTCCAAACAGAATTCCTAGAAGTGATAAAGCAAAGCTTAAGGGAAAAAAAAGAGGTAAAAAACTATTTTTAAAACCAAGTAAGAATAGAAGAGGAAAAATTAGGAAAAGAAGTCAGAGACAGGGAAAAAAGATGGAAAGAGAATTAACAGCTTGGAACAAAGGGTTCAAAACTTACTAAAGAAAATAAAAAATGAAAACTGGAATTGACCAAATAAAAGCTAATGACTCTATGAGACATCAAGAAATGTGAAATCAAAGTTGAAAGACTAAAAAAATAAAAGAAAAAATATAAAGTATCTCCTAAGAATTAACCTGAAAAACAGATCAAGGAGAGACAGAATCATTGGGTCACATGAAAGCCATTGTCAAAAAGAGAATGCTAGATCTATTTCAAGAAATTATAAGATTGTCCAGATCTCTTACACTAGAAGAAGATATAGAAAGATATAGACAAAGAAGATATAGAAAGAAACCTCAAAATGAAAACTTCCAGGAATGTTTTAGATAAAATTCAGAGCTCCCACGTCAATGAAAAAAATATTGCAAACAGTTAGGAAGGACAATTTAAGTACTGAGGATCCACACAGGTAAAATCATACAAGATTTAGCAGCTACCAGTATAAAGACATGTAGAGCTTAGAATTTGATATTCCAGAAGGCAGAAGAGCTTATTACAACCAAGAATATCTTACTTAGCAAAACTGAGATAACTATATAGGGAGAAAATGTAAAAGTAAACAAAGGGAAAATTAAATGGATTTTTAATGAAATAGAGGATTTCCAAGCATTTTTGATGAAAAGCCCAGAGCAGAGAATTTGGCATAACACAGGAATCAAGACAAGTATAAAAAGATTAACTTGAGGAAAAGACTGAACAAGTATTACAGGTTTATATGGAGAGCTAATATATGTATCCCTTCAGACTCTATCATAATCAGATGTCAGTCTAACTAGACAGAGGGCCTGAAGCAATTCTCTTATATTGTGACGAACTTAAAAGAAGAATGGGAAAGAGGAATACACTGAGACTGGGGAAAAGGAGAGAGAAAGAATGGGCAAAATTATCGTATATTATGCGATAAAAACAGTATCATAAAGACAAAAAATCTTTGAAAGACATAGGAGCTCTGACTGACACAATGACTAAATACAATTACAGAGGATTAAAGATGAAACAAGCTACCCACTTCCAAACAGAGAAGTGATGGATTCATAGTGCAGATGGATATACATATATATATATATATATATATATATATATATATATATATATATATATATATATACACACATATATATTCCCCGAATTTGTTTTCCTTGACTATACATGTTTGTAACAGATTTTTTTTGTCTTGCTTTCTCAATGGGAAGGAGGAGAGAGGAAGGTGGGAGGGAGAGAATTTGAACCTAAAAATAAAATTGAATTTTAAAAATCTCCCAACTCTTGAGTATTTTCACTCACTGTTGGCCATGCCTGGAATTTTCTCTCTTCTCAGTTCCACCTCCTAGACTCCCTGGCTTCCTTCAAGGCTCAGCTGAAGTCCTACCTCCTGCAAGAAGCCTTTTCCCAAACCTCTTTAATCTTACTGCCACTTCCCTCTGACATCACCCCCAAATTATTCTGAATATAGCTTGTTTGCATGTTGTCTCCCCCATCAGACTACAAGCTCCTTGAAAGCAGAGTTTGTCTCCCCACCCCTTTCTTTGTATCCTCAGCACTAAGAACAGTGCCTGGCACATATTCAGTGCTTAATAAATGCTAAATGATCAATCAATAAACATTTCTTAAGCACCTACTATGTGCCAGGCACTGTGCTAAGCCCTGGGGATATAAAAAGATGCAAAAGATAGCCTCTGTCCTTAAGGAACTCACAGTCTAGTGGGGGAGAAAATGTGCAAACAAATACATGCAGAACCATTTACATACAAGAGAAACAGAAAGTAATTAACAGAAGGAAGGTTTTAGAATTCAGAGAAGTTGGAGAAGGATTCCAGTAAAAGAAGAGATTTTAGTTGGGACTTAGGGGAAGCTAAGGAGGTCAGTAGTTGGAGTGAAAGAGGGAGAGCATTGCAAGCTTGGGGCACAGCCACAGAAAATGCCTGGAGGTGAGAGATGGAATGTTTTCATCATGCAACAGCGAGGAGGCTGGTGTCACTGGATCAAAGAGTATGTATTGGGGAGTGAGGTGTAAGAAGACTGAAAAGGCAGAAGCAGGCAAGGTTATGAAGGGCTTTGAATGACAAAGTATTTTGTATCTGACCCTAGAAGCAATTAGGGAGCCACTGAGTAGAGAAGTGACATGGTCGGACCTGAGCTTTAGGAAAATCATTTTAGTGGCTGAATGGATGACAGATG
The DNA here is from genome assembly GCA_028627135.1 of Pseudochirops cupreus. NCBI lineage: Eukaryota > Metazoa > Chordata > Mammalia > Diprotodontia > Pseudocheiridae > Pseudochirops > Pseudochirops cupreus. Next base: position 369,842,378 of record CM053583.1, on the reverse strand, counting down.
GCAGAGGGAAGAGACTTGGGGCAGGCTTAATGACTTCTAATGATATAATGTTAAATTGTATTGGATACTACAGAGAATAAGACAGAATAACAAAAAGCCCATGGAACTTTCATTTCAATAGATTTCTCTAACAGTAGTCAAGGTAAGGTCTTACTGCCTTCTGCCTAGGTTGCTGCAACAGTTTTCTTAGTTTTCCCAGCTTGCATTTCTAACCATTCCAATCTAATCTACATACAAATCCAGAATTTTCTACTTCAAGCACTATTTTCATTATGTGATATTTATTTATAGTGACTTCTTGTTGTCTACTGAATTCATTCATGAATACTCATTCATGCATAAAGCCACCAAATACCTACTGTGAATATGGTCAAGGTACTGTACCAGGAAACTGTCTCAAATCTGAACTTATAAACATAGTTTTAAAAGGTTTTCCCCCTTTACAAATCTAATTTCTCTTTCTTTTAAGGCAAATCCTTTCTTTTGCCCTTCTCTACATCAATGTCAACTCTTTGATACTTCAATGAATCCATCATTTCATATAAGTCCATCCTATTCATGCTTTATTATTCTGTGAAATTCTCTCTTTATCCTTCTGTAAATTCTCTATAAATGATGTACATGCTAGAAAACCTTCCTCTCTCTTTTTAAAAAAAAATTTAAAACAAAGTAAAAAAATTTACCTCTTCTAGCAGAACTTTTACAAGTCACAATGATTATTCATTTCTTTGTCGGCATACCTGCTAACCAGAATAGTGCAAAAAGCATTTGATTGGGAATCAGGAGATTTGAGTTCTAGCTATAGATCTACTACCAACTAGTTCTTGGTTAACACACTTGCTTCTCTGGGTGTCAGTTCTCTCATCTATGAAATGAAGTTGAACTAGCTGTCTAAGATACCTTCCAACTCTTAACACTCTCAAATACTCAAATATGTTTTCAATAAAAATTGAAATAAATAGATTTTACAGTTAAATTTCAATAAAACTGAAAATTAAATCCGGGTCAATTAAGCAGAAGGAAAGGAATTGTGAAGGCCAGAGCAGTACTGAATTTGGGGAGGAAAAAATTGGGAGGACATGAGGAAAAACACTGACGGAAGAGAAAAAGGAGAAGGGCTTAAACTGGAGGACTTGAGTGAAATGACTTGATGGGGATTAACAAAGGTAAAAGATTTAAGGAAAAGGATTTAAGATAAAAGAAGAGAAAGTATGGAAAGATTCAAAGAGGAGCAAAAGGAAGAGAAATAGGAGAAAGTGGTAAGATAACTAAGGGATGATAAGACAAGTTTAAAAGTCAAGGTGAAATAAAAGATTACTAAGAGAAGGGAAAGGAAGTTGAGTATAGATTTCAAGGTGGAAGTAGAGTAACAGTCATTCTAGAGTTAAGACTCCCACAAGTAGTGTACCATAGCAGTGGTCCAGAGAAGATATTAGCAAAAAAAAGACAAGGAGGGAGGATCTTACTTTCAGTTAAATATGGAGAATAGGAAGATTTTGTCATGACTTGAACAGACTGTATGACAGGGGTCTCTAGTGCAGAGATCTATGCTTGGCCCTATGCCATCTAAAATTTTTTACCAATTACTTCAATTTTTTAAAAAAAAAAGTGCCTTTCAAATTTATAGATCAAATACAGCTGGCAGTGATAGCTAACACATTGGACAAATTAGGTTCTAAAAATGATAGTGACAGGCTAGAACACTGGTTTGGATCTAATAAGATGAAATGTAACAAGGATAAATATAAGATTGTATATTAAGGTTAAAAAATGAGCATCACAAATACAGAATGAGGAAAGTGTAGCAGTTCCTTGAAAAGGATCCAATGATTTCAGGGGACTGAAAACTCAATGTGAGTTAACTGTGATGTAGCAGTCAAGAAAGCCAATTTAATCTTAGGCAACATTAAAAGAGGCATAATGTTCAAGACTAAGAAGAAAATAATTAGACCACATTGGAAGCATTATGATCAGTTCTAGGCACCACATTTTAGAAAGGACATTGATAAACCAGAAAGCATCAAGAGGAGAAAAACTAAGAAGACAAAGGGTCTCTATTTCATGCCGCTGGAGGAAAAGTAGTGTTGAGGGAGTAGGAGCAAGATTGCTATTTTTAAATATCTGAAGGGTTATTGTGTAGAAGAGGGAAAGGTTTAATGTGACTTGTCCATAGAGGGAAGAACCAGGTCTTGACCACAAGTCATGTGAGGACTGGCTAAAAGAATTGGGTACATTTAATTTGAAAAAGAGAAGTCTCAGGTAGGACAAGATAGGTGATTTCTAGTACCTGAAATTAGTCATCATGTGGAAGAAGAAATAGACATTCTGTTTGGTCCCAGAGCATAGAACCAGAAACAATAGGTTTAAGTTTCAAAGGGGTAAATTAAGGCAGATGCCAGGAAAAACTTGTTAACAAACTTACCAATGATGAAATGGGCTGATTCCAGAGCTGTGAGTTAGTTTTCTTTGGAGATTTTCAAACAGAGGCTAGATGACCAATCATTGGGTATGACAGAAGAGGGATTCCTTCTGGGCATGGGTTGAACTGCATAGCTGTCTGAGCTCCTTTCTAGCTCTCTAATTCTGAGATTTTGAGACTTTGGCAAGGACCATCTTGACACTTTGGATATTCTCAAGAAAACAAACATAACCTCCTTCAAAAAGTTGAGATCTGACATTCTATAATTTGTCTCAGCATAAATATATCAGGGAAATAAGTAATCCTAGAATTTTATATACTGAGGTATTATTTTTAATAAGATGAGAACACAGAAACCAAAGATCTTTGAGTTCAGAAACATGTTAATTAGATATCATAAAAGTTAGACATCATGCTGTATTATTTATTCATAACTAAAAATTCCTTCCTTTACAAAACTACAACTTGTGGTTTTACAGTTTGTCATGGTCTGTGCCAGATGTTATGATACTTAAAAGACTTTTTCAAGTCTTATCAGCCAGTAATATAAAAGCTATATGCCTTTGTTATATGTTGGGACTAACTCACAATCAGGATGCCATAAGGCCTAGCTGAAGACACCCAGTGGTTAGGACATGAGTGGAACAGAGAAAAAGGAAGAAATGGGCAGGATAGATGACATATCAGGCTTCAATTATGGTTTTGGTGAAATGCATAAAATAACCATTCATTCACTGAATGAAGAACTGTTTATTTCTACATTGTCAGGATTTCAAAAGGAACGGGCCCTATTTTGAATGCCATACAATCTCTTTGGCCGTTGGCAAAATGCTAAGACTTCAAATTGTACCTTCTAGGGAGGCCTCTTCTAAGTCAATCTAAAGAGTGAAAGAAGATCCTGCCCCTAGCTTAAGACGGTAAATGTGTTTGGAGAAAAATTTCAAATTCCAACCCCAACAAAGTACAGTCAAGAGGCATGCCTAATGATGAAAAACTTGCATATGAGTGACCCAAGATTAATCCATAGAAAGTGCCAAGAAGATCGACCTCATAATTGAGGGTGATCTCTCCATCCTTGTAAATAAAACTGACTCAGAAGTATAATGTCATGCTTTGTTTGAACTCATCTATGTCTTCTTTTGTATATAACTTCTACTGATATCAGTATACCTCAGCCTCAGGGCATAAGGACAGAAGGCAAAATTCTGCTGATAAAGGAAAAGCCTTAAGCCATGAATTTGTATTAATGATTAGGAAAGATGTTCCTACTATCATCTGTGATGAACACATGCCATTCAACAATCTCTCTAGCTGTTTAAGGGGATTCCCATCCCCAGCTCTGCCAAATTATGAGCAAGGCTAAAGGACTGAACCCCAGGATACTTTTTATTTTCCCACAAAAAGTTTGATGCTTACCCCAATACTCCCACGTTCCTCTCTATCATAAGGGACACTTCATTCAATCAACAAAGAAGCATTTACTAAGCATGTACTATGATTAGGTGCTAGGGATACAA